>OU015501.1:107616484-107773984 GCA_907164885.2 Dolomedes plantarius
GGCAATTTCGACAGAAAACTTTCAATATCGCCACGCGTTTCTACTTCACTGCCTGCATTATTGATTGGATTATGTAATGACACTGGCGCATTAACGGTGAAGAAATTACCAAATCTTTTGTTCCTTATTCTTTAAGAGCCTCTGCTTTCTTTGAAAAGAAAATTTCCAATTTTGGGGGGAATCATTTGTTGTACTGTGTATGTGTTATACATATGTAGCATTTCTGTCTTATAACATTCTGTTAAAACAGGATGTGTATGTTTTCTTAATTTTTGGTAGATTTAACATTGTATTAATTAATAAATTTATAAATGTCGTAATTAATTTTTTACATCGTTGATGAAAGCAAAAATATGTACCTGTTATTGAAATATCTGACAAAAAGCATTTGATAAAGCATTATGCGACTTAGAAAACTGGCATAATCCATTCAATTTATACGAAATTTTCATCAATGTATTTACAGTAAAACGATAAGCATAAAAATGCTACGGAAGAGGAATATTAGAAATTTAGAAACAAGTTGCCCATTTGTTAATTAAAATATCTTTGATGAGAATGTTTCCTAGAAAATTGGTAAATTATCCTATTAGTAGAGCTTTGGGAGACTTTTAAATACGTAACGTTATGAAATGGAATTCCTTTAATAGACTTCTAAAAATCCAGATAAGAATTTTGACATGAGGATATTGAAAAATGGCATGCAGTTAAAAATATAGCTCGTGATAAACAAGGAAAGAGATATGAAACTTTAAAACTGTATTTAAAAACATTCTTTAAAGTAAGTTATACGCTAAATGACCTTTTCAAACGGACGTTATGAATAATATATATAAGACAAGTTAGAAAAACACAACTTAAAAGCATACACACACATACAATCACAACTATTTTATTTGAGTTTCAAGTCTTCCTTCTCGGGGATCACAATAACCTAGCATGATAGAGACAGTAACAGCCTTGATCTACTTGAAGGTAATTTCAGTTACGAAACATAAACAGACGTTAAATCCAAAGAACATGTTCACATAGCTATAATTAGGCTTGCTGGAACTGTACGCAACATAGGTATCCTCTAATGGTATGATTGTCATGAACAGAAGGAAAATCTTTGGGTTTAGCTCTTTACACAGCGGCATCAATTATGGATTGCTTCAGCACTCATCCAGTGTCCGATCAAACTACAGTCTCAGAATGTACCCCCTGAAAAGTACCTCTCTCCGATACTTAGCAATCCCCAAAGTAACCATCATTTTGGAAGATTATATACCATGACCCCAGCTTACAATATAGGTATATATCGACGAATTTATATTAAACGCTATCAGAGTATGAAATGTAAGAATTTTGAAGCAAAATAAGCTAAGGTTAAAATATTACAACACGGTGAAGTAATGATCCACTCCATGAAACATTTCATGAAATATTCATTCAGATTTCGTGAAACATTTCATGTAATGTTTTAAAATAATAAGATTGATGAAAATGATGTTTTTAGTATTGATAAATTTTTCACTTCTTAAAAGCAGAATTCAATTTTATGTACGTCTAGAATGTAAAACAGTTTCTCATATGAATGAAATTCTTATTTATATATTTTGACAGATATAAAATAAACATTAAATAAAGTTAATTCATATTTTGAATATCTATCTAAGGAAATTGAGTTAAACTGACTCAGTTTATTTTTCTCGCCGTTTTGGGAAGACTGGGAGGAAAATGTTCATTTTTAGCAGGCTGCATGAGTAGGATTATTCTTCTGTAAGTCGCTTGATTGGTTAGTAATTTAGGTTGCAGTACACGTGGCTATCTTCCATTGTTTTCTAAGTGAAAAGAAATAATAAACCTTAAAAAACAGTAAAAGGGGAAATTATTGCATCCAAAATATATTAAGCATAGCGACAAAAACATTACAATTAAAGAAACAATTTGCATTTTCAATCATATAAAAATGACAATATGGGCTTGTGGTTGGCCCTGTGGTACAGCGCGCTGGTTTTCGGTGCTGAGGGTGCTCAGATCGAATCCCAGCGTTACGCCACGAAAAATGCCTCCGTTCGTGTCGTCCCTTCATAGGGGGTAATGCTGTCCACCTATACGGTGCCCTCATAATAAAATGGACAGCAAAAACTGCGGCGTAGTTCAGGCGAATGTTTCATTACAAGTACCTCCGCATTGGTAAAAAAAAAAAAAAATGACAATATTTTATCTGGAGAAAGCATTAAACTGGAAAGAGATTTTACTGTATACGCTTTACAGAGTGAAGTTAAAAGCACTAAAATTAATGTTTTAATGGCTTGTTAAAAGATTAAAAAATGTTAACTTTATTAACATTTATTGATGCACTTAGTATGCAGTTTACGGCAATAATATATATTTCCAATATTTTTACTTATTTAAATCTTGAAGAAACGTAACGAAATAGATGAAGGCTTTATTAGACCATTGTTTAGAAAATTAAAGGAAACTGAAATACGTCATTGGCCAATTTTTCGTTACTTAGGGCTATTTGGAGGCCGTTTTCCCTTGGTTTATATAGACCTGACATAAGGTTTTATCAAAGTAAAAAATGTAAAATTTCGGCAGTTCCTTTAATATTAAATATATAGCTGAAAGAGTAAAAGGTTTCAAGAAAAATCTCCCAGCAAAAATAAGTATATAAAATCTCAGAAAAAAAATACGAAATTTTTTGATAAAATTTTGCATAATTTTAATTTTTATCTTCAGATTGAAAAAGTACACTCAAAATATGGTATAATGAATCGAATATTCATTTGTAATATTCTAGTGTTTTGCATAACATATCATAAATTCTTGAAAAAAAATTTATCGAGTTTATTTTAATTGAAATATTTTTATTAATTTTAGCAGCATATCATGTAAAGTTAATAGAATAATTCCCAGGATTGAAGTAATATTTTGTTTTATTCATGTGGTCAATAATCTAAGTAACTTTTACCATGATATTTAAACATTTAAGGCTGATCAATCAAATTCATTTTGCTGAAATTCATTTTGCCTATATTTTTTCAAATTGGTTCTGATTTGCTACTTCTAATTAGCTTTTTAATAAAAAAAATTGCGTTTTGACTTGAAAAAAATAAATAATTCCTTCCTATAGTCTTTACCAGAATCTTCCAATTTTCCTCATCATTGATCTGCACGGAGGATAACTTTGCCTAGTAAGCATGAATTCACGAGTTAGAAAATCTCTTCAGTAAACATTCTAAACTGATCTAAAAACTCAAGCTCCCCAAAACACTTCCCACACACCTAGATATCGGAAAGAATAACTGCAAACGGTTGTTTTCTCATTTATTTTTCTTTCGAGTGGAAATAAGTATCTGACTGAATTGTAGCAAAATCATTTTCAAAATCAGCCGGCTTCATTTGTCATAGTGTCCTCAGAGTTCGGAAGCTTTTTCCTCTCGCATGCTTTCTAATGGGCAGCGCGACGATCACGAAAATGCTTCTACGCTCGTCTGTCATTAGAAGCGAGTATAAATCATTAGTAATGGATTTCTATTTTTATCGGGGGTAAGGACAGAAAAACATTAAAATTAAGGCATTTGCAAGATTCCGGTGCTTTGGCTTCTTCAGTCTCAAATAACATAAAATAAGAAAATTCAATGTATTTTTTTTTCCAACTCAGCAGGTACTTTGTCCTGGGGGCATTGACCCTTCTACACCTCGAATTTGTTGTATACTTTATTATAACTCATATAGGTGAGCCAAAACTTCTCCCTATTAGGATACAACACGGGATGTATCCCTGCCTTATCCGGGATTCAAACCAGGGTCCTCTTCGAAGTTCGAGACGCTCATCACTACCCGACGTGCGTGGAAATGCACTCTATATATTATCTAAACTCTCAAACTCAATTATTCTTTAGAGTACTTTTCATATGAGGTTTTATATTTAGTTTTTAATTGAATAATTTGCTCATTATAACTGAAGTTACCTAAATTTCTGAAATTGCTCCATGAATTGCACCAATGTTCATTCCTACATTCTATATTTACATAAGGATTACTGATTTAATTACTACTGACGAAGTTCAAAATTGCAGATCTCGGCATACAGTCTTAACTCATTCCAAAAGTTTAGCTGAAAAGTATATTTTAGTATTTCTCGACTTCAATGAAATATTGAATTGACTTTATTGACTTCATGACTTATTTGACTAGTTCTTTAATGAAATATTGAATGCAATATTTCCTTTCAAAAATGATAAGAATATAAAAAAAACGTAAAAGAAAAGGAAGTTTTGTTAATGTGGAAGCATAATATAAGAGAGACTTATCTGCTACAAGAGAGACTTAACGTCTTTAAATGTTTTCCTATGAAAGACACTACAACTTTACTTAATTGGATAGGAAAGACCCTTTAATATAAGAATAATAAATATCTATGCAAATTTACATCCCGGAAAATATTAAAGTTATATTCTCAGCAATTATAAATCTATAATATTGTCATCAGGGAGATAAAATTAAAAAAAAATTAAATTTCATTAGCAGGCTTTAAGAAAAGAAATCTCATTTTTAAGGAACAATAAATCGTTTTTACTGAAATATTTTTATTATATTAGGATTTTTAGTTGATAGTATTAGAAGATATACAGATCACGAAATACTAAAACATGTTATTTTTTTTTCATTAAGGTCGTACTTATTTTAATTGCTCATGGCTTGATCTTTATACAAATCAAAATTAACGAAAATCCCCGAGCACTTCTACAAAAATGCTTAGAATAATAGCTTCTATAATTACAAATCCCATATATTATTTTTTCAATTTAACTTTCTTTTGAGGATTATATTACTGTACTTTTATTGATTTGTATATGACTTAGCTCGTAACAGAACTGTATTCCTTTCAATACCATTATAGTTAAGAACTAGTAATGCAATCTATCCTTGTCTGTGTCATCCTTTTGTATTTTTAAAGGAAACAGCCCAGTATTTTAATATCCATTGGGTTCCAATTCGATACTATCCAGACTTAGTTCCCAGATTCTTTCAATCTGCGTATTCCATTTCAAATTTATTTTGAATCGGATTTTCCGATTAGATGCCGTTTTCGTCAGATAAAAAGCAAACCCTTCACTGTCTATTTTCTCGAAAGAAAAAAAAAATCGACCCTCATTGTGGAACAGAATTATTCAATTTTTCTTCATCATTGGCTTGCTTGAGAGATTAGTTTACATCGCTATTATGACTCCCCGAATAAGAACTTCTCTTCACAAAATTCTCTCTTTGAGCTAAAAAATAAAGATTTCAGAACTGCCCCCGTCTAGACATAAGAAAGAATAACTCTGAACAGTTGTTTTCGCATTTATTTTTCTCTCGGGCGGAATTAAGTATCTGACTGAATTCCAGCAAAATCATTTAAAAAATCTGCAGGCTTCATTTGTCATAGTTTCTTCAGAATCCAGGAGCTTCTTTTTATCCACTCGTCTGCTTTCTAATAGGCAGAGCGGTGTTCCTCCAAAATTTTGATGGAGAAACTTTACTCTTGTCTGCTATTATAGGAATGCATAAATCATTAGCTGTGCATTCGTATCTCTACCAAAGCTAAGCGTAGTAAAATCTTAGAATTAAGGACTAGGGATTGGATTACTCGAATAATTAAAAATAAACTATATTTATGAAAATAATCTGGTTTCTGCTATACTTTAGCTAACGGGAGAAATCATTTTATTAGTACTTTATTTTGATATTTCCTTTTTTCGTATTTAGTGCAATTTAACATGCATGTAAAAATCAGTTTTTTATTACCTACAAAATTTATGATAAATTCAAGACTTCCTTTGTGATTATTCAAATATATATAATGTACATATATTTAATGAAGACTTCTTTCATTTTTAAGAAGTTCTTTAAACATACTTATTCACAAATTAATTGTTGAATGGACACTCTAAATTGATAAATGTAGGGATGATATTTTCTCTTCGGATCATAGTTTTGAAGCGTGAATTTTTTACGAGTTTTAGATGGTTATCTTTCATAATACAAGGTGACCCCATAAAGTAACCGGACATTTTTTTATAAATAAGAAAAATATTACTCACCTTCAAATAAATTTATCTCCTTCAAAATAATCACTAAAGGAGTCTATACAATTTTTCCAACTTTTCTTCAAGTCATCGAAACACTATTTATAGGCGTCGGAAGTAACCGTTCGCAAAATGCGCGTAACATTTGATTTAATATTCGAGACGTTTTCAAATCTCTGTCCTATCATGGCCATCTTAAGCTTCGGAAAAAGAGAAAAAAAATCAGCTGGCTTTAAGTCGGGAGAATATGGTGGGTGATTCAGCACTGTAATTGAATGCTTATCAAGGTATTGTTGTACAGAAATTGCTGTATGGGACCAAGCATTATCGTGTAAAACAAACCATTGCCCTGAATCAAACAGTTCCTTCCTAACTCGCCTTATCCTGTTTCTTAATCCAAAAAGCCCCTCCTTGTAAAAATACTGATTAATTGTTTGATTTTCAGGAAAAAATTCGTTGTGAATA
Organism: Dolomedes plantarius; assembly: GCA_907164885.2. Classification (NCBI taxonomy): domain Eukaryota; kingdom Metazoa; phylum Arthropoda; class Arachnida; order Araneae; family Dolomedidae; genus Dolomedes; species Dolomedes plantarius. The sequence goes on from OU015501.1 coordinate 107,623,012, forward strand.
AGCCCTTTGTAATCAAAAAAATGCAAAATCCATGAAAGGACAGAGATTTGAAAACGTCTCGGATATTAAATCAAATGTTACGCGTATTTTGCGAACGGTTAGTTCCGACGCCTTTAAACAGTGTTTCGATGACTTGAAGAAACGTTGGAAAAATTGTATAGACTCCTTTGGCGATTATTTTGAAGGAGATAAATTTATTTGAAGGCGAGTAATATTTTTCTTATTTATAAAAAATTGTCCGGTTACTTTATGGGCGCACCTTGTATTATGGGTAAATACTATAAAAACCGTTAATGAAAAGCCTTTGCTTCAAAATGCTACGCCATATCAAGCTCTGAAGCCATTTTGGTAACATAGTTTATTTTCCCAGATCTCTCACAGTAGTCTGATGTCTGAGAAATAATGCTTTTAGGGAAGAATGTGGTTTCAACCACATCAAAATGGGACCTTGATCTAAATAAACTTCTATTTTAAGAATAGACTTTATATACCAGAACACTAATGTAGGTATTTGTTTCTTAAAAAATACTTCCCTGAAAGTTATAAAAATGAATAAGTTCAATGAAAACCATTTAAAAGAACCAGGAATGATTTTTTTTTTCTAATTCATTTATGATTCTAATATTTCAAAATTGAAAATGAGTTTGAGGTTTCTGTCAAAACTCTTGTAAAAGAAAATCAAAAGCCATGTTCTGAAATCTTAAAATGTGCCGGAATGAGATAAGTATGCAAATGTGTTTTTATCGGGAGAGAAACGAAAGTATTTTCTAGGCAATTACTCATTAACACGATATCTACAGCTGAAGTCCAGCACTGAATACATCTGTCCAGTTCAGAAACTATATTCTGTCCAGTTTAGAAACTATACTAATATTTACCAATATAAGGGAAATATTTCTTGATAGGCATAAAAAATTATTGAAAATAGATGCCATACAACATCGAGTAAGTAATGCGTCAGAAACCTTAAATGTTTCATCGAAATTGCAGAGTGAGCGTTGCTTCTATCACATCAAGAAATTGAGCTTTAAACTCAATTCAGTGGAATAAAATCCGATTAAAGATAAAGGAATCTCGTCATAATTAGAAGACAATAGTTAAAGGACCCTCATAGAAATAAGGAATTTCATTAAATGAAGTGATTGAGAAATTTTTACAACCAATGGGGTTGTTATTCATTTGGTAATCATTGTGTTGTTGACTCTATAGGGAGCACACCTGCTACAAAACAGAAAAAAAGGCGCAGATTACCTCACAAATATTTTATAAAAATTATTTCTATTAATTTTTAAAGCATAATAGTAATCAAGAGTACCGTATAGAAGAGTGATATCAAATAGATAAATAATATTTTTATTCAATTATAAGGCTGAATAATAATCAATAGTATCTTATGGATGCATACTAAAAAGTATATTTCGTAAACTGTTACAAGTTCTTATACTCTGCGTCTAAAGTGTGCAGAAAGCCTTCCATTTGAATTCATCCTGTCTCATTTATTATATCCTTGCATGTTTTATACATTGTCTATATAGGGTGTGATATATCAAGCGGTTACTATTAAAATAATAAATACTAAAATATAATCTATTAATCCCTTCCACTTGAACTATTCGAAGCACGTTGAGAAATAAGATGCATGAAAGTTGTAGAACTCGCCATACAAACTCCCCAGAAAAATAATGTTATCATCGTAAATACCTGTGCTTTGTAATTTTATGTTATGCATGTGCATTGTGTTTGCAGATGGTTCTCGGAGACTCTAATAACTTTATCCTTCAAATTAATCACTCTTAATTTATCAAATACGACTGAGATAACCATCAAAATAAGTTGTACCTTAGGTGATAATTAAAACTTCAGTGTTCAACATCTATTTATGTTATAAGTACTAGGGTAGAGAGCATAATTCCAGACCGTGCTCCTCGCGTCTGAACTTTCATTAATCATCTATGTATACCCTATTCTGCATTTTTCCTTATAAGAAAATTTACTAAGAAAACTAATCACCTTCACTTTTTCCAACGACTTAACGAATCTATTTTCTCCCTAGAACATTTAACTTAAGCAAAAAGGAAATAGATAACGCATATTTTATTTTACATTATATGACTTATGTTAGCAAAGTATTGATTTTGCTCACAATCTTATTTTGGTCAAAAATTTTTATTTTCTCGAAGAAAAATGGAATCAGTTTTTCTTTAGACAATAAGATATTTTTATTCAGATCTTTTAAAACATATAACCTCATCATATATTTTTAAGACAAAAAATAACTAACAAACATATCTTTCCAGATTTAGATAAAGTAGAACTTGATTTTTTTTAAAAATTCCACCCTAATTTTAAATGAGAAATATAACACAATTGTAAAATGTTTTAAATTTCAGTATTAAAATAATTAGTATTATGTTTCATCTAAGTTTCAGGGAGGGAATATGAATTATAACTTAAAAAAACAGCGAAAAAAATCGAAAAAAAAACATACGATAGCTTCATGATAGGATTTTCATAAATTTTCTAAAAAAAAAGAAAAACCATAATCTACTGTATTTTAGAGCGTATAGTTATTTAACGTATTTCCATCCAGCTTTTCTTTTTTGTACCGGAAACACAAAGTAAAAACCTAGGCGGAAACACAATAAACACTCAATTTATCTGCGTCCCAGTCATTTATTGAAAAAAGACCAATGAAAAAATATAAAATGAAAGCTTATTAAATCCCCAACAGAGAAAAAACATCCGCTGTTTTCAAAGGGAGATAAAATAATGGAAACACCTGGAGTGAGAAAAGCGTGAAGAAAGTATGTAAATCGCCACTAATTCGTTAGCTGTAAAACAGTGAGAGAGTAAAACGCAATCGAAGACGATAACCGATAGGGCGCGGACGGCAGTTCCTTGAATCCAATGGCGGAACTAAAACCCATGGCCAAAAAATTGGCAACACAAGTGGATTCATGTAGCAAATATACGAAATCATGCTGAATAGTTCTTTGGGAATGCTACTCGTCCGGTCGCCATGGTCGTATTGCAACACCCAGTTCCCTTTATCTTTGTCTGCAGTCCCCAGAAAGGCATTACAGGGTACATGGAACATCATAATTGGAACCTCAGGTATTACAGGAAGTCTGTCGTTTAATTCAACGAATCATCAGTTACCCTTTTTCTAAACCACCATACGTGTGTACGCCGTGTGGGGACATCTAACCGAAACTCACAACCTAATTACTAGCTTCTAACTTGGATACATTATAGGGGAATCAATACAGTGTAAGCTAGTACACTAGTACCTCAGTACTCAACGTTAATTGGTTTCAGAAGGCATGGCAAGTACCGAAAGTGACGAGCACTGAACGAATTTTTCCAATAAAGTATAAAGTAAACTGAAATAATCCGTTACTGAACCTCAGAAATTTTCCCATTTTACTTAGCAATTTATAAATTGATAGGTTTCTATAAGTTGGGCATGGTTGTTCATGGTTGTTTTCTGATACAAAATCTCAAAACTAGAGAGACATAAATAAAAAACAATAATTAGATTAAATAAAATAAAATTTAACTTCTCTTAACCTGTACTGAGAGGCGTTCATGACCTAATGGAATGGTGGCGAGAAGTTTTTGCTTGGAAGGGAAGTCCCCTTCTAATAAAACAACGGGCGTTCGGACAGGGCTTTTTTTTTGTCTTTTCTGTTCTATTACTGACCCCTGCTGTAGACTCAGATTTAGAGAATTCACTACAAACCTATCAAGACAAACTTTGCTCTGCCATCGTTCAAAATTTTTTATGTTTTTAAAGTGCTCAGTTCGGCTTTCTAGATCTTTGTCAGGGAATACTTTTCAGCAAAGTTTTGCAATTCAACCCATTTAGAACAAATTTCTTGTAGCTGTGCAGTAGGGGCTTCCCTCCTTCCCTCCTCCTCCTCACTCGAAGAAAGTTCTCCAGCCACTATCTGTTGCTGCACTCTTTGAAGTTCCTGCAACTCCTCGTTGTTGAGCTTTTGTCTGTGATCTTCCACTAACTCTTCAATGTCTTCCTCCCTGACTTCCAGGCCCATTGAGTTTCCCACAAACGCGATGTCCTTCACTATTGGTACAACTTCAAAGCTCTCAAAGTCCCTCGGAGTTACCCCCCTTATATTTGTTCTGTATCGAGATCAGACACGCAGCTACCACGCTCACACTTAGCTATTGTCTCACCTTGGTTCTCACTCATTTCTGCTGAGTGTTATCACTAACCTTCTTCAAATCATGATGAAAGATTTAGGACAACCTTAGTGCTATAACATACAGTCATACCTTGGTACTCGTCTGCTTCGGTACTCGACGCATTTCAGCGTGATAAACATTCTTCAGCACTCGACCTTTACTCGATACTCGTCACACTTGCTATAAAATCTGCACGAAGCAATCCTGTCTCTCTAAACGAAACAAAGACCGAAGCGTTACTCTTGCTCTCAGAGTAGAACCCCACATAATTCGACATATGCTTTTTTCTCATTCCGAGTTTTTTTTTGTGCTTGTTTGTTTGTTTGTTGATAGGAAATAACGGGATTCAACCGAGCCATATAAGGCGATTCTCTGTCTGACTAGCCCCACGTGCATCCCATGGTACAGATCTTTCCCAAAACTTATTTCCAGTTACAGGCGACTAGCGAACAATTTCATGCCATAATTATGTATACGTGGTTTTGTGAACTTGAAGATGGAGTAAAACTGTTACCATGGAATAATGCTCTGTCTACATTTCTTTTGTTATTGAGCAGTTTTAGGAATTTCTAGAGTGACAGGTTCGATTTTGATAGATTCCTCCCTCGCCAATCTGAATGGATCAAATTACCTTCATCTTATGCACGTGATTTTGATGCCTAAATGCCACAAATTGGTTTTGTCCTGAACTTCTCATGTCCGTCACGTGGTGTTAGAACATTCGATGCAAAGCCACAGATGACAAATTGCAAAAGCATGCATTTGAATAAACTATCTATAATTTTTTCACATTATAGTTGGTTTAAGAAATTTATTTGAGTCATTCTTTTGCAAGGATAAGGCAAATGTATAATCGTATATCACCAAAGGTATGACCTAAAAAAAGCACAAATGTAAACGAATATATAATTTCAGTTACTTTTTCTTTATATATAAATATTTATTTATTCTGCACATTTACGTTTACATTAATATACTTATATATTTATCATAGTAGTTTTAAATATAGCTTTATTCAGTCCATTAATGAAGAGTTAAAGTTATAATTATTCTAATTTACTGAACTAAATCTTTAGAAATCATTTACCTTATTAGCAATGTTTTAATTCCTTTTTCTAGAATCTGCACAAACAGGTTTCCAACTCATTCTGATTACTTCGTACTAGAGTGAAAGAAAATAATGATATACCTGTTTTCTAAGTTTCAGTGTGATTTGTTATTACAGGATGAATCAAAATAGCATTATATTCTGTTAGTTAATGTCATTGCAAACATTTTGGGTTTTATTTTGGGTTCGAATAACTTATTTCGGTGTTGAGATCCTCCGCAAACTTTTCTATGTCTTATATAATCCATCTAGAAATGGTTGAATCTCTACATTCTTGTTAAAAGAATCACTCCTTAAAAAAAATTCAGGTAGTCTCTTCTAACGAAACTACCGCGGGTTATTAACGTAGGATTACTTATCGTTGCTTACTTTTTTTTAAAAAGCATTTTGGCATTTTTTTCTGTTTAAATGTTTACTACTGGGTTTGGCGCGCTGCCAAAATTATAACTCGCGACGCAGGACAATTTTTTCCTCATCGGAGGCCCATTATTGAGCAACGTAATCCTACGTTAAAGAAGCCCGGTGGCGTAGTGGTTAAAAGCGTCAAGCTGCCATCCCACAGGTCCAGGGTTCAACCCTGTGACTGGGCAAAGTCGACTCAGTCTTTCATCCCTTCAGTGGGTCGATAAAATGAGGACCAAGCATGCTTGGGAACTAAACTCTAAAGGGTCCCACGTCAGGTTGACCACCTGACTGAGACATATGCTGTATGGCACCCCAAGCCCACGGTCACGAAAGCGGAGATGGGTACCGCCAGCCCTGGTCCACATCGGACTGTTGCGCCGTGAGTTAAAGTTTTAATCCTACGTTAAAAATGGCCTTTAATAAAAGTATGTAATAAATGATGGCCTTACAAGTGATGACTTTTAGATATAGACAAATAATATCCAAGTCAATAACAAGCGCAAAAAAATGTCTTTTGCTTAGAAGATCATTAACTTTAAATAAACTTGTTATAATTTATCCGAATGCAAATATTCAAGAAAATCTTATATTGTTTATAAAAAAAAATATTTCCAAAACTAAGTTTAAATTATTTCCTAAAGGATTGCTTTTTGTTTCAGGAGTTGAAATACGTGAGTTATGATTGAATAAACAAAGATCATTCGATTCAATAAGCACGTGGCAAATAAAAAGACTGAGAGCAAAAAAGCTTCACACAGATGCCTTGTTATTCCTGGATAAAAAATATAATCTTAATGAAAGCGGAAAGACCATTAACGTACAAGACGTCACACAGAATAATCACTGAAAAGCCATTCGGATGTCACAAAGGGAAAAAAAAGTGAGGAAAAGGGAGGGGGTGCGCATTCTTAAAGTCCTCAATTCTAGACGCATGTTTAAATGCTAGACAGAATACTGATTACTGGAAACTATTCAAACTATTTTCCCTCTAATTGCATTAAGAGCGGGATTCACAATCAATCATGCGCTCATTATTCCCCGAAATTTTTTCGGATTCGAAATTCATGTCTGGGGCAAATGAAAAGAGACGGGCGACCGTGATCACTGATTACTTACTCGAAGAAGAAGCAAAAAAAAAAACAGAGAATTAGGGAGGAAAAAATCCGAAAAATGTCCTTAAAAATCTCTCATTGTGGTGTGGGTCTATTGAAGGCATTTGTAGGGAAAAAGGGAAGCCAGGATGAAAAGAGGTGGTGCCTTAATATATAGTAGGTTCCGACGAAAGAAAAATGCCTTATAATTAAAGCGCCTGCATCTTGTTACCCAACTCATCAATCATTGAACAGAGCGCGGCAGAAAGAATTGGGGTCAATCTCTCATTGCATTTCAGTCGGTTAAGAGCTAATAGCAGTGCTCACACTGATTAAGCAGCCGAAGCGGGCTCGGAAATTTCATGCCGCTTTTATTTAGACTACAGAAGCTTACAAGCCCACACCTCTTAGCGTCTATTTATTGGTTCTTTCAGGTTCATTCATTCAGTATTTATTTCAGTAATACATTATCCCTTTAATTATTTATGGGAAGGTTACGTTTTTATTAGCAGTCTTTCAACCGAGGAAGTGGATGGAGACTTTCACTTCAAATAATAGCTTATTTCGAAAAGCAGTTGGAAGAAAAGCAAATAGTTTCAAGAATATTAAGTCGGTAAAATATTTTACACATTACACAGTCATGTGATTATTTTCCGTTGGTTTATTTAGTATTCAACTCAGCAATATATTATCGCAATAATTATTTACATCATGGTTATGGCACTAATATCCTTTTTAGCTAAGCAATGAGCTTAGGGTTAAGATCTCTTCTTGAATGAAAAAAAATATTTAGTAAAATAGTGGATAAACAAAAATATTTTCATAAACAACCAGACTATAAAATAATTTAGCGACTGAATACACCGGTTTATTTTTCTTCATTTATCCGAAGGTTCGCTTAAACCTTTGAGGGGCGCCGTTTTCACAGTGCAAACGCCTAAATCTAGTCTTTTTTCACTTACATCCAATGTATTCCAGTTAAATGAGCATAAAAATAGTTAGTACTGCCATCTGATATCTGTTTAAAGAAGTAAAAACCTTTTGAAACCTTTAATTGGAAAATTTTTCACGATTCTTTAGGTTAAAAAAAATAGGGAAAATATCTGCACCGAGCAAACGTTGCTGCCCCTGAAAGGATTAACTGATAAAAGTTCTTTTACTAACAGACTACGAGCCGATGTATTAGAGAGTAGAGGCGCATTGTTAAAATCATTAAAAAGACCAAAAAGAAGAAAAAAAGAAGAAAAAGAGAAAAAAATAATCACAGATATATGGTTTGTTGGTTGAAAATTCTGCGGTCATCTTTTGCTACACAAGGGTTAAATAGACGCGGACTTACAACTTTAAGTCTGTTCCGAAAGGCTGCAGAGATGCATGCCAACAGTAGGACTCGAATCCACTGAATCTGGTACCCAATGCCAACCCCTTAGCCAATCTATAAATGTTTGGAAATTAACTGAAATATTGTTTTGAATGTAAGGTTTCTAAAATATTTTAGCGATTAAATATATATCCCTTTTTCAAGGATAATAGAATTTTTTTAATCTCTTTATTGATTTTCCTTTAAATATTTACTAGCGATACTTACGTATAATTATGTCCATATTCTTCATTTTTGGAACATAAGTTATAATTTTATGTTTTCATAATCAAAACGTAAATTAAGCAATTTTGTAAGCAAATATATTTTAAAGCAGAAATATTTGACAACTCTAACTGATATTTGAATGTTAATTTAACAAAATCCTCATCTGAAACATCGAGCGTTGATTAAAGTTACATATATATATATATAGCCGACAGTATACCAATATTTTCACTCAAATAACTTTTTTAGCTCTGTAAAAATTTTAAGTGTTATCAATAAAAGGAAAAAAAAAAGTATCTCTTGTCACTGATACATCTTATTTTTTTTTTATATTTTCTTTCAAAATATTTATAAGCATCAAACTGTTTAAATTTCAAGCCAAATGTTTCACAAGAGAATTATCCTTATGGTGTCTGTTAAACTGTCAAAATATCAACCTGGATTAATTTCTAAATACAATCTTATATCTCATATATGAATGGGAAGGGGGGGGGGAGACAGTGATTTGATAAGATTTTTTTCATAAAATAAAATATTTTAATGTTTGTTTTTCATTTTTAAAATAGTTCATATATAATGCAAATATGTCTATAATTCTACGGATTGATAAAATATGATTAAATAAAAGTTATACATAGAGACACATGGTGTATACAACTTTGTATATTCTCTGATTGAATCCTGCATTTCCATTTTACTTCAATTCTCTATTTTCCGGAAATATCAGTATTCAGCATTTGTATACCTTTGTTCTTGATTATTGGTAATTTACGGTACCAATTCATAATAAGGACGATCTGTTTTCACAGAGTGGTTCAACGTCGAGTTACAGAAAAGATCGGCTTACACAATAAATATATTACACATCGCGATGCTTACATGTGGCCTGGGGCTAGAACTGCTTCGGAAGGTGAAAATGGCCGCACATGTTGTTGAATTAATTGAAATAAATTATGACGGAGAGTTGTAGGCTTAATTTCCTCTTCCAAATCGTTTATGCGTGAAGCAAATGCTGTTAAAGTATAAAATCATATTAGGCTTTGAATTAGTGATGGTACGCCCTTGGTTTTTCATTTGGTTTCAGCACGTAAAAGCAGTGATTCCCAGAAATAGATTTGGTTTTCAACGAAAGGGGGAGGAATTATATTACTCAATAGTCGGTTATAAATTAATTATTATACGCAAGAATTCTGGGAGCGTTCACGTGTACCATATCCCAGGTATTGACTAGTGGAATTGCACATACCCTAATATATGTGTATGATGTGTGTGTGTGTGTGTGTGTATGCGGTCGTGTGTGTTTAATCAAAATCTAATCATACTGTTTGTTTATCAAACATAGCTTCTCAATGGATTAGTGATCTATCATTGAACCTAACATTCAAAATTAAGTCTATAATTCTCAAGACCTATCTAATAACAGCATTCTGTACGGCATGGAATATGTTCAACAGTTTAAGCTCCACGGGGAGGAAAATGTATTAAAGTCATAAAAATGTCTAAACATTAAACTACTTTAGCTGCTCGTATTTACTCTACTGTTTTATGAAATATCAATCAATGGAGCCAGACCCATCTAGAGATCCCCTATAATTACGGAAAATCACCCGTACTTGAATGCAAGAGTTTTACAGTATTGAATAATATCCGAGTAGAGCAATACATACGGCAACTAAAACGATACAATGAGCCTTAGCTATGGGCATGCGAAAATTTGGACTTTAGAAATTGATATGATTAGGCTCTAGATTTGTAATATACACCAATACAACTTGTTGTCAATAGCAAAAATAATGCCAATATGAAGATAACATTATTTGGGTACTGACAATTTGCATCCTACACTGGTGAAATCAATTAAAAGAATTTGCATATTTTATCAAATTTCCTGAAAAGAACTGAACTGAATGTAAAACCACTGTTTCTAGACAAAAATGTAAATCTTGTACGTCAAATACGTAAGTGTACACGTGTGTGTAGGCGGAGCCAGTAGAGAAACAGGCTTTATAAGCTCGCGTAAGTTAAGACGCATTTCGTTCGCTAGCACACCTCGGCGAATTTCTTGGTGTTATTTTGCAGCAATTGGTTAATTTCAAATTGTAACAGTAAAAATGAGTAACTACCAACGTTTAGATGATGGAATGAGGTGGCCAATTGTGGGGAGGCTAGAAGCAGGCCAATCTCAAGTCCAAATTTGTAGAGAGTTCAATTTAACGCCCAGCGTCGTATGTAACTTTTGGAAACAGTTCCAGGATACCGGATCCATCGAGAGAAAGCCTGGGCAAGGTCGTCCAAGAGCCACGACGGCCAGAGAAGATCGCCATTTGTCGATTATAGCGAGGCGTAACAGGAGTGCTACAGCTTCTCAGCTCTCTTGTGACTTGTATGCAGCCACAGGAACCCGTGTATCAAGGGTGACTGTTTCCAAAAGACTTCATGAGAGAGGGTTGTTTGCAAGAAGACCTGCTGTTTGCGTCCCGCTCACTTCTGCGAACAGGAGAATCCGTTCATCATGGTGCAGAGAGCATAGAGATTGGAGTATGGATCAATGGGCGACCATTCTCTTCACTGATGAGTCCCGGTTCAGCCTAAACACCGATTCTCGCCGTACGTTCGTAGGGAGAGAACCAGGGACCCTCTACCTACCCTCCAATGTCCGCGAAATCGACCATTATGGAGGAGGAGGTTTAACGGTCCGGGCAGGCATCATGTTGGATGGCCGCACACCTCTCCATATCTTTGAAAGAGGCACTGTGACTGGTGTGAGGTATAGGGATGAGGTCTTGGAGCCCTATGTTCGCCTTTTCAGGGGTGCAGTTGGCCCTGAGTTCATTTTAATGGACGATAATGTGAGGCCACATAGAGCTCTTCTGGTCGACGAATTTCTAGAGAGTAAGAATATTCGCCGGACGGATTGGCCAGCCAGATCTCCAGACCTTAACCCTATAGAGCATGTCTGGGACGCTCTGGGAAGGGCAATTGCAACTCGCAACCCCCCTCCGAGAACCATCCAGGGAATGAAAACAGCGTTACTGAACGAGTGGGACCAATTGCTACAGGAAATGATAAACTGCCTCATTTCAAGCATGAAATCACGCTGCGAGACCTGTATATCTGTAAGAGGGAACCATACCCCCTATTAACCCATCTACTAACCCATTTTTTTTTGTTTATTCTGCAACCGCTGTTTCATACCTTCCGACTCCAACGAGTGTTACGCACGATCATGCGTGTGTATTACAATTATCGAATGGTTATTTGTTTTGTATTGTATCAATGTATGTACATATCAAATTTCATTAAAATCGGTACAGTAGTTCTAGAGATAATCGACCAAGTCTGCAAATTCTCTTAAATTTTTAAACCAGTGTATATAAGTAAATTGCATATGATTCTAGCGTCAAGGAGGGGCAAAATATAGAAGTGGCTAGAATGTGACGTTCTCAAGATATTGCTGGTATTCTTGTTGGACAATGAATCTAGCCATTTAAGATATTAAATGTTTTTTTAAAAATTTTCTTCAGGGTATTTCATATGAAGATGTACGGTGAATAAAAGCATGAAATTAGCAACTAGTTGTTCAATGATTTTTAAAAAAAAATGGAGTTTCATGTTTTGAGTTGAGAAACTAAAGAAAGAAAGAAATCATTTTTCTTGTCTGCGATGACGCCATTTTGAAAAGCTAATTAGAAAGTCAGTGTTTCATGACAAAGGCAAAATGTAACCCATCATCTCATAAGCCACCTTCAAGTGTGCACAAAAGCTCTTTTTTACAGCTCTGTCCATGCATTTTACCTACTAGCATACACTGTCATCAGTTTAAAAAATCACGCCAATGTTGCGTTAACGTCATTTGCGTAAGGGTAATTGTATGCCTATATACGTACAGAATAATGCAAAACCAATAGGCAGAACTGTAAATAATCAATCAACCTCTGCAGATAGTATTCGTATAATAGAATGGGGGGCAAAAGAGATGTATGGTAAGAGTTTGCTTTTGGTATAAAACACTGACTCTTCAGTTGGCTGTTCAAAACAACGTCAAAACAGCCACTAAAAATATTTATTTTCTTTTGTTAGCTTTCTAATTCAAAACATGAATTTATTTATTTATATAATCCTCAAGCAACCAGTAACTTATTGAATGCTTCTTCCATAGCTTTTTGATTTTTAGAATGCTGTTTTTGCATGTAGCAGAAGATATTCAGAGGAGGAAGAAGAACTTGTATATAATTTTAAAGGGCACTCTATGTTGCCCTATCAAAATGCAAGTAATTTTTGCTCAGTGGTAGAATACAGCCACTTTGCCACTCCGTGCCACCAGTAGCCATGCCTTATTTACTCACTTTAAAGGAAACGCATGTCAATATGTATTTTCTTTGGTATAATTCTAATTTATTCGTTTTAAAGTATGAGTTTATTTTGTTTGTTGGCTGGCATTCAGTCAGTTATTTTGTGTAGTTTTGGAAAGTTTTTTTTTAGGGTGGGAGGAGGGACTGGATGTGTTTCCCATAGCATTTTAAGTGCCTTCATTCTATTACAAGACAGATATTACTTTATGATAGGAAAATTTATATGAAAAATCTTTTGACCTGAACGAAGGGGGAAAATGGATCCAAATTGTGACTCGGGTAAGTAAAATTTGCTTTAGCTTTGGACTATTAAAATTTTGTTTCATAAATGTTTTAAATTCATATTTTGCAAGACTTTTGGGAAGTCGCTCTATTGGTGTCCAGTTAAAATTTACAATTTATAAATGCGCATAATGATTTGCTGTCACCGCTTGCTTCTACGCCCTTGCAACCGTTTATTTTGCTTTCAAAGGTCGAAATGGGTAAGATTTCAGAATTTACCCATTATATTTTTGTGTTCGGAGGGGTAACAGCATATTATTTATATTTATAATAGTTTAGAAAAAGAAAATAACGTGTTTATAATTTCTCAGTTAACAGTTTTGGATTCTTTTCATGATGTTGTGTTTTAGTTTTATAAAAAAATATTATTCTTTTATTTTTCTGATCCTCAAGGCTTTTGTGTGTGATCACATATAATACGCATTCCCAAAAATTTATAAATATATTTTCTTATTTAACGTTGAATGTATGCGTACTGCATAAATACGCATGTATGTAGTTTCTGCAAGTGTTCGTAAATAAGGACATCATTGCAAGTGATGAACGAAAACAATCATTGTTGTCTTGCAATTTGTATTTTGCAAATTCTTTCATTGAAAGCGAAATAACATGAATTTAAATCGTTTTTATCGATTGTGGTATTGGTTAAGCTTCCATTTGAAGTAAACATCTTGTACTATGAGATAAATTAATTGACCCGGTACAGCAAAATCTGAAATCGAAAATCTTTGCAATGAATCACCATTCTTCCTATCAGTTTACCTCGTTTCCGTTGGAAATAAATATAGTGTTTGAAACTGTACAGCAGCCCCAACACAATGAAAATCGAAAACACTTTGCTTCCGAAAAAATATCCAACATCTCACAATTGTATATTGATTTATTGAACTTTAAGTCTTGATCTACCAACTTATGCAGTGTTTATAAGACAGAGGAGGGAAAAAATAACAGAACAAAAGAAAGTTCAGTTATGCCATAGTGTGGGGATTTTCAAAGATAGATAAAATGCAGTTTTTAAATCTTTTCTATGATTGTACGTTATTTCAAGCATTGTATTTGTTGTCTTTCTTACAAATATTCTAATATATGTTGCCGAATTTCAATGGACAGATATTTTTACCATTAGAATCTTTGTTACAGATACCGTTTATGAGTTCAATATTGGATAAATAGCTAGTAACAATTAAAAATACCTGTCAAGCATTGCATATTTTTTCGATTAACGAAACAGCAATTAAGTGTTTGAGCAAGATAATTTCAATCTTGATATTCTTTTTTTTTTTTTTGTATAGTGCATTCATTTTTTGTAACAAGCACAAATTATTCCTAAAAAATGGCTCTGGAAATGTTTAGAAACAAATTATAGACATCTCCGAGAGATTTCTTATAAATATTGCTAGTTTTATTTTCTGACAATAGAAAACTTTTTTTTAAAAACTGACTATATAGATTGGGGTTGTTAAATCTGTAGGTGCTATGACATTTTTGTGATAGAGAGTTTGCATGTAAGAAAGAAGTATCTCATTTCTGTTGAATTTTATAATCACCTTGATTGGGCTGTTTCATGTTTTTGCACTTTTATCAAGAATTATATGCCCATATGTATTAACATAAAATAAAGACAAATTTATCCACAAAGCTAATATTGGTCCATTTTTACCTGATCCATGAAGGATATAATACCTGAGATTATATCTGACGTTAACTTATCACCTTGTTCCAAAAGCTAGATAGAATCTGATTTTGGTTTACCTTAATCTGGTGTCAAAGGATTGATTAAACTGCCATTTTAATAAGTTAATTTTCTTCTCAACATGTACCAATTTTTATTCATTTCTGCGTGATCTAAGGAGGGTCCGAGATAAAAAATGTTTGGCTCATGGAAAAAGGGTCATTACTGAGTTTTCTATCACCGAGTTAAGAAATGTTGTACCGTTTTACAAAAGTAATTTAACACGTAAAATAAATTAACAATTTAAAATTTTATTTTTTAAATTTATTGGGTGAAAATGTGCTTTAGCCCACTGCTTGGCGATTTTTGAAAATAATCCTTTTGGCGCGTTTCTGCGCAGTCTCTGGCGCATCACCGGAGTTGCAACCTCCCCGAGACACTCCACATACGTAAACAACATGGTGACCTAGAAAGAATAAATAAGTTGGTAAAGCAAACTTACCGCTGGTTGTATGAAATTCGTAGGTGCACATGGGATCTTCGCTTCGCTCAGATACCCTTGCTCTGCTCCACTGCGCACCAGTCCCAAAACATCACTGAAATGTCCAACCGCCGGCTTCGCCACGAATATACCGGCAGTAGCAGTCAGTAAAATAAACCTACCGCTGGCTGTATGAGACTCGTAAGAGTAAATGGCAATACACCATTCAATCCCGGATCGTTTCCCTTGCACTTCCAATAATGTAATAAATGTCGAGGTACATTCACTCATCTCTTGCAACGTCACCGATAAATCCATAGCCACTGTTTATCAAACGAAATATATCAAAAACAACCACCACGTTATCCAAAAATCTAACGCAAAAACACAATCATCTCGTTTGAAAATCTAACCACAACTAATTTAACCGATTAAATTAACGGTTAATTTCAAATCAACCGCGAGCGTCACCTCAGTTAGCCAATGAAATTGCTTGATTACAAAATGACAATAACGCATGCGCGAATAATGCAATATCGCTCTACCGCTTCAAAATATCGTTTATCGCCCCAAAAAAAAGGTTGCCAAGCACTAGGCTAAAGCACATTTGAACCATTTATTGTACATTTAGTTTGTGATATATGTTCTAAACCAATATCTCTATTTACCTAATTTTTAACTCTTTTGTTTCTAAATAATTTGCCCTCGGGATTTATAAAAATTTATTTATAAATTTTTTATCCCTCTGAAGGGCAAATAAAATTTTTTGTCCTTTCTTGAAAAATTTCATTCCTAGATAAATTACATATGTATAACTGGGTACACATAAAGAGTGCAGCATAAAATTTTCATATATAGCAATGTAATCATCCTAAAAACATGCAGTTTATAATATTTCTTTCTAGAAGCTCTACAGTACGTTTTAGGCTAATGAAGTAAAAATGTCCGTTTTTGAGAATTACCATACCAGACCTCCTTAATGGCAAAATTTTTTTGACGTGCCCATGCAACTTTAATATTAATTTCACATTCACAGTGTTCTGGGAACTGAGTATTTATCAAGCTTAAATAAACGAGTATGGCTTAAGCAGGATGCGAGTTGTAATGTAAAATGGAAGACCTGCCCTTGGTATCGCTGAGAATCGTAAATATATCGTTCACAAGTGTGGTTGCATAAGACAACAAAAAGGTATCTCTACATGCCAGTGAGAACACGCGATCTATGCGAAGAACTAGCTGAAAACCCGCAGTTCGCTACGGAGTACATTCAAATTAAATACAACGGTCAATGTATGCAATTAATGCCAAAAAAAAAAAATAAATACATATATATTTATAAAATAAATACGACGATCAATGTATACAATTGATGTACAAAAAAAATATATATTTATAAAAAAAAATCGTAAGGGATATTTTTATAGACAAAATGATGTCCAATCGTCTGCCTCATTAGCAAGAAAAAAAATATTTTCTTTGTCTATTTAGTTGTTATGCACGTGACGATAAATTTAAAGTGCCAGAAAAAGAAATCACATGATCGGCATTTAATAAATTAAACTCTAAAAATTAATCTTTAAAAATTCACCAAAAATCAGAAAATGGAGGTAAAGATTTGAAAAAGATTTCATTTTAAAAGAATTTTTATGATCTTTCTCGTGATATAAATTTTATAACCCTCAAATTATTATTTTAAATGCAAACTTAAAAAAAGTTACTAAAACAGCTTAAAAATTTAATTTAAAAAAATGTAAGAAGAATTTTTCAAAAATCTCTTAGTGCACCCCTACACTATAAGAGTCGTCGCCGTGCAAAATTTCAGCCCTTTAGGTCCAGCGGTTTGGTCTGTGCGTTGTATGTCAGTCAGTCAGTCAGTTACGGAACTGTTTTGTATATATAGATTAGTTAAGGTGAGTGTCAAACTTTCCTTCGTTGTAAACTTCAACGTGTAGCAGGAATTTTATACGCCGAACTGCAACTTTGATACTGCTGTACTGAAATAAGGTTTTGAAAGTAAAAACCCTTTCTTAAATTATACGATATGATCTCAGTTGTGTTAGTACAACGTCAAACTTCTTTTCGCTGGTCTCCGGATCATTACCCGTTATAGCCCTCTTCACTGTCTTTAGGAGTACGCCTTTGCTCGAAATTCAGTTTAAATGCTGATTTGAAAAAAAATAATCTATATATGTAAAACGCGAAGGTATGCGGCACAAAAGTCGACGATATTTCTACACTCCGAATGGCAACGGCTGCAACTACAGATGTAAACAATAGCGGCAGTCCGCAATTTGCAACCGAGTGTCGAGGTGGATTTACGCACTGAAATCAGAAATACTCGAAAGCAAGCTGCACGATCAAGTGAAAATTGAAAACAGTCTCAAGAAAGAAAGAGAAGAAGAAATAATTCATTAAGAGAGGCTTGAAAGAGAGAGCATAAATGATTGCGAGGTTAGGCTTAACCGTCGCCGGCATAGCAACCAATAGCCAGTAATAGTGAATTTTCTACACTTTTTTTCTACACTTTCTTCTGAAATACTCAACTGTGTATATCAAGAAGTTTTATGAATATCATATTTGTAATCCTCACTATATATTAGTACTTGCTGAATTTTTACTCCATTGTATAAGAGAAGAAATTTTTCCTAACATTTTATTATTTGATATGATTAAGTGTAGGTATCTGAATTGTGAACAATAGTACATGCAGAGAGTGTTGTAATCCACGCTATATTTTAATACTTGCTGATTTTTTACTCCATTTTTTAAGTGAAAATTTTTTTCTCCACAATTTCTTATTTGATTTAATGGTAAAGTGTAGATCTCTTAATTTTGAAAAATAGCAAAAACAGAGAGCGATGTAATTTATAAAATCATTGGTGTTGGGTTTCTCAGTCTTACGTAATGGAAATTCACATTTTTTAATCACGATGTTTTAGAATCAGCCTTATAGCCCCTAAACAACGTATATTTATAATGACAGTTAAAGGTAACATTCCTTGAATATGTTACTTTCAGTTGAGTTGTTTTGCAAAAGAAAATATAAAACTGAAAGCGGCCCTGCTGGTCGCACAGTGGCTAGCTTAAAAAGAAATCCGCTTCATTTCTTTTGAGATCTGCTGAACTCCCTAATACACTGAAAAAAAAAACAAAAAAAAACTGGTACAGGCGTGCGTATGCAAATAACGGAGATATGCAACCAATCAGCGTAACGCGATGCGGTCAGCAGCGCCTATATAAAACAACAGGTGTCTGGCGAAGCTGTTATATCGGTTCCTGCTCTTACAATGGCAGGTTATCACGATTTACTCAACTTGGAACGTGGTGTTATAGTCAGCGCATGACAGATGGCACATAGCAACTCCGAGGTAGCGATGCAATTTGGATTTTCGCTCGTGACCATTTCACGAGTGTACCTTGAATATAAAGTATCCGGTAAAACATCAAATCTCAGACAGCGGTGCGGCCGGCAAAACACCTTGAAAGAAATGGATCGTCGACGACCGAGGAGATTCCTTAAACGAGATAGACGTGCAACACGTCCTCAAATTGCTGCGGACTTCAACAAGTGTCAGCTTGCGAACTGTTTAACGGACCGTCATTGATATGGGCTTTCGGAGCTTCAGGCCCATTCGTGAACCGTTGTTGACTGCACGGCACAAAGCTTTACGCCTTGCCTGTGCCCGCCAACACCTCCATTAGACTGTTGGTGACTGGAAACACGTTGCCTGATCTGACGAGTCTCCAACTGTATCGGGCGGGTGGACGTGTAAGGATATGGAGACAACCTTATGAATCCATGAACCGTACATGTCAACTGGGGACTGTTCGAGCTGGTGGAGCCTCTGTCATGGTATGGGGCGTGTGCAGTTGGCAAGATATGAGACCCCTGATACGTCTGAGATGACTCTGACAGGTGACGGGTACATCAGCATCCTGTCCGATCATCTACATCCATTCATGTTCATCCATTCATGTTGTGTAGAAATATCGTTAATTTTTGTGTATTCCGACAGACTAGGACAATTCCAGCAGGACAATACGACCCCCCCACACACACACACACACGTCGAGAGTTGCTATCGAGTGGCTCCAGGATCACTCCTTTGAGTTTGGACACTTCTATTGTCCACCTAAATCCTCAGACATTAAAATTATTGAACATATCTGGGATGCCTTGCAACGTGCTGTTCAGAAGAGATCTCCAACCCCTCGCACTCCTATGGATTTGGGGACTGCCCTGTGGAATTAATGGTGTGAATTGCCTCCAGGATACTTTCAGACATTAGTCTAGTCCAGAGGTAGGGAACGCGCGGCCTCCGTGATCTTCTCTTGCGGCCTTCATAAAAGCTAGCACTTGTATTAATTAATATTTAATTATATAGATTACAACAATTTCCAAATCAATAGAATTAAATAAAGAACGGCATGATTGTATGTACAGTGTCGGCCAAAATAAAGCTGACATTTTGAAATTGTTGTCTAAAGTCGCTACAATTGTATATTTATCCAAATGAGCTTCATTTACCTTGATTGTATGATACTTTAACTACACTTTATATGTAATTTAATGCTCAGAGTTTCTTAGCAATACTGCCAGACATATTATATGATCTCTACGCAAAAACTATTTTCTTACTATTATTGTTGTGACTGACTCCATGTAAGTTAAAGCGTATTATTTTTTCTGCAAAAAATAATAATAATTAATGATTAATGTTATAACAAGTTTTTATCCTTATGTGAATACAAAAATATTTTATATTGTATCTTTTTATGTCAAATAATAAATAAATAAGGACTTAATTTTTTTGTTATTTTCTATATAATGCACCAAATTGTTAAAACTATATATAACTATAATAATTTCATAAAAGTCGCATTTATAGGTTCATCACCTTATGCGGCCTCCTTTATTACTACCTAATTTACACGTGGCCTCTAATGGTAAAAAGGTTCCCCACCTCTGGTCTAGTCCATGCCACGTCGTGTTCCGGCACTTTTCCGTGCTCGTGGTGGCCTTATACGATATTAGGCAGGTGTACCGGTTTTTTTTGCTCTTCAGTGTACTTTAATATTAGTCTCTTCAGTAATATTGGCCTTAAATTGGCTCTTCCTTAATTGGCTCCTTAATATTGGCTCTTCAGTATACTTTAATTATACAAACAAGAATTATTGATGTTTGAATACGAAGTCATCGTTTCATAGATTCGTACTCGGCAACTTTGTTTTAATACAAAGTCATCGTTCCATAGATTCGTACTCGGCAACTTTGTTTTAATACAAGTATTTACATATATTATAATTTTTTTCGTTTTTTG
The DNA here is from genome assembly GCA_907164885.2 of Dolomedes plantarius. Taxonomy (NCBI): domain Eukaryota; kingdom Metazoa; phylum Arthropoda; class Arachnida; order Araneae; family Dolomedidae; genus Dolomedes; species Dolomedes plantarius. Next base: position 107,643,518 of record OU015501.1, read on the forward strand.
AACATTTGAAAATTTTTCATGCCCTTGATCTAAAAGCCAAAGAGATGTTTGGCCAAGAGGGTATGACACGAAACAACCACTCCAGCTGATACATAATGTTAAGTAAGAACCGGCCCTTTAATTTCTTTACCCTCTCCCACCATCCTCTTCTTTTTGTCTTCAAAAAAATGGAGCAAGGGACTTTGCTTTATGAGCAAATGTATTATTGTGCTGATACAAGTAAGGGCATATTATAACCTGTTCGTCATATTATAACCTGTAGTAAAAAGTTTTCCGTAGTGCTCGAAACCAAACTAATCTAACCTGTTCGTGTAGTCTGGAGGTAAGTAAAAAAAATGGGCTAGCTCATCAGCGTATAAATATATGGACCCATATATCAGTGGCGCCAAAAGTTCTGCAAGTATCACTGATCAGAGGTCTAATTAGCCCACGTGTAGCAAAGAAATGACAGTAGCTCTCTAAAATAAACCAAATCACTGACCAGGCATTTGCCAATTGTCAACTCCAGTAGAATGCCAGATCATGAAATGCAATTCATCTCTTGAGACCGTTTGCCATTAAAACAGTTCCAGATCTGTTTGGAGAAAAGCTTATGGTTCCAAGAATTTGCAGGTGCAATCAATGGTTCGTGGTCTATAAAATTACCATAAGAACCATAGGTGAAAACCTCGTCAAGAATAATTCTGTTTCAAATCCGTTTCCAGGTTGGCATAAAAGCCGTGCACAATGGAACCAAATGATGACCCAAGGGCTAACATGTTGGTCATTGGAACGCCATTCCGAGGGTTTGAGTCACGTGCTTAGAATGGGTTTTCGAAACCGTTTGATATGGGCTTTAAACTACAGATTTCGATCTGTGATGCCCTTGTGTGGTGAAAAGATAACAATTGTGCCCAAAAGCTTACGTGTGTAATGAAATGTGAGAGTTGATAGACGATATTTTGGCAACACATTTGAGTGTTCAGGTGCCTAGTCGGGTGGGGGTGTGTATGCGTGTGTGAAAAGGCGGAAATAATAAACCTTGGCGATTCCCATCAAATAATTCCTAACGTAAGTTGTTTTTGTGTTGTATGGTATGAGAAAGTTGTCTAATAAAGGCAGCCGAAAGCCATATTGAGTCTTACACCACCAATCATTTTTATGTTATGCACAATATCAAGGATCGTAATTTTTGAATTATAAATATCCTTACGTATATCCTAATATTCCCTAGCTACTGATATTTTAACTATCTTTTCGTTCTTTAATGCTATGGAACGTTTTTTTTTTTTTGCTCATTGATAAAAAGCATAAAAGTGGTTTTTTTTTTAATAGCAACAATAAACATCGATATGTCTAAAGAAATTTGTAAAATTAAGAACCGTACGTCCGACAGCATCTATCAGATGGAGATGTCTGTATGAGAACTTTGGGAAAAGCGTTATACTTTACTTATATCATGCAAAATATCATGAACTCTCCCTTTCGCTTAATATAGTTAAGTATAGCATAGTCTGCAAAAGCTATTTTTTTCATCTGCGAAAAGTGATTACATTAAAAAGATATATTATGACTTCATTTATAATGATTATTTAATTTTCGAAAGTAGATAAAGTATACTTAATTTTTGAAAAAGTCCTAAGCTTTCATGTCTCACATGAAAGTGTACATCCCGCAGAGCAAATTCACCTTGCGAGAGAGGCCCCATTCGATCTTGAACCAGCGATCGTACGTTACTTAAAAGTTCACTTGCCTCATCCCTTTTGTTTCGTATGGTACATATTTTACTCAGTTTCACCTCTTTACCTTAAGTTTTTCGAATGCAGGCAGTAGCTATTGATTTTTTTGACAGCTGCTAATTAGCGATCAGAATTTAAAGGACGCAATTTCCAATCCTTCCCTCGAGTAATTATACGTGCATAAAAATGCACGGGGCTGTGGGGCGGAAGGGGTACGAGAATGATTGATGTTTGATAACGGCGCACGGGTTATGATGGACGAGATGGCTAAGACCGCAAATGCGTAAGACCGCAAATATATTACGGATATTTGAGCAAACCTGCAAACGTAGTCTTGTATTGGGCCCATGCATACCTAGAAAGGGAATGCCTCGAATATTAAACGCTCATTCGTAGTTTTACTGGGGGGTGGAAGTACAGTCCCGATGCTCATATTGGAATTTTAGCTTATTGGAATACCCTGGGGAGAAAAATTCGCACACCCTCAATGGGAATCGATAGTTTTGAGGTTGAATGATAATCGATAATTATATTCCAGGAAAATTTGGCGAAAAGTTCGTGAGAAATTTGAATGATGACAAGCTGTAAAAAAAAATGTTTGGTGGATAAATGCGAAATAATAATAGAACCTAAAACTAGGATGATCATTAATTATATATTTGAAAAAAAATATGTGAATTATTTGATTTGTTTTACTGTTTTGAATCGACTTTGTTGAGAAAAAAAGAGTGCCGTAAGATAAACGCAATTACGTTTAGGTGAAAATATTTTGTTAAATGATGCAGTTTTACCTTGAAAAGAAATATATATTTTGTAGTTTTGTAGTTTTTAATCCAAGCCAAACAAGGAACTCGCATTTTCAAATGGAAATAAAAAGATCAAAAGATAAAAGAAATCTAAATTTCGTTGATTTAAAGGGAAACTGCGTAGGCTAAATTCATGACTTAGAATTTCATATGTAACGAATAACGGTAAAGGAATATATTAATGTATTTTAATTTCCCCAACTTTCATTATTAAAGAGATTCTTTATTAACTATCTGTCGACGTTTTTTTTTATTGGGGGGGGGGGGGGGGGATCAGTCGAAATTTAAAATTTTGTGTTTTTCATATAATAGAGGACCAAGGGCCAGGAAGAAAAATCAACATACATATATAGATATTGTTCTTTAATTTGGGGATAGAGTTCTGATATTGTTTCACATTTGCATGTCATTTCGTTGACAATGCTTGTATAAGTCTGAATGCATCTGTATATCATAAACATGGGTATACTGGATTTTGATATACCATTTTCCCCCTCATAATTGCTTATTCTTGAAAATAAACTCATAACACTGACTATAGTTGCCCTTGACAATAGTTATACGTTGTCAAGCTCCTTTTAATTATTTACAAATTAAATATGCTTTTTAAGTAATTTCCGTAACACATTTATTTAATGTTTTTGGATAGCTATGAACTTAACTGTTCAAGATAAATTTAGAAATATTGTTGGATATTGTTTTGCTTTTGCAGACGTATGATAGAACGGCTACAGTTTTTATATTGTCTGTCTGGATTGCCGTCAAGGTTGAAGTCATGCGACTTCTTAATCTCGACTGTTTTTAAGATGCTTGTGATTGATATTCTCAGAATATTAGGCTCTCATAATGCAATTCTCCTTGAAGAATTCTTTACAAAACATATCTTTAAATCATATCTGCATGGATACGGTTATAATTTTAAGCTAATCGCAACGAAATCACTACATATGTCAAGAAATTGATAAAAACTTTAATTTCATGCACCTTTTTTTGTGTGTAAACAATAAGATCTAACGGGATATATGACTCACTGGTTTAAAGTTTAAAATTTGACATTAACACTAAGAAATAATTCACTTCTGTTCCTAAATGCAAATCAACTAACATCATAATAATCATCATTCGACTAAAATAACCAAAATTTTTATTTGCAATGTGGGAATACTATATTTGAGAAATAAGATTAAATGTGTAATTTTTGAACCCATATATTAAGTACTATAGTACGGTATTAGAATAACTCAAACCTTATATGCTATTTACCAATAACTAGATAATTTGATATTTATACATAAATCTTGAATATAATTTTGCATTTGATAAAGGCAGTTATTTGTGGTTGAATAACATTTTTTAACAAATATAAAGTTATGTTGTTTGTATATAAAAGAGCTTTCGCGCTTAGAGCTTCATTTTTTAAAATTTAATGGTTATAATTTCTGGTACTATTCAAGCGATCTAAATCATAATTTTGGATAATCAATCTAAATTTTCGAAGACAGCATAGTATTAGCTCAGTAAAATTATGCATTCAAGAAAAAATGAAGGGACAGGATAAAAATCAGGAAGTATAATTTTTATATGCTAAACAGACATGATTATTTTTTATCTTTTGTGTATTTCAAGGCATTTCCTGTAGGGAAAGTCAAACTATAATTAATCACATTTTATTCTCAAAATGATTCACATTTCGAGTTTTGCTATTGAAAAATATTCTAGAAATGATGATACAACTTTGTGTGGGAACAATGCAAAGGCACGGAACTGGGAAGATATTAGCAGATATTCAAAGTATTTGTGCGTAATAAAGCATTTACCTTTTCACCATTTTTATTCCGACCTACCTCCGGCACCATTGTCACCCGGTCTTTCCTTCCTGCACAGATATGCTTCGTCATCATTTTACACGCTATTTAATGCCCATTATCTTATATCCCCCTGATGAAGTCTGCAATGACAGCACCACTAGATATATAAACTCATTTATATCAGGGCCGGCACGGAAAAGGTTGTTACGTAAGTCGCTCCTTATAAAGATCATTCCTAAACGCATTAACTCTTGCGTCGATCGAAACATAAAGCGTAGAATCGCGTAAATTAGAGCAAATTAAAGCGGAGCTAGATCTTGTTCTCTAATCTCTCATTTATCATCGCAACCGAAGTTTATATACAAATAATTCGCACCGGCATCGGTTTTAATAAGCTAAGTATAATTCATCACTCAATTAACGCTTTCTGATTCGAAATATTGCTCAATGTAATTGCTTTAAAATAGCGCACTTTGTGTTGTGACAGTGCAGAGTTGTAAAAATCAGAAATTTGAAAACGATTTAGTGAAGGTAATGAGGGAATTTTAGAGGAGTTTAATTGTGGGGAGATTCTGAAGCTATGTCGAGACAAAATGAATTACGAACAGGATAAATATACTGAGAGTTAATAAAATATATTTCATTGCATTTATTAAAAGTTCTCATATTTGTTGTAATGTTGACAGATAAGAAAACTTCTCAGTTTTAAAGTTACTCATTAATTTTGTTTTATTGATAAAGATTACAAATTAATAACGGGAATTATAACTTTGAATTACTTATTTCCAAAATTTGATTAAACTTCTTGTTCATTTTTGTCCCACTGCATGATTATTGAACCAAGTAATTTCCTCATGTCCCGAACTTGTAATAAAATTATGATTTAAAATCTTGACTTTGTAAATATCTTTTTTGATTTTAAGATTGTATCTTTCAATTTTCGTTTATCACCATCATTAGCTCCTACATGAACATATTTCTATAGAAATGCTCCAAAAGAGATATTACTGTACCTATAGAAATTGTACAGAAGCTAATTTAGGACTGATGGTTTAACAGGTAAAAGAAAGAGGGTAGGTTTAGTGTCTAGAGGTTTAACACCAAGCAACTAAACTTATATTAAACAAAAGTTTATGTAGTTCTTCAAAACTAGAGGTATAGAACAGCTGCATAAAGTTTTGTTTATTTGCTCTAAATTATTTTTCGGAAAATTTGTGAGCACATTTATATCACTTTCATGGGATTTTGTTTTCATTTGTTTATACGGTGACTACTGACTGTAAAACTCTAATAAAACTTTTAAGGTCCAGTGCATGTTCTTATAAAATTCGATATTTAGCTGAAACAATTTGAAAACTGATATACATTACATTAAAATCATATATAACATTAAAATCTATAGACGTATATTTCGAAAATGGATTTAATTTGGGAAAAATTAAAGTATAATATGAGTACTAATCCATTTTACGATGAAAGAGCTTGTACTAAAGTGCCTTTATTGTTTGTCATTAATATGCTCAGAGCCACTTAGCTAGTCCTACTCCATCAGAATCATTTTCTCATACATTTGTAACTTTGTTGTTTTGCCTCGTTGTGAAATATATTTTGAGGTAATGCTTATTTTCTACTCAGAAAAAGCAGAAAAAATGATTACGTATCGTCAAGTTAAGGCTTGTAGACATTTTATTATTTCCTTATTCCTGTTTAATTTCAATTTAATATTTAGTGGTTCCTTAAGCTATCAGTTTTTGTTTGAACTTATTTTACTTTCGGATTTTCGTTAATTGAATTACAGATGTTCATCTACTTAAAGGACAGTAAGCAAAGTATTAACTAGGAATGAATTCAAGCGGTATGAGCCTCTTTCCCTCCAAATGCAAGAAGTTTAAGTCAAAGTCAGTTTTATACATATAGAAATTTATTACACATTTTTAAATTGAATATGCTGTTATATTGGTTCACCAATGAAATGTATTTAATTTTTTAAATAGTTTCAGCAAAACATCGGATGTTAAGTAATCGAAATTTAATGTAAATATTGGAAAAAAGAGGCCAACACTCTTAATAGTTCTAACTCCATCTCAATAATAAAATTCCAAATCACTATTTTATTCAAAATATTTCCCTGATAAAATTTCCCCGAAAACTTAGTTTTCCAGCACTTTTCTCGCCCAAATTCCTGTACTGTAACTCGTCTATGTAAATTTTACATTCCGAATTTCACACACGCAGGGCCAGAGCCCAGGCAAGCGTATAATTTCTGATCAAGCAACACTTTGCTAGCCCTTCTACTCTAATAACCCCTCACCTCCCCAACAGCACACAACTTCCCAATGCTTTCTTAATGGCTCCCCCACCCTTTGCCACGTTGAGAGGGGCACCGAAGCAAAAGAGCCCAAATGGTGGGATCAAAACGTCGTTAAGACCGTAATCTAATCACTCGGAAAATCCTGAGGCTAAATTAAAACCCTCCTACAGGGGCGAAACGTGAAGAAAAATATGCTTATAAAGCATGATTGGAGATTAATGTCCTGAAAACTTAAACTCGAATGGCGCTACTCGTCCAGGATTGCTGGGATTGTGCTGAAATTCTAATAAACTGCGCTTTTGATACTTTCGTTTGCAGATACATATCATTTGGATTGATGACATACGAAGCGAAATTACTTCAAAAGCTTTAAAATATTTCAGTTATCGTCCTTCTAAAAAAAATACAGTAAAGAACAAATCACTTTTAGGCATATTAAGTAAAAATACTTATGATTTAAGTGTAAAAATAAAACCAAATCAAAGAAACAAATGATTTAAGAGCATCCTCAATAATTCTACTCGTCCAGGATTGCTGGGATTGTGCTGAAATTCTAATAAACTGCGCTTTTGATACTTTCATTTGCAGATACATATCATTTGGATTGATGACATACGAAGCGAAATTACTTCAAAAGCTTTAAAATATTTCAGTTATCGTCCTTGTAAAAAAAATACAGTAAATAACAAATCACTTTTAGGCATATTAAGTAAAAATACTTATGATTTAAGTGTAAAAATAAAACCAAATCAAAGAAACAAATGATTTAAGAGCATCCTCAATAATTCTACTCGTCCAGGATTGCTGGGATTGTGCTGAAATTCTAATAAACTGCGCTTTTGATACTTTCATTTGCAGATACATATCATTTGGATTGATGACATACGAAGCGAAATTACTTCAAAAGCTTTAAAATATTTCAGTTATCGTCCTTGTAAAAAAAATACAGTAAATAACAAATCACTTTTAGGCATATTAAGTAAAAATACTTATGATTTAAGTGTAAAAATAAAACCAAATCAAAGAAACAAATGATTTAAGAGCATTCTCAATAATTTTTAAAGACGTTAGAATTAGCAAGTACCAGATTTGAATTTATTTTATTACAAACCTGTTTGAGAGGTATATCAAGGAAAAATCTTTATTTTCTGATATACAACTACAGTCGAACCTCCATATATCGAACTTCCACATATCGAAATTTTCTATATATCGAACTCTTAGCAAATCTCCATGTTCATTACATAGAAAAATTGTTTCTATATATCGAAAAAAATCTCCATACATCGAAATTTTTTTCAAGACAAATTGGGAGATTTTATTCCACTTTAGAATAAAACTTCTAATTTTTGGCAATTGAAACAATATGTCGTGGACTTCAATTCGCGGAAAATGTTCCTGATTAAGTTTTTAGTGGACTGAATAAATACGAACATTTCTTTGAACTTTCCGCAAAACTGGATGTTCAGCAAGATATTCGTAGTTTTTTTTAAAAAGAATGTAACTGTGATCATTGAAACCACTGTCTGGATTCTTGTTTTTTTTTAAAGGTATGTAGTACTCAATAAATCTTTCATATTAATTCAGATTTTAGTTATTAACTTTCATTTAATGGGATTCGCATATAAATTACAAATGAAGTTTCGTATACGAAAATTAGCTTTAATTTTTTTAGGAGAATTATGATAAAACTAAGCTCAATTCTATGTATCGAAATTTCTATATATTGAATTTTTTCCCGGCAATTTGATACTTCGATATATGGAGGTTCGACTGTATATGCACTGTCACACTCTCTTAGTATAGCTCAGTCACGACCCTTTTGAATATTTATTTTGAGGCACATAAGTCCTAAATTCTGATAGACAAATAAGGTTCTCTTGATGTATGTAATTTTTTAAATTCATGTTAAAAGAATATTTCATTTGCTTTATATATCTTTTTTTTCGTACAAACCATTTTACACAGACGTGTCGTTGTCAAGCAAATTAAGCCATAATATGAAGTACGTTTTGTTACAGTGATTTAGAAAATTAGTAGTACAGAAATTTTACAGAATTAAGATATTAAAACTACGCTAATACAAAAGCACTTGAATTTGGTTCTTTTGTTGTTCTATTTGGAAAATTTTAATTCAGAAACATAGAAATCCTTAGTAATTCTTAGAAATATTAATGGTCACGGGAAAGGGTCCTTGGGGGGGGGGGGGGTAGCGAGAGAGCAATACGTGTGATTGTTTCTCTGTAATGCAACTGAATTTTATATCAAAATAAATAATATGAAACTAATCCTAGTTTAGCTTAAAACCCTTATTAAGATCTACTTATTGTTGATATGTGAGATATGTATTATTAATATTAAACAGTTTTATGTGATCAATGTCTTTTAATACGATGCAAAGTAAATTTGTAATAGCCTTTAATTAAAAGATTGCGCTAAATTTTATTTTACTGGGCAGGCTACAAAACCGTACCGAACACAATCCAATTGTAGAATTTCTTTTCCTCACAATTTTGTCCCCATTCCATGTATCATTTGATGCCACACTCTTCCATAGAATTCCACCATCTTTACGATACAAATACGGTGAGTATTACGCGATATAAATGCGACGCATTTACGAGTTACCATCTGTCTCCTATTCATTACAACTGATTTGCATTTATTTGTGCAAAACGTGCGCCAGAGAAGCGTTAATATTCCAATGGGTCTTGCTAATTAATTTTAATTCAACAAACACCTTTTCAGCGTATTAATATTAAAATTTGAGTACAAATATCTAAACATAGGTAAATAACTCGCAAGAATCGCATCTGGTAACATTTTAACTCCATTCTTGGTGGCAGCCTTTCGTGGAATTGTTCTCATTCATCTGCATATCATTTCATTATATCATTAAAACTGTCTCTTGAATGATGCTGAGCTAGATTGTTTCATGTAGCACAAATCATGAGCCGTTTTCCCGTGCATATACTTAGTAAGTTTTCTCTTGAAAGATATTATTTCAATACTCTAAAATATTTTTAATTGTAATTGTTAGATGTGCTTAAAATTCTTTATTATAGGAAAAGGTTCTTTCCAAAGCACGCATGTGTAAAATAAGTATGAAATAGCAGTTACAAAAATTCTATGAGAACTATTCAACATCGACATAAATGCAATTTTACAAGTAAAAAAAAATTAAAGAGGGGGCACAATATGCGGCATTAAAGAAAGCAAAAAAATTTTCAAGTAATGTCTTCTAACGAAACTACTGCGGGTTATTAACATAGGATTACTTATCGTTGCTTACCTCTTTTGCATGTATATATGTATGTGATACATATACATGTATCTAAATACAGGGTGATTTTTTTTCAAACTGACACTACTCAGTCATCTGTAGCGCGATCTATCACCCTAAATTCCACCAAAATTGATAGAGGGGCTAAGAATGACATGGGAAGGAGTTTCCGTGAAGAAAAAAATTAGTTCCAAATGTCGCCGATAGGGGACGAAATGGCGCTTTTGTTGTTGGCGCACCCGAGAATTTGCATAAAAGGCAAGTAAAACATCAAAATGCAAATTCATGACTACGTAGTCGACAGCAGTGCCAGTATTTTCGGCTATAAAGATCTCTGCGGAATCTGTTGCGCCTTCGCTTTACAGAAGAAAGGGTCATCCTCCGCTTTTTTCCCCTTGCATGGCCACCTCGCTCCCCGGACCTAACCCATGAGACATCTTTCTGTGGAATTATTTAAAGTCCAAGGTGTATCTTGGTGGAGTCTCGAACTAGGCGGCCCTAAAGGACAACATATCCCGGAGTTTGATGAACATTCCTGGTGACATGTTAAGCTGGGCCGTTGAGAGCGTAATGTTCAGGAGGCAATGTGCCGTCCACGAGGCCTGTGGTCACATTGAAGGAGGGAGAAGTGAATTTTCTGCATAAAGTGGTGTTGCACCGAAATTTCTTTGTTATTCATTTGTCTGCTTACAACTTTTTCGGTATTCATCCCTTTATAGCACGAAATACTGGCGCTGCTGTCGACAACATAGTCGACAGCAGAGCCAGTATTTCGTTCGTAAATAGTCGTGAATTTATATTTTAATGTTTTACTTGCCTTTTATGTAAATTCTCGGGTGGGCCAACAACAAAAGCACCATATCTTCCCCTATAGGCGACTTTTGGAACTATTTTTTTTTTTTTTTTTCGCGGAAACTCTTTCCTATGTCGTCCTTAGCCCCTCTATGAATTTTGGTGGAATTCCGGCTGATAGATCGCGTAACAGATGGCTCTGAGTAGTGTCAGTTTTTAAAAAAAAATCACCTTGTATATGTACGTACGTACGTACGTATGTATGTATCTATCTATCTATATATATATATATAATATATATTAGTCAAAATTTTGACGCATTTTGATACTTTTCTGTTTAACAGTTTGCTGCTTGCACGAGCGATACAGACTGGGTTTGGCGCGCTGCCAAAATTATAACTCGAGTCTACGGACGGTTTTAGCGTCTGAAATTTTGCTTTCCGGAGGACCGTTAAGGAGGAACGAAATCCTACGTTAAAAAGTATAACCAGTTGAATCTAAAATTGGTTAACCTACAGTATGGAAGCAAATAGGGGTCTGTTAGCATTCTTTCTTCCTCAGCTGTACATGTAGTGTGTTTCTCTGAACAGTTTGGATCCTGAATGTAAAGAGAACTGCATCAGAAAAATCCCAAAACTTTTCAAAACCATAAAACAAGTCCAATAACATATGCAAAACAATATTCAATCCCACATGTAAAACTTGGAAAAATTCAGTTTAGGGGAAAATCAGTTACAGTTACAACAAAAGAGAAAACGAGAGCTAAGGATCGGCAAAGTTACCTTTTATCCAGACTGAATGCATACATTGGCAAACATGTTTCAGCTCTAAAAATAAAAGATTGGGGGGTTTTGAAATAAAATAAGTATTATATTTGCAGAATTAAGTAAAAGCAATATTTTTTTCCTCTTCTAGTACGGAGGCACTTGTCGTGAGACATTCACCTTTTGATATTCACCGCGAAGTCTTGCTGGCTATTTTATTGTGGGAGCACCCTTTAGGTGAGCCAGCATTGCTCCCTATAAGGGGCTCCCTATAGTGGCCGTGTCCCACAGAAAAACACTGTTAAACAGAAAAGTATAAAGCTAGGCCTGTTCACATAGGAGTCCGTAGCGTTGCGTTAAGGAAAAGATGACGTTGAGACGAAAATAAACCAATCATAGGCATTAAAAATTTCATTGCTAATCTTTTGGAGGCATATTATTGGTTTATTTTCATCTTAACGTCATCTTTTTCCTTAACGCAACGCAACGGACGCCTATGTGAACAGGCCCTATTCGGGATTTCAACCCAAGCCCACTGCGTGGAAGCTCACGACGCTAACCACTATACCATGTGGGCGGCAAACCAATAAATGTAACTACATTTAAAATAAATCATAACAATTATTGCAATACCAGTAACCAGTTTAACAAATGATATTGATTACGCAATATATTAATTTATCACGATGGTTAATTTTTGCCAACATATCTTGAAAAGTAAGCTGCAGCGCGTGTAAGCCGGAAGTTAAATTTTATTTCTGAAGTATTTTTGTTAACACTGTTTATGAGCATAAGTCTAAATCCCTTTTATTTTTTTAAATATGACCGTTTTAAACCAAAAGTGGCTAAAACGAAGTGATATATTTATTTTAATTTTTAACGAATTTATATTTGGGGTTGACACACTCATATATGCAGAATTACTTGCATGCAATTTGTAGAAAATGCATGACAAAAACACACAGCTTCTTATAACACTAGAAAAAAAATTATTGTGGATTTTAAGAAGCTGTAGGCTCCTGTTCTTTGGCAAGTACCCAAAATTATCAAGAAGTTTTTTCCTGGATGTCGTAAGCTGCGTATCTCAACGTTGCTTATTTGAGTCATTGCACTAGCCAAAGAGAAAAAAAATAATCTAGATTTTTATCACCGAGTACAAAATTTAAACTGTATCTGATGAACAAACCGCAAACTTCGGGTTTTAAAAAGTAACGCGTGCTGATCTGAAAGTAGTAACCTCATGAAAGTTTAGAGTATTTTCATTTTGCTTTTATAGCATTGAAGATTGAGCAGGAAAAACAAAAATGACTTTAATCCAAAATTAAAGTAAAAATGAAAAAAAAAACGGTTAAGACTTCGTTTTAGTGTAGTTATAAACGAACTGTAGTCTATGTAAACATTGAACTTTTTTTCTTGGAAATCACTCATATTTGGAGATTTCTTTTAATTTGAATTTTGAGTTCCCGTCTAAACTTAAGCAACTTATGCATGTACAGATTGGTCTTATTTTACTAAGACTATGTAATAAACCACGATGTTTAAGTCCATTATAACTATAATCATTTTCACTTTTTGGAGTCCTTATATTTTTTTCTAATGTAATTTTGTATTAGAATTTTTATTTGTTATTTACCCTCCAATACTTAATGTGCAGATGCTTTGACCAGTAGTTCTTAAACTTCTTATGGGCGAGAGCGGATTACCCCATGGTCCTGGCAGTCTAATGGTCTCCCTCTATACGATTTCCACAAATTTGAGTTTTTTAAAAAATTTAGGGTAATTTGGGAATCATTGACGGAGTTTTTAATGTATTTAAAAACCATATTTGTAAAAACTGCATTTCTTATGCAACAGATTTATCTTACTTCTATTAACATTGTTTTTTGAGAATCCTAATGATCAGTTAAAAAATTAATAAACATAATTTTTCGTGAACAGCCTTCTGTTCTAAAAATTGTGTCCTTTAATGTTTTGTTGAAAAAGGTTCAAAACTTTGATAAACGTCTAGGATTTTCCCTTTTTCTTGTACCCAAAGACAGGGCACAGATTTTCTTTATGGAGCGCACTGTTTTACTTGTTCATCTTCAACCCTACGAGAGGGTTTAAATAAAAAATAAAAGCATCCAACTCTATCTATTACAAGAGAGGGAAAACAACAAAATTCAAAATAAATACTACATAATCTCGGGACTCTTTTCGACTCGATTTACTGAAAACATTAATGCAGAACCACTCGTCAATAAATCTGTGCTAAGATGGCAAAATGTTATAAGAAACTTTTCTTTAAAAAAAAAGTGAGTTTTTCACATTCCGAATTCCCGTTCGCCGATATTTTCTATTTACTGTAGCTACTGTAAGTAATAGCCAACTATTTTTCTGAAACATTGGTACCACGTGTTTGTTCATGTAAAACAAATTGCTAATTTTTCATGACATCTTGAATTGCTGTCACGTAAATTTCTTATAACATTTTGCCATTTGAGCACAGAAATGCTCTAAACGGAAAATAGATAGCGTGTCTGCTCTAAAACTGTTAGCTTGATTACTTCGAAGAAAAGTTAATTCTTATGGCTGTATTCGATACTTTAAAAATACGATGATAACTCTAAATAAAATAAATAGTACATAAATAAGTATCCTTCGAGTGGAAATTAATATTTTGGCAAGTTTTTCAGGTAATCAAAGGAGAAAATCTACCGCCACGTTCTGTTGTCTTGTCGTTTTGCCAATTATTTCTTGAGAGCGACCTACTCTTGGGGGTACGCGTGTAAGAACCACTGTTCTAGACTCTTTGAGAGGTTAATGCTCTAATCGGTGGTATGCCTTACTCATGGAAACTCAAGGTTTGTGGTTAGTTAATTTGGCGCAATTTAACATTTACATTCGCCCTGGAAAATCTACTCTACTTTTTATTCTCTGTTAGTCAGAGCGTAGTGCGTGAAAGGGGTAGCTTGAAAATAAATTGTCTGTAACTACCAGTTTTTCCAGAAGTGGGGTGGTAAGAAACTGCCTCTTTGGATAAACATGATAGCTTAATGAAGCAAACATGTTGATTCTTTATAAATTGATAAAGATTTCCTCTATACCACAGATCATTCTGGGGATAATACGCCGGATAATTGTAATAAGTAGCATTCAGAAGATTTCAAATCATAACAAAATCAGACAAAAAAAAAACATGAACGTAATCTATTTCATTTAAATGCATTTCAGGAATTTCGAGCATAAAACTGTTTTACTTTAATCGGAAAAGAGAAAAAAAGGGCTTTCAAGAAGTAGTTAAAAATAACTTAATTGAAATTTAATTGCCCTCGAGTTATATTAACGTAGATTTTACTCGTCTTCTAGAAAAAAAAACAAAAGTGAAACTTAATTTAAAACATGAATAATTGGGCTTTCATACTATTGCAGAAGGTTATAAAAACAGTAAAAGTGAAAACAGTATTTTGAAAATCTTCCTATGCCTGTTAATATATTGATTTAATATAGTTTTTCAGAAAAAAAAGCTTAGTTTATTTATAGTTTTCTGTTGATTTTATATATTTTAAAACTGTTTGTTCTGTCGATTATTCCGTCGAAATATTGTCGATAATTTCTTCTAAAGTTGTCTTATTTTGGCTGTATAATTCCTCTTGTAAGAGAATGTTGGAGACATCAATTCAGATATATGCCTGCACATGTGAACTTGGGTCCTATTTGTTTACCCTAAGTATCCGTTTAGGACATTTTTCTTTCCTGAATAACAAATCACATAGCAGTTTACAAAATTAGTTTTTCAAAGTGGAATGGTTCGCTTTAAGCCTTCTAAAATGCTTTTTTTTTCTCGTTCCAAACAATGCCGTTCCCCGCAGCCCAATAGTTGTCCAGACTTTTTTCCACAACCATTAATCCGAATTTGTTTTGAAGGGCTCAGTGCACAGAGGGCGCAGCGAAGATTCATCGATTTCACAGCATTCGTTGTTGAAACTATAGATTACTGCGTTTTAATGAAGAAGTTGTGAAACTAATGACGCGGTCACCTAATAATTTTGCGAGTGATTTGGGGCTCCTCTGTTGCGAGGTGAACAGCGTGAAACATTTCATAAATTATGCTGCCAAAAAGTTTTGGAGCATCCGTTTTTGAATTTTGATGTGGCGGGAGAATTCATCTTCATCCAGAGGAGGTTTATTTATTTATTCAATTTAACCAGCGTTCTACTGCTAGCAATCACGATGACGCATGAGCGTTCAATGGAAATTCTGCGCTTCCCTATACAAGTAAATTCAATAAATTGACGTGTTCATAGCAGAAACTTATGCAAAGTAAAACGTAAATTGAAGCAAGACAATTCGAAGAATTTTATATATGAGAAAGTAGATGAGACTATTATCTTCGGAATAACGTTGTCTTGTGAAAGATGTGGACTTTGTGTTGGCTTATTCTTCCTCTGCAGTTGTCGAAATAGGTTTCAGAAGTTTTACTTCTTTAGACAATTTCGAATATAGACTTTTGCTACAGTAAAATAATAGTGAGATCATCAGAAATTTCTTTGCAGCTCCACTTAAAGGAATTGCAAGAAATTTCTCGTGAACTCTCCTGCCCTTAAAGTTGGACTAAGAAATCTTGTCCCTTTTTTTAAAAGAAACTCTTGTATGATAAATATCACTTCAGATGTGAATATCGAATTCAAATGCATATCGGTAAGGTTTAAGCGTATAAGCAATTAGAAAGCAGAGGTGGAGAGAAACAAAAGCATTGCTATGAACAAGTTGACTCCTCGTTAATTTTTCGGAGCCATTTATTTATGTTTGGTTCACGCGAAGGTAATATTTTATTGGGTGTATTTTTTTTTAGGTCCTTTCCTTCTCATGGGTTATATATAATGCTCTCTGTATAGTTTAAAACAGTTAAACAATATATATAATTTCCTCAATTTTTAAGATACATTTCTAATAATAAATCTAAGATAATTTCTGACGTACTTGTAAACTTTCTAGAACAAATGAATTGTATCAGTATAGTTTTGAAAGATTCATTTTAATCTCACTATATGCAAGGTGCGTTTAAAAACGTTTGCGGTGTAGATAAACGTAATTTATAAAGCGCCCCCCCCCCACACACACACACACAAACAAACCCACAAATCTACGTAAAATATGCAACATGTAGGTTTATTTTTGAAGTCATAACCATCAACTTTCTGCCTCATTATGAAAATTTATAGGAGTAACATTGTCCATATATATAAAACAGCTCCGTAACTGACTCACTGACTGGCATACAACGCACAGACCAAACCGCTAGACCTTAAGTGCTGAAATTTTGCACGGAGATTATTCTTATAGTGTAGGGGTGCACTAAGAAAGATTTTTGAAAAATTCTTCTTGGATTTTTTAAAATAGAATTTAAGCTATTTTAGTAACTTTTAAGTTTGCATTCAAAATAATTATTTGAGGGTTATAAAATTTATATCACAAGAAAGATCATAAAAAAAAAACCTTTAAAATGAAATATTTTTTAAATCTTTCTTTATTTTCCGATTTTTGGTGAATTTTGAAAGATTAATTTTTAGAATTTAATTTATAAAGTGTTGATCACGGGATTTCTTTTTCTGGTACTTCAAATAAATTTATCGTCACGTGCATAACAACTAAATAGACAAAAAAATATTTTTCTTTTCTTGCTAATGCGGCAGACGATTGGACATTATCCCAAAAAATATTAAAATACAGTAAAAGATATGTTCCTCGAACTGTACTATATTAACTGTGTTATATTCTTTAGTATGTCCTATTAGATTTAACTTTAATATTTTCTTCTACATTATTTTGTCTGTAAAAATACCCGTTAGGATTTTTTTATAAATATATTTTTTCGTTTTTTTTACATCAATTGCATACATTGATCGTTGTATTTAATTTGAATGCACTCCGTAGCGAAGTACGGGTTTTCAGCTAGTTGATTCATATAATAAAAGTTTCAAATCTTTAAATTATTATTCGAGCTGAATAAAGTGGTTTCTCTACGATGAAAAATTGAAAAAAAATTTCCTTTATTTCAGAAATCAAATTTATTTAAAATTGTAAATTGGAAACTTGCTTTGTAAAATCAGCCACATTCTGGTAAATTGTCTTTCGAACATGTATGAGAAAATTACGTAAATCGTTTCTGCACAGATTCCGTCTACGAAATAAAATCTTAAACTCTCGATTTAGTGCTCACCCGTAACGAAAAATGGAAGTAATGAATGACGTGGGTTCAAATACTTACATTCGCCGTAAACTTTCGATAACTATGTCTTTTTAAAATCTTTAGCTAAACGTTCTCTCTTAATTGTGTTTTGTGCATGAAAGTTCCCAGCAATACTTCGAATCGTTTTCCCTGTTTTAAAACGGACAAGGAACCTTCAATCATTTTTTTTTTTAACATCATTTTACTCTTTATACAAAACTAGCTGAAAACCCACACTTCACTACGGAGTACATTCAAATTTAATACAATGGTCAATGTATGCAATTAATGCGAAAAAAAATAGATATATTTTTAATAAATACGACGATCAATGTATACAATTGATGTAAATAAATTATATTTATATATAAAAAAATCGTAAGGGATATTTTTAAAGACAAAATAATGTCGACGACAATATTCAAATTAAATCTAATAGGACATACTAAAGAATATAGTACAGTTTGAGGAACATATCTTTTACTGTATTGTAATATTTTTTTTGGATAATGTCCAATCGTCTGCCGCATTAGCCCCCCCCCCCCAAAAAAAAAAAAAAAAGTATTTCGTTGTTATCACGTGACGATAAATTTATTTGAAGTACCAGAAAAAGAAATCACGTGATCAGCATTTAAAAATTAAATTCTAAAAATTAATCTTTAAATATTCACCAAAAATCAGAAAATGGAGGTAAAGATTTGAAAAATATTTCAATTGAAAGGAATTTTTATGATCTTTCTCGTGATATAAATTTTATAACCCTCAAATTATTTTAAATGCAAACTTAAAAAGTTACAAAAATAGCTTAAAAATTTAAAAAATCTAAGAATTTTTCAAAAATCTTTCTTAGTGCATCCCTACACCATAAGATTCGCCATGCAAAATTTCAGCTGGTTAAGTCCAAAGGTTTGGTCTGTGCGTTGTATGTCAGTCAGTGAGTCCGTCAGTTACGGAACTGTTTTATATATAGATGAGAATATTTAATATTCTTTTTAACTTCATTGAAGACACTTATTCTGTCCCCAAATATTTGTGAATTTTAAGGCCTATTTATAAAATTCTTCAAAACTTCTAGAATTTTCAAAAACTTTCCATGCTCACTCATTTTCTTCTGATTTCTTCAAAGTTTCTCGAGATTATTAATGGAATTGTTTGACACAATACTGTACACCTTTGAAATCAAATATTTTTCATATTTATAGACCAAAAAATGAAGTAAAAACATTCAAAAACATTAAAAAAAATAACAGGCAGCTTGACGAAAAAAAAATTATATATGGCTGTAGATTAATACTAATAAAAAATAATTCAATGCACAATTATGTTTATATTTATACGTTAAATTAATATTAAAAAAATTATGGTTTTTAAAGGATATGGAATGTACACGGAACATTTTGAATAATGCTAGCACTTATTAATTTTCTTCAAAAACAGATATTAGTCTGCCAAAAAATCCCTTTTTTTAAGTCTTTGCAATGAAATAAATAAGAATATTAATTACTCTCATTCTGTATATATTTAAAAATTGAAAATTAAAAAATTCGAGGTGTAAGTTCCCTTAAGTATTTAAGAAAGCAAATGTCACTCTAGAACAGATAACAGTGTTTAAGTATATTTTCATTCTAACGACTGTGTGCTATATTTTCCACGCTGAAAGAAAGGGTCTTTGACACTTCCCACACCGCCGGGAGAGTTCAATGGATAGGACAACGGCTCGAAGCCTCGACACCAAGCTTCGAAGCCCTGTCCTGACATATAGTGGTTTTCGATCATTGGTATTTTTTCAAAAATTATGGATGGCCGGGAAGCATAGGAAAAATAATCATTTTGGAGAAAAAATACTGAAAAAATATTTTCCAGGTAACATCCTGTGTCATTGGCTTAAAAAAAATGTGAGGGAAATCAAATAAAACATATCTTCACATCACTGGGGTAGTTCAGTTGATAGCGAACTTTTCGAATCTTTTAAAATATATGAATCTCCCAGGGTCATAAAAACTTAACTCAAAATATGTTTTGAGAGATTTTAGATTTTCATTCCGTTACGTGATTTTAAGACCTCCATTTGCAAGCTGGATCACGTGTAAATTGATTTTTTTTTAAAGCGTGTGCCTCCTCTAAATCGTATTACTTCGTCCCTGTTTATATTTATTTTCAAAGGTTGAATTTGAAAAGAGTCTACTACTACTCTCGAAACAAATTCAGTTTCGTGACACATTAAATCTTGTAATGAAATGAAATGAGCTATTTATAAAAACATCACGTTCAAGCAGCTGACTCCCCTTTCATTACCGGGTATGACTATGAATTATTTGTAATGATTCGATTGTTCGGAAATGCGTCTCACACACAGACATGGCACGTGCTGCCTTCTGATGCTGTATTTAAGATATTAATCTAAATATTTTTCTCTATCTTAATATTCCCTGTTCCCACAGAGTATTTTGTGTCAGTTGTTGTTCATTAATATATTGTGAGTTGAACTTCTCTCCCAACTCCCTCCACTGGACGAAACAAGCTGTCTTTCGGATCTACCTCCGAACGATATGCGCAGCGCCATCTAGAGGAGAAAAGGTGAACCTAACTTGTAAATGTTTACTTCTGGATGGATTCGGGAAAGAAGTCATGAAATTTGATATCCGTATATGCTCGTATGAGATATTAACGTAAAACTGAAACTAGGAGATGAACGTATTTTTAATTGCCCGAATCAACTGTAATCTATAGTATTTTTTTCAATTATCTATTTTTATCGATAATCTATCTGAAACTGGATTTTTATTTATTTACTTTTAAGGGAAAATCGTTTAATTATTTGATATATATATCCTGGATTTGAAAACTTTTAAAATTTATTAAATCCCTTTATTCGACAGTATTTTGAAAAAAACTGCGTGAGAAAGAGGAAAATAATTTGCTATATAAGAAACTATATACACTGCTCAAAAAAATTAGGGGAGCAAGCAAAGAAGTTAAGAAAACCGTGCGAGACAGCCACGTATTGGCATAAAATGGATAGTACACGCGTATCAATGCGCAATACAGAAAAAAAGACGTAAAAAATTTTTTAATTAAGCTTTAATTCTTTGAAAATATGGAAAAAACATGATTTATGGCAACAATTTGATTACATGTAAAACAAAAAAAAGTATTGTTTAGAAATGATGCAAGATTTTTAATATGGCGTGTGGTGGCCTCGAACAGCTAAGACTGCTGCACACCTGTTTTCCATGGATGTGATGATGTTATCGATAAGACTTCGGGAATACTGTTCCACTCCTCAAGAAGTGCAATCTCCAAGTCTCGGAGAGTAAAAGGAGGCATTGGTCTGTCGTCCGAGCATGTCCCAAACATGCTCGATTGGATTCAGGTCAGGAGAGAACGCTGGCCATTCCATACGCTGTATTGTTTCAGCTTCAAGCATGTTCTCCACAAGATGAGCTGTATGCGGTCTGGCATTATCATGCTGGAAAACAAAGGAATCTCCAATGGCTGCAGCGTAAGGTATGACATGAGGTCTCAGTATCTCGTCTGCATACCTTCGGGCCGTCAAAGTACCATTCCGAATGATATGCAGGTCCGTACGTCCACCTATGCTTATTCCACCCCATACCATAAAACCAGCTCATCTGTATTGCGACCTTTCACGAACTAATGTGGGGTTAATTCGAGTGCCCCTTTCCTTCCATACCAAAACACGTCGGATGTCACACTCCAGACTGAATCGAGACTCAGTCTGTAAACAGCACTTGGCTCCAATCATGTTGCTCCCAATCTCGATGTTCAGCAGCCCATCTTCGGGCCACACGGTGGCGTGAGGTCAACGGAATGCAGACCATTGGCCTACGTGCATAGAGACCTCCCTGATGAAGCCTATTATGTACTGTTTGGCTGGACAACCTTCGTCCTGTTGCCAAGAGCAACTGTCTTTGCAGCTGAGTAGCACTGTCTGTTCTGTTTCGATGAGCTGTTAACAGTATATACCGGTCATCAGTTGCTGTAGTGGCACGTGGCCTACCTTGACCTGGTCGACGTCTAACTTTCCCCGTTTCTTGGAGAAACAAGAAATTTGGGCGAAATGTGCCCTAAAGTTTTTTTAAATGCGACAAAGAAATTTACACAATTTACATAATTTAAACGAGTTACAGAATAAAAAGCACTCTTGGTAGAAAACTCCATTATTGGAGAAAGTAGTACATCACATTTTTATATGGAAAAATGTCATCGAAACATAAAAAGGTTTCTATTAAGGAATATGTCCACTCATAGCCGTAATGCATTGTCGACACCGACTTTCCACACTGCCAATTAAGTGGTCGGACACGAAATGGGAAGCCAGACACGGAGTGAACCTTGTTCCAGCTCATGAAACGACCTTGGAGGACTTAAAGCAGAAACGTATCTGCCAAGGTAGTCCTAAACATGCTCTATAGGAATCAGGTCTGTAGATCGAGCTGGCCATTACATTCGCTCCAAACCGTGACTCAAGATAATCCTTTACAAGCACAGCTCGCCGATGTCTTGCATTATCATTCATTAGAATTAATTCATTGCCAATAGCAACGGCATATGGGCGGACATATTGATCGAGGATCTCGTCTCGATATCTTACATTCGTCAGAGTTCCTGTACGGAACACATGCAGGTCAGCGTGACCACCAAGAGAGATTCCTACCCAAACCATGATTCCACCACTTTTGAAACTGTCTTTCAGCAATGTGGGATTGGTTGTATATGGTGCCTTGTTCCCTCCAGATCAGCAGACAACCTGAATCGGTCTCTAGTGTGAACCTGACTCATTTGTGAAGAGTACGGAAGCCCATTACTGTCTGGTCCAGGAAACGTTCTCTTGCCCGACATGAACGGACACTTCTGTCGTGTGTGTGTTCCACTTAACCAACAACTGATAGTCTTGCATAGATACAATTGTGAAGGCGCCTTCACGGCGGTGTCCATAATTCCCTACTTTAAAGTTGTCTACAGTCGAAACTATTGTTCTAAAAGTTATGAAATTTTGTTTAGGACATATTGAAGGGATGGGAATTTGAGAGATAAAAAAATCAGTTCAAAATTTCACCACCCGAGGGCGTTTTAGATGAATTGCATAATTATAGTTAAAAAAATTATTACAACAAGACATGTTCAACGTGACAGCCATCATTTTCAGCTACCATTTGAAATCGTAAGTTAGCATGTTCTACAATTGACCTCAGAGTGTCCGGGAAAATGCTGAGAACATGTGAAATGTTGTCTTTCAGATCAGGTATAGTTCTTGGTTTATCAAGACTGACTAGATGTTTCACATGCCCCCAAAGCCAAAAGTCATATCGGTGGAGGTCTGGGGATCGGGGAGACCACACATTAGGGAAGTGGCGGCTGATGACACATTCTTCTGTAAAGTGATTTGAGAACTCTTTACACGAAGGATAATGCGTGGAGGAGCTCCATCTTGCATAAAAATTGTCCATGAAAGGCACTGACGTGATTGCAGATCCGGAAAATTTTTATTCAGTAACAAGGATGCATATCGCTCCCCGGTGACCGAGGATGTTACTGGACCTCTAGGACTTAATTCCTCGAAGAAATACGGGTCTAAATAAAAAATGAAGAAAATCCACACCACACGGCTACTTTCGGTTGAATGCATCGGAACATCTAAGATTAAACGCTGATTTTCTGGTACCCAAATTCGGCAGTTAAATATTCACCGAACCGTCCAAATAAGTGTGCTTCGTCTGTCCAGAGGATATTCCAAGGCCATTCTGCATCAACCTCAAGGCGAGCGAGAAACTGAAGTGAGAACCGCTGTAGAGTCTCGAAATCATGTGTAAGCAACCTCTGCACAAATTTGAGCTTGTACGGATAATACCGGAGGATATTCAGCATGACCTTCTGGACAGTTGAACGGGGCAGATCCAATGCTTCTGCCACACGACGGACACTCGTACTAGCCTGTTCTTTGGAAGCTTTGTCCTCTTCCATCTGAAGCGAAACCTTCTCTACAGCTTATGCGGAAACAGGTTTCCTTCCTCTTCCAGAACGAATGTTAAAAGAATCAGTTTCTTCAAATTTGGTCACCATTAATCGAAGACCTTTAACAGTCAATGCACCTTTTCGTATCCCCTTCAAACTCGGGAATTTTCGTAGAGCAACTAGTGCTGAATTATAGTTTTGGGAAAACAATTTTACTAACAAAGGTCGATCTAGTAATCGAAACAATGACATTCTGATTAGCAATAGCAAGCACGCTGAAAACAAAATCTCCCTGAAAGTTTCCAGGATTTATAACAGCTTCTGCTCTACGTCGACAAACATTAATTTGCATATTTGTTTCTTCGTTCCTTCAAATCTTTTGTCCGAAAATTAGTTATCGAACAAGTTTCCGATCGACTTAGCAATCACTTTAAAGATTGTAAAATTTAATGAGTATGAGTTAATGTGACCGATGCATAAAAAGATGGTGAAATCTTAAGTAAAGAACCAGTCGTAAATGTGTAATTCATCAAAAAATGCCCTCTGGTGGTGAAATTTTGAACTAATTTTTTTATTCGCTCCAACAAATTCCCATCCCTTCAATATGTCCTGCACAAAATTTCATGACTTTCTGAACAATAGTTGCGACTGTAGACAACTTTAAAGTAGGGAAGTTTAATTATGGACACCCTGTATATGCAACCCATATTTGGTGTATTTATCGAGAACCAATTGACTAATTAGACCGAGTGCATCACCCTGTATCAGGCGTTCTAACCTCTCGCTCACAGTTTAAATACTAAAAATCCTGGGAAACGCCAAGATTTGTTTCAGTATGTAGTTGCTAAAATGCAGCAGAAGCAAACATGGAAGTAGCCTTGAATATATTCTAATGAACCAAAGAATTTTTATTTCGGGGTGCATTCATTTGACTGAATGTTTATACATTCCTAAAAGTATATATATTTAATTTAACATATATACTGTCAAAAAAATACGCACCCAGAAGAAATCGAGCTACTATCACGAATCTTGGCAGGAATGTAGTCTGATAAGAGATATGCAAATGATTAAAATTTCGACGCCAATAAGACAAGGGTAAGCGCGCTATGCGCACATGAGATGCACAGCTGGGAGAGTTTAAAAGCACGATTGCTCGTGCCATAGGGTTATTCAAACAAATCTGTCGGCTTGGATGGACGGTATTGTGACTAGAGATGCCTCTGAGATGTAACCGGCCACAATACGAAAAATTGTCGGACTTTGAGAGGGGGCATATACACTGAAGTGCCACTGAATTAGGATAGCAAAGCCTATGCAAATTGTGTAGCGCTGCGCATCATGTATGCGCAAGTGAGGGCGCTGTGGTAACTGCATATATAGCGCGTACTGTGGTTGTTCTGAATTAGTTGTTGAAATTGCCAGTATGGGTAAACTGCCTGATTTACACGCCTTCGATTACGGACAAATCGTAGGTGCGCGACGCATGGGCCATTCAATTTCCGAAATCGTCAGACAGCTAGGATTTTTAAGGTCGACAGTGTCAAGAGTATACCAAGAATACGTGGATGGGGGAAAACTAGCAATCGGGCAAACTGCAAAGTACAATTAGTCTTGACAGTGCGTGGTGAGAGACGGATCACGCGTATTGTACGTAGCCAGCGAAGCCAAACAGTAGCTCAAATTACCACCCAGTTTAATGACGGTGCCAGTCGTACAGTCAGTAAACGGACTGTGCAACGCTCGCTTCACCGTATGGGTTTCGGGAGCCGTCGACCTACGAGAGTACCATTGCTCTATACTCGCCACCAGGCTGCACGTCTTGCCTGGGCAAGAGCACAGAGACTGGAGTGTAGAGGACTGGAAACGAGTAGCATGGAGTGATGAGTCTCGATTCCGACTGCTTAACGCCGACGGGAGGCTGAGAATATGGCGTCAGGCTCATGAAGCCATGGATCCTGCATGCCTGGCTGGAACTGTACAAGGGCATGGTGGCTCAATCATGGTCTAGGGTGTTTTTTCGTGCCACAGTTTGGGATCTTTGGTGCGTGTACCAACCTCCCTCAATGCAATTCGGTACGTAGAGTTGCTGGGTGATCACCTCCATCCATTTGTGCTGTTCTGTTATCCGCACGGTAATAGTTTTCCAGCAAGACAACTGTACCTCTCACAAGTCTCGGTTGGCTACTGGCTGGTTGGATGAGCATTCCTCTGACTTCTGTCATGAATTGGCCACCTAGAAGCCCAGACTTAAATCCTATTGAGCATCTTTGGGATGTTTTGGAACAAGGCGTGAAAGGCCATCACACAGCACCAAAGAACCTTACTGAATTATGGACAGCTTTAGCCAATATTTGGCAAGCCATTCCCGTGGAACGTTTCCAGAAACTTGTTGAATCTATGTCTTGTCGTGTGGCAGCCGTTATCAAGGCCAGAGGAGGCCCAACTCTTTACTAGGTAGGTATCCCTAATTCAGTGGCACTTCAGTGTAGTAGACCTCAGAGAAGCAGGTTGGTCGCACAGGCGTATCGGCCGCCACCTCGGTCGGAGCGATATGGTAGTTGCTGTGTGTTGGCAACAATGGATAACGGAAGGGATAATCTACCGTCGCGGAGGGTCAGGGCGTCCCAGGAACACAAATGCTCGCGAGGATCGCGCAATCATAAGAGCGGCTACATCCGCACCAACAACGTCGCTAGAATCGGTTCGACGGCATTTACCACCTTCCAGACATCCGGTGGTATCAAGGGAAACCATTCGGAGACGACTGGTCGACGCAGGTATAAGGAGCCGGCGTCCATTAAGACGCCTACCACTGACCCCACATCATAGGCAGTGTCGATTGGATTTTTGCCGACCTCGGACAAGCTAAAGTGTGACCGACTGGAGGCGTGTGATCTTCAGCGATGAATCCCGATTCAGTCCCAATGCTGATGACCAGCACATACGCATGTGGAGGCGGCCAGGCCACCGGTCCGATCCGGCATTTGTTGTCGAGAGGCTTACGGCGATTACACAAGGTGTGACAGTAGCTGCGTTTACATGGACAACAATACCCGGGATTTACCCGCTATCAGGGAAACCTTCGAAGTCCATTTACACGGGACAACATTTTCGTCCTGCTTTCACCCGCTTTACCGGAAGTAAAGGCAATCACGTGATTCGGCGGAAGTGGTCATATACCATCATTCCTTGCGTATTTATTGTTTTGATGCAACACGGCACTACGTCAATTGCTGTTGGTGATCATGGAACATTTACGATTTTCTGTTGCTTTTAAAGATGAATTAAAAATAGATTGGAAGAAATATAAGTAGAAGATTGATGCGGATCTTAGATATTGTTCGATCTGTGGCTTCATCTTTAAATTTAGCTTTACCACAAAGAATGTGGGCAAAATTACGGAGCTGTTTGGTGGGAAGAAATTTTTTTGAATTCCTGGAGTAATGAAGACTGGAAAGAATTTTCGAATCGACAGGTATATTTTTTAAAGTATAAGATTAATTGTAAGATACTTATTGTTTTAATAAATTCTTTTATAAAATCAAAATGTAATTTTGATTTAGTAATTTTTAGTCTTGTATAAATAAAGAATCATAAATAGTTTAATTTTTATCTGTGAATTCTGAAATAATTTAAATAAATTTTAATGTTATGTTTAATTATTGATTATACTTATTAAATTTATTAATTTTAATATAACACTTAAATGATAATGTTGCCTTTCATATAAATGCTATGAAAAGATTAACATAATTAATCCAAATAAATCGCTTTTCATCAATAAGCTTTATGCTGTTTGTAAAATATTAAATAGGTTCAAAAAGTATCAAGATATGATATAGAGTAATATTTTTCCTAAAGAGTTAAATATTTTCAACATGTTTTGCCTAAGTCTTATATTTTATCATAAAAACATGAGCAAAAGAATATACAGTAATAGTTTTCCAATATGTAATATGTGCAAAGGGGTGTAACGTAGCAGGCCTCCAAGTGGTGCACCCTGGGTAACGCTAAATCTGCTACAGCTTTGCAAGTTCTCCAGTGTTTCTTATCATGTGCTTTAAACACAAGCTTAAACGTCCTTTTCAGGATCAGCGAAGCTTGAGATTACTTCAGTGGAATGCCGGAGGGCTTTCTCAGGAGAAACTTACTCATTTCCAGACAACCTTAAACGCCTATAATATTGATGTATTTATAATTGTAGAAGCAAACCTTGCTCAAAATAAAGACTTGATTAGATGTCCATTTACTGGATACTCTCTTACCCAAATCGCGACGCAATGCAAGTGGCATTTTGATTGGTATTAAGGATGGATTAAGTACTAAATTTGATTTAGTGATCTTCAATCAGATAGAGGAACTGAATTAAATCGCTTAGATGTATGGAAACAGACACTTTAGAATATTTGCCTGTTATAGTCCGCCAGGCAATACTAAACTAAATTTTGATGGTCTCCAATTTATTAATAGGACTATTTTATGTGGTGATTTTAATGCTCACAATATTCGCTGGAACTACAGCGATGTAAACAGTGAAGGCAAGGTGATGGAGGAACTTTTAAACTCTGATGTTCTTGAATTAATTTATAAGGATTCTGATACTCCCACTTACCTTCATTATAATGGAACTTGCACCAATCCTGACTTGACTCTTGCTACTGCTAATATTGCTGAAAATGCTAACAGAGAAGTAATCTGATCCGGGTTCGGGTCATCGTATTATAGTTACAACTTTTATCAACCAAGAAAAATATGTTATAAGAAAAATACTGGTAATAGATGGAATTTTAAGCCGATTGGAATTCTTTTACTCAAGATCTAGATTCTCAGTTCGAGTGTACGAGAACTTTACCAGAGAAAGGAATTGACTCATTACTTACAGATTTCTGCCAATCTGTCACGACTACAGCTAAACGTTGGATCCCCAGAGGAAAAAAATATAATTTTAAGCCTTTTTGGAATGGCCATCTCTCAATGTTGAGACAAAGCGGCAAATTCACGTTCTAAAGCTGAAGAATCAAAAGACCCTCAGGACGTTCGCAGATTGAGACAGGACACAGCAATCTTGCGACGTGAAATAAACACGGCAAAGCGCGACTCTTAATAAATTTATCAGAGGTATTGACTACAGGAAATATGGCGGGAGGGTCTTTAAATTTGTAAATAAAATAAAGGGTGACCTCCCAAAAAGGCCCATAGAGCCTATGAATATCGGCGGAAAGGTTTTACATTATGACAAAGATATATCAAATGCTTTTGTTACATTTTATTCAAATAACCAACGCTTGGAACTGGATCTCCGGAGAAAGCAGAGGATAATGAGACGAATGATTGACGAGAGTCATAGGACTGCTCGTAATGTGCATCAGATTTGTCAAAAATTTTTACTTATTGGAATTGCAGGAAGCAATTAAATGTCTGAAGAATGGCAAGAGTCCTGGCCCAGATAACATCCATCCAGAGTTTGTGAAACATTTTGGTAATAACATACTTGTGGCTCTTTTGGACATTTTTAATTTAAGTTGAACACTGGTACCTGCTGCGTGGAAGAAAGCCTTCATTGTTCCAATTCTAAAAAAGGACAAACCACCAAATTCCGTGACGAGTTATCGTCCCATTGCCCTTACAAGCGTTCTATCAAAGGTTATGGAGCGAATGATAATCTCTAGACTCAACTGGTTTCTGGAAAG
This sequence comes from Dolomedes plantarius, assembly GCA_907164885.2. Lineage (NCBI taxonomy): Eukaryota > Metazoa > Arthropoda > Arachnida > Araneae > Dolomedidae > Dolomedes > Dolomedes plantarius. Next base: position 107,672,880 of record OU015501.1, read on the forward strand.
TAACAATCTTTCTCCTCGCCAGGCTGGCTTTAGACGACATCACTCAGTCCAACAGGTTTCATTTCTAACGCAAGCCATAAAAGACTCTGGACGAGCGAAGTCTGTCCTTGCCACTTTTGTAGATTTCGAGTCGGCATACGATAGAGTTTGGAGGCTTCGGTCCCTCCAGAAACTCCAATTCTTGGGAATATGTGGCAATGTTTACTTGGATTAAGAACTTTGTTTCAAAGGTTTTCGGCTGTTAGATATGGTGAAACTGTTTCAAAATTTAGACAAACTGAAACTGGTCTTCCCCAGGGCACAGTTATTAGCCCAATCCTTTAATATTTTTATTAATGATTTGGTGGGCTTCCTGTCACCTGTTGTTGAATTTGCTTTATTCGCGGATGACCTCGTTATGTGGGGTAGCGCAGAGAAGAAACATCAGGACAAATTAAATGGAACTTTAAATGTTGCTTTGATGAAGTTAGATTTATGATGCCAGGAAAATGGAATGAAAGTTAACAGGAACAAAACTGTGTGCCAGTTCTTTACTTTAAATAGAAGACCTTTTACCCCTACTCTTGAGTTTCGGGGAGAGACTTTGCGGACCAGTGATTCTACCACCTATCTCGGATGCGTTCTTGATTCACGTTTGAACTGGAGAAAGCATGCTGAGCATTTGAAGACTAAAGCTGAAAAGAGGCTTCCTATTTTGAAGCGCTTGGCTGGTTCCCGTTGGGGATGCAATAGGACTCTAAACACTACTTATAAAATATTTATTCAGCCAGTTATTGGTTGTTGCAATGAAGTCATCATAACTGCACCTAAGCACTATCCATTGCCTTGAAGTGTTTCAAAATCAGGCACTCCGTATCATTACTGGCGCCGTGAGGTCTACCTCAATCCTTGCTATGCAGATTCTGACAAACACTGAACCCGTTTAATTGTATCCAGAGAAGGGCAATAGCCTTATTTCAGAAACTGGTAAGCCTACCTAATAACCCTTTCTGGAGAAATTATGACATAAATAGAACCAGAAATTTGAAAACTCAGTATGGCTTTATCCAGTCGGCTCGGAAAGTAGCTCGTTCTTTGGAACTTTGTCATGAGACTTCTATTTTGCCTTTGTGTCCATTGGATTACACTCACCTTGATATTAATCTTGAACTTAGTGCAAAAGCGCTGAAGAGGGATATGATTCCCCAACATTTAAAAGCTATAGCTCTGGAAACCATCGACACCAAATTCCCAAAAAGTGAGTGGTTGCATGTCTTTACAGATGGCTCCATGCTGGACAGACACAATGGCGCTGGAGCTGGCGTGTTTTGAGAGCTTTAATTTTTATCTCCCCGTTGGTCCATTTTCTTCCGCCTTTGATGGCGAGATTGAGGCCATTGCTGTAGCGGTACAACAACTAGCTTTAAGAAGGGCTAACCTCGTTATAGCAGTCATTTTTTCTGACTCTAAGTCAGCTTTACAGGCCTTATCGCAAAATAGCCAGTGCTAGTCTCAACGAATTCTGGATTGCAGATCAATTTTAAAAGATCTTTCTCATAAAATCTCTTTCCAGTGGGTACCAGCACATTGTGACATCACTGGAAATGAACATGCAGACTTTCTAGCTAAAAAAGGAGCCATGGTGACCCAGAGTTATAAAAGAGCCTCATCTTTCCATTCCCTGAGGCTAATTACAAATTTGACTTTCAGGAGTAATTTTAAATTTGAGGCTGCGGAGACACCCAAGAAGAAGAGTTGGGCGAGTCTTGTCGAGAATCCCAATTATGTTCACGAGGCCCCAAGAAAAACTGCCGTAGCGCATTTTAGATTATTAACTGGACATGACTGTTTAAGGTCCCATCTTTTCCGTATCGGCATTGCCGATTCGGCTGTCTGTACCCTCTGTGACTCTGGCCGGACTATGACGGCGGAACATTTAGACGAGTGCTCTGCACTAAAACGTTTTACCGATCTTGTTGAGAAGTATTGGAGAGCACGTGCACCGATGGCATAGGTGCTATTTTTTGGTAGTGTGTGGCATTTGTAAAATAAATGTGCAAACTTATAAACTGTTTTTAAAAATTGTTGACCTTAAATAAAATAAATTGAGCTAACATTTTCTATTCTTTGTGGCAGACTAAGACCTACCTTAGAAAGAAAGATTGATTCGTGCACCAATTTCTGTTGAAAGGTGCTTAGCAGTTACGCTCGCCAAATTAGGAACATGTGGTGAACTGCGAAACTTATCAGAATTATTTGGAATGGCACGTTCAACTGTTTGTATCGCAGTAAGAAACACAAGGCAATTGTTCATAACCTGTCAGATGAAGTTAAATTCCCACAAGGGGCTGATTTAAACCTTGTGATGGATTCCTTTTTTTGAGATCATAGCTTGCCTGGAGTGTGTGGTGCTTTAGATGGCACACACATTCCCATTAAAGCCCCTGCCAAAAATGCCAGAGACTATTTTAATCGTAAAAATTTCTACAGTGTAGTTTTACAAGATGTGGTAAACCACAAGAAATTTACGAATTTAAATTTTGGATGGCCAGGCTCTGTGCATGATGCTAGGGTTTGGGCCAATTCACCTTTAAGTCAAAATTTTTTTTAATGCATATAGGTTTAAGATACCTGGAACTGAAACAACCATTTCCCCATATCTTAATGCAGATCCAGCGTATCCGCTAAAAAAAAAAAAAAAGATTATAAAACCATTTACTGGTGTTTTAAGTGCAGAACAACTGTTATTTAATAAAATGCTCAGTGCATGCAGAATATACATAGAACATGCATTTGGTATGTTAAAAGGTAGATGGAGATGTCTTTTAAAAAGACATGATTCAAATTTGACTAACATCAAATTTCAAGGCATTGCTTGTATTTTACACAACATTTGTCAAGACATCCAAGATGAATATTTGCATGATTGGGATGACAATGAGGGATTGTCTTACTACGACAATTCAATTAATATAAGTCAAAGCCCTACAGACAGTCAAGAGCTGCGAGAACTATTGGTCAATTGGTGTAATAATTTACAATCATGAATACAGTATTTCAAATTTTAAAAATTGTATTAATAATAAAGGTAATTCATGCTGTAATTTGCTTTTAGATTTAACAAATCAAGCATTTTTTCATTCTCCTAAATTTATAAACTATAATCATATATTTCATTATCATACTTATGTTGCGTATAACTTTATAAATTAATTATAATTTGTGTTATAACTTGTGTTAAAAGAATTGAATAAATTTTTTTGTTCCCTCAGTTAAAATAGTCTGTCATCAATTTGAGTGTTCATTTGTGAATTTCTGTTACCCATAGAATCTAGGTTATTGTTTTAGTTTGGAGAAATAATACACAACGCAATGCTTACTACTATACTAGTTAAAGAACTGAAAAGTATAACTAAGAGAACTTAATTACTAATCCAGTTTTAATAATAAGAAATAAGATAAGTTTAAAATACTTTTACTTTACATAATCTTTGTATAACTACATTAACTATATTATATTCAATTATATTAAGGACTTCTTTTTACCTGAAAGCAGTCATTCCCCCAGGGGTCGATATAGACCTGCAAAGGGTCCATGCCAGTGGAAAAGTAAACTGGGGGTCCATGAGTTAGACAAAATTTTTGCTTCCCGTACATGTAATAATCCACCTAACACACGTAAATACCTCCATAGGTATTACCTAATACGAGTACTTTCTTATAATAGATATATACATTTTCTAATTATATGTATATTTCATAAAATTGTGCAAGAAATCGATTTACTTTTCGGCCGCAGTACGTGTAACTGCGACACTTACCAATAGTAGTGTTGTTGGGAATTTCTATGTCTTCTAATCCAATGTCACATTGGATTTTTGGCGTGGTACTGTCGACATCCAAGCACTTCATCGAAAGCTTCAAAATATTTAAAATTATGCCGAGATCCAGCACCACTTTTCTTCAATTTATCCTTAGTACTTTTGTACAATTTTTTTTTAACGACTTCGTTTTATTTTTGATCTGCGAGGCAGGTTTTGTAAATCCTTTCCTCGCCAGATCTTCAGATATTTTTATGAATTTCACTGTCTGACAGTTCAATTTACCATTTCTTATGTTTTCAACGTGCACTTCCACAAGATGATTTACTTCTAGATCACTCCATGATCATTTGGCATTTTTGTGGGTTCGAACATGTTCAAATCCGCCATGTTGTTTACTCCCAGCTTCATGCTTCGAAATGCATCATGGGTAATTAGCGGGTTTTATCCTAGTTCGAAGCAGGGTCGAAATTCCACCCTGGATTTCTTCCTATCGTAGGGAAGAGGAGTGAAAAAGCAAGAAACAACTTTGCTTTGACCCGGGCTTTTGGCACATGTAAACGGCACTAGTGTGGGGAGCGATTTGTTGGGACACACGATCACCTCTAGTCGTCCTTCAACGCACTTTGACGGCACACAGTTACGTGGACGAGAATTTAACACCAGTTGTATTGCCTATGCTATCAAGTCACCCAAGTGCCATTTATCAGCAAGACAACGCTCGTCCACATACTGCGCGACTCTCAACAATGTCTTCAAGGTTATGACGTACTTCCATGGCCTGCCAGGTCACCAGACCTCTCGCCAATAGAGCTCGTCTGGGACGTGCTTGGAAGGCAACTGCAGCCGTCCTGGAATACCGGTGAATTAACAGCTCAGTTGCAATGATTATGGCATGATCTTTCTCGGGTCATAGGGGACCTCACTGATTCGATGCCACACCGTATAGGGCTAATAACTGATTTCAAGAGGCGACATGCTACAGACAATGTCACAAATAAAAATTTTAATTCTTGTAGCATTCAGTATCCCAGTACTGCAAATAAAACTAAGTGTCAATCTCCTTACAATTTTTATGATAGATTTAAGTTCAAAACGTGGAAATACTAGATGTAAGTTATGCCTCATGGAAGATCGGGCGCAAATCGTTAATAACTCTAATAAGTTTTGCAAAGTGTTCAACTGCATTTACAGAATCACTTGTAGAATATGCGATATGGCATATATTGGTCAAACTGGAAATAATCTAAATATTCGAGTTAATTTACATCGCTGTAATACCAAAAAGCAAACATAAAATGTAATTATTTCAAGGGAACTCACATTATCGAAATCATGCACCTTAAAATGTTCAATCAGTATTTTGGATATAGTGATAGATGAAAGGAAAGAATGTGGTGGGAGAGCCGTCACATGGAACAACTTGTCACTATTTATCCATACGGTCTAAACAGTGTAATATATAATCATACAGTATGCAGTACTTATATAAAGAATAAAATGAAACCCTTTGTTTACCAGCACAGGATACAAACTAGAAATACTACTTCACTAAAAATACGAGGAAAAGGTTCACATCCTTTTAAATTTGAACACCTTATTCATAAAAATAAAATATTTCACAGTAATGAGTTAAAAGGAATTTTTACACCTATGAGTTGGATCAGGAATCTAATATATGGGATTAAGAAAAAGCTGATAGTAAAGTCTTGGCATTACTGTGGAGCATTATGGTGGTGCAAACACGTATGCCGTAATGAGAATTGACTTAAAATACAGAATCAGGTTGTTGAATTTGTCTTTTACAATATTTTGTGAATATAAAAGTAGATTCTTCACCGTTACATTCTCAAATCGGATTATTGAGAAATTTAACATCAATACAGTGTAAACCGGCACAGTAATGCGTTTCCATTGAGTAATTGTATAAAAGTTGCGTATATATACAATTCCAATTGGATGGGCTATATTCAATTATAATAAAATAGCACGCAGTTTGGAGGAATCACATGGACAAAGTAATTGTAATCAATTCCCGGAATTCATTGACAAAGATCATGTGGTGACCGGGGATTTAGAATTGTAAATAATGAAGAAAATATTTGGCTATGGGAACAATTTTGTTTACCAATGGTAGATAACAGGTGTAAAATACTTTACATTTTCAAGAAAGACATACGAGCTTTTATATACGACTGTGCAATAGGTAATAGCTTCCCTATAATAGCATTCGAGAAATGGTGCAGTTTGGTTATGGGGGATTTTAAGATCTTTTATAACCTTGAGATCAAAGAGGAAATGCTAGACTATCGAACATTTAAAGATATGGGGATGAAATGTTCCATTAAAAAATTGCAAGATCAGTTTGCTATAAGTTATCTAGACAAAGTGGTATCAAACTATGCGTTCACTTGTCGCGAGTTCTATATCAAAACACTTAAGTACTTACAATGACATTAACCAGTATGAATTAATATTCAAACGTATGTTATAGAGAAACGTATTAAAGGTATTGTAGAGTATTGCATTTCAACCTCTCCGTTAACAAAGGAAATTCTTCTATCTCGGCCTGAGACCCATCAAAAGATTTCCGACTTAGGTGGCAATATGCTGACGGCAATTTTCCTTTTGTTCATCAGATAGACTTGTTCCACAGAACCTTAGGGGACATGGTCATTTTTCTTGATGTAGTCATCGCCACCGGGTGACGCCGCTGATATTAGTTATAAATGACAGGAGACCCCCCCCAGGTGCTTTCATTCATGAACTATCAATTGTTAAGCAGCATCCTGGAGGCGTCGCGTGCCTAAACAAAAGGACTCGTGCCTTTCGCATTTTACCGAAGCGGCCCTTTGAGACTCTTTGAAGTGGCTTGGAGGACAAACTAAAAAGGCGGCCGCTTTAGACCCGGGGAAAATATTTCATTATCGCCCCAGGAAACCCATTTCCGTTGCTCACTTGTTCTAGATCGTTCGACTTTCTGGAGAGTGATGCAATATCCGGTGGAGGTCTTCTATAAAAAGAGAATGGACCCCTCAGTCGTGGCTTGCGTCTTTTTAGTTCCTGACACGTAGCGGATCCAGTTTAAGAGCAGCCGGGTTTGCAGCCCTTAGAGGTTCAAGAGTCCCTTGTGACTGTTTGCAGCGACGATCTAGTTCCTGCAGGAGTAAACACACTCCACTAATTTGTCGGAGACCAGTCTTCGTGGAAGGAGCCTTTGCTACCTTATTTCCCAGTGAGGAGTCCTTTCTCCTTAATTTAATATTTTCATCGCTACCGGGTGTGTGCAGTGGTCACCGCCGTTGATATTATTGGGGAGCCCTTTCCCGTCAGGAGAAGTGCCGTTTTTTCATCATTGAAGCAGAGCCAGTTCTGCTAGCTTAGCGGACTTCTGTGTTCTTACTCCGCCCCACGCCGATTAAATCGAGTGTGATCACTTAAGTTACGAAGTTCATCTTACATCTGTGCAGTGTACATATCTCATCATCATCAACTTTATTAATAAATTGCATTTGTTTTGTTTATGTAATGAGTGATGTATACCTGGTGTGTTTAAATCATCTTCTGGTTGACACTACGAACCTCAGTTCGCTACAGTATTTATGAGATTGGGATATTCTGTTACTAAATTTAAATTTCCTTATTTGATACTTATACCGAAACTACAAAGATCCTGTTAAATTTAGACCTGTAACAGTGGGATGTGGTTCATACCTGGAATATGCTAACAGGTTATTAAATGTATTAAAACATATATACATTAAAAATAAAGATGGTACTTTCATGATAGAAAATAGCCGTCAATTAGTTAAATATTTTAAGGGATTAGATGTGGATATCTGTACATATGATTGAGGATTTTTCATTCCATAGATTTGGCTGATTTAATGCAGGTTATAATGATAGCATGTAAGCGTTATGAATTGCAACAATTTATAGGTATAGCTCAATATAGGAATCTTAAATCTGGTACTGAATGAGACATGAATATAACGGCAATAGTCTTTACAGACAGCGAAAAGGTATTACAATGGGTGGATCATGCTCTACTATATTATCTAAACCATTATGAAAAAAAATGTATAATATTCGAAGGGACACGATGTTTAGATACGTGGATGATTTAATTTGGATATTACGGAATAAAACTCATATTGACTTCAGTTTTTATCATAGTGGACTATAATTAAAAATCAGACACGAAATGATGGAAGCATTGACTTCCTTGATTTAAATCTTAAATTAGTTAATGGAGGCATTGTACACTATTTACACGACGAACGCGATGATTTTGGTTTCCAAACGCACAAGATGACGAATTGGAACTCGTGTGTACATCAATTTAATCGATTTACATACCTTTACTCAAGGGAAGTAGATTTAAGGGAACAGTTGTTTAGATTTATAACATTGGCCAATTCCTACGCATACCCAATGAATTTTATAAAACGGATAACTCGAGGGTACTTCAATATGACATCAATCGAATTTAAGACTTATTATTATACGATAGATGTTAAATCGCGGCAACTCTAACATCAGGGAGGATGATATCGTTTTTGGTAATGTGATTGGTGTCTATTGTGGATTGTAAAAGAGGTTTGTAATAGTGTATGTTTTAGTTGTGTTGATTAATATTTTCAAAAACTAGCTGTATTATATTATATTTCCAGAGTTCTTTCTCCATTTTGTTTCATTTGTATTCCAATTTAGTATGTGTGGTTGTGCGATGTCCTGGCTACCGGGAGTGTGCCTGGCATTTGAAACTAGTTCAACCGGGGTAAGACGGGTCGCAACCCCTGTCTGGCCATTTTTGGACATTGCTCCACATTCTCTTTTTCATTAACATATTGATCTTTTGTGTTATATATATATATATATATATATATATATATATATATATATATATATATATATATATATATATATATATATATATATATATATATATATATATATATATATATATATATATATATATATATATATATATATATATATATATATATATATATATATATATATATATATATATATATATATATATATATATATATATATATATATATATATATATATATATATATATATATATATATATATATATATATATATATATATATATAAAGATCAAAAAATATGTATCTGAACAAAAAGGATGATCTGCATACAGTTTTCTTTGCCTTCTTACTCTAACAATTCCAAAGTGGTTTATGTGAACATATGAGCATCAATTGTCTCGATAGTAGGGTTCCGTACGAATGGATCTCTATAATTCGCTGAAGACCATTTGCTTGCCATCCTTGCAGTGCATGTAGAAACAAATATCACTGAATTTCTGTAAACCGAGACGTATGAGGCGATACCATTGGACAACATTTGGTAGGATACGCTTTCCTTTCAAAAGCAGTACGCATACCGTAAGAGCAGAATTATGGATCAGTACATTATAAACCCATACATTAGAAGCAATTCAATGGGACACGTTGTGTAACATAGAATATGACCTCTATAGACACTGGTCAAGTAGTGTTACTCTCGTATTAATTCTAAAGATTACGATCTATGCTGAGTGGGTTGTCATAAAGGAGGTACTTGCATAGCCAGCAAATATTTCTATATCCTTTTGGTAAGTTTCGGTTACAAAACCTAATGATGCGCAGTTATGTTTTCTCATTGTAAACCGTCAGTAGGAAACATGCAAAAGTTAAGAAAATGAGCTTTGAACTTGTGCATTATTAGAGACTAATGGCATCCGACACAGGCTTAAGGCGTTAAAAGAATAAAGGGCTTCCAGACAAGTAAATATTTCTGAAACACCATCATAATAAGACATGAATTATTCTGATGCCATACTGTCTAACATATCATTAAATTCTAAAAACGGGTTCTTGTCAAACAGCCTGAATGAATAAACAGTTGTATTCGAATAAGCATGTGATAACGTGATCTTTGTAATTGTTTCTTCTAACTTTTCAGTGCTATATGCAACGGCTTAAGAATAGGTCACAGCCTGAGGAGTTAAGAAAATCTGCAATTATAAATGCAACTGAATAACCCATCCTATGAATGATTACGCAGTTCCGGATGTTCTTGCAACCCCTGTTACTAAACAAAGAGGACGCAGTTTACAGTTTTACCTCAGTATCTTACTAATATGCACAAACTTCATTAGTCCAAACTGCCTATTAAAGGTAGCCCATCAGGGCTCACAGATTTCCTCGAATTTTGGATAACTTTTAAAAGTCTTAATGCTTTCCTTTCTCTATTAAAGTTGTACGATTACTACCTGGAGTTGTGTTTATTATAGTGTCTTGAGTCATGCGATGGGCTCTCATATGATGAGTGGCCATTTATTATGACCACATATCTAGTGCATTGTTAGGTCACCTTTTTCTGTCAATATTGTTACGACCCTCTTTGGTATGAACTTTACGAGATGTTGGTAGGTGGCTTAAGGAACTGCAGACTATTCTATGAATTGCACATTCCATTTCTCCAAGATCTGATGTTTTGGATTCAGCTGCCTGATGGGTCTGTCGACCTCATCCCTCAAATGCTCAACTGGATTGAGAACTAGCAATTGTGTGGGCCAACTAAGCAAGGTAAAGTGTCCGTCATGTTAAAGCCATCTGTGGACGACGGGAACTTTATGGCATGGAGTATTGTCCTCGTGGAAGTATCCATCTGCACTGGGGTAAACCATTAACATAACAGGATGTATTTGGTCAGCGACAATATTTAAATAACTTAGGTATTCATACGTTCTTCCACATGAATTTAAATAGTTCAAAAGCGAAGCAGTTTCACCGATACTCGCTTCACTGCTTCTAGGACACAATCATTTCATGTTCAGAGTCCATTAAACCCCGCTTTTTATTCTCTCATGCAATACCTTCCAAGGGTCTGTACAATCATACAGCAATCCCATTTGATACCAGTCTCATACACTTGTAGCGACCGCCTGACGTCATAGTTCATTTGCATAAAATTGTCAGTTGGTCTTGGTAAATTGACCCCTCTGTTCATACGAAAACATGTACTTATTTACGTAGGACTACACTACATTCCTTTTGGTAAGGTATGTATAACCAGTGTCTTGAACGTGAATTATTCAGTTAACTTCTCAATATTACAGTTTACATTTTTATATTGAAAGTAACATTAAGATTACTCTCTGGCACAAGGAGTGCATTTTCGTAATAACAAAATAAGCTGTGGGTTCCCAGTGGTCTAGTTTAAACAATCCCAAGGCTTGACTTCATCTGAATTCCCCATATGACTGCTACTTCAGAATGCGAGTGACAAGGCGAGCAGTGGCATACAATCAAATTTAATAAACTGAACTTATAAAACCATTAACATCCAATATGACCAGCACAGCCGCCGGTATAAACTTACCGCCAGTTCACCTTCTCAGGCAATAGCTCGTACGAAAAGGGAAAAACGGAAAGGAGACTGGTAGAAGATTTGGATCTTTTTATCAGTTCGATGTCACGTCAGTTTTACATGAACGTAGAGATTTGCATTCTGTTTTCTGTGGACACCACAGGACTCTACCACCAGTCCAAACTTACGGCTGTGGAATCCGGAAACGGACGTGTCCTCCGGACCTGGAGTTGTGGACGACTTCAAGGCTAGTTTCGCCGGCGTAGGACCGCCCGGAGGAAGCATATGGGCCGGTTTTAAGCGGTCGATGGAAATAAACTTTTTGCTTGTTCCCATCTGCAGGTTGAAGAACTTGCCCTTTCGTTCCATGTATTCAAAGGGTCCAGAGTACGGTTGTTGCAAAGGACGGCGGATAGAGTCCAGGCGCACAAGACAAGTGAAGAGTTCCATGAATCCTTGTGAATGAAGAAAGACCTCGAACTATGATCCGGACGTTGGCTTCGGTCGAATCTGCTCAAAATGCCGTCTCAGATCCTGAAACTGTTTTGGATTCTCTGGACCTGCCATAGACAAAAAAATTCTCCGGGCAAGCGGAGGTTAGTCCCGTATACAAGTTCTGCCGGGGACGTACCAATGTCTTCTTTAAATGCGGTTCGAATTCCAAGCATAACCAATGGTAGTTTTTCAGTCAGTCTTTCGCTACCCTCCAAAGTGCACTTAAAGCTTCTTTCAATTTCCTATGAAAACGCTCGACGAGACCATTCGCGGACGGATTATAGGCGGTGTTCCCATCTCTGTCCCCAAAAATTTTGCAAGGGCAGAAAATAGGTCGCTTTTCATATTGCGCCCCTGATCTGTCGTTATAACTTCGAGAGTTCCGAATCTGGCTACCCAACCTGAGATAAAGGATTCCGCTACTGTTTGTGCTGACTGATATTTATAGGAATGGTTTCTGGCCAACGAGTATAGCTATCTATGCAGGTAAGAAATTATATAAATTCTTGTGATGAAAGAGAGCCAATGATATCCAAATGTATGCGACTAAATCTCCTTGTAAGGGAAATTGTCCTATGGGAGATTTAGGGCCTGTTCACAGAGGAGTCCGTTGCGTTGAGGAAAATATGACGTTGAGACGAAAATAAACCAATCATAGGCCCAACGTCATCTTTTCCTTAACGCAACGCAATCCTATGTGAACAGGCCCTTAGTGTCACGACTAATTTTTTTATCTTTGGCATTCTAAATATTCCTTACACCAGTCGGAACAGTCCTTTTATAAAAGACTTCCTAATGCCATTTTTTACAGCAGCAGTATTTGGTCTAGGGCCAGGGTGATCCAGATTATGCATTGATAGAAAACTGCTCGCCTAAAGCTCTTGGAACGTATGGGCGTACATGACCAGTTGAAGTCAGATTATAAAGGTGGTATGTCCGAAGAAAAACCACAGTGTTGGAAAAAACCATAGTGTTGAAAATGAGTGACGAATCATTTTAATTCCCCCAGTTCGTCATCTAGTTTCTGTGCCTCTGCCATGGCCGCGTAGTCGATACTACTAGGGGTTTGTATTTCCTCAATCCATGAAAAATGCGTCAGCGACACAATTTTCAGTACCTGAAACGAATCCAATGTCTGTGGTATATTGACTTATGAAATCCAATTGTCTTCGTTGACGAGGCTAAATTTTATCCCGCTTCTGCTGAAGAGCAAACGTTAATGGTTTGTGGTCTGCAAAGATTGAAAATATCCTACTCCCCAATGCGTAGTTAAAATGTTTCGTGACATTGTATATGGCCAACAACTCTCGATTGTATGTGCAATATTTCATCTCAGCAGGTGTCAATCGACGGGGAAAATATGGCAATGGTTCGTATTTGTTAATTTTCTGCTGCATAACAGCACCAATTACAATATCCGATGCATCCACTGAAAGTTTACCATTTGGATGTCGATAGGCTAACAATGCAGCATCTGAAATTTATTGTTTACATACTTCGAAAGTATTTTTTTTTGTTTCCCAAGTCCATTGAAGTGGAGAAGAATCTTTCTTACCCTTTATGAGATCATACAACTCAATTTGTTTGACGGAGGCATTGGGTATAAACCTACGGTAGAAATTAATCATTGCCAAAAACAACGCGATACGCAAACTGTAGTTGGTAAAGGATTTTTTTTTAAGAACAGCCACTTTTTCCGGTGAAGGTTTAATACCCAGCTTAGAAATCTGACAACCTAAGAATGTCAATTCCTGGACGCCAAAAACGCATTTGTCAACATTCAACACGAGACCTTTCTTGTTAAGGCGCTCAAAGACTGCTTTTAGATCTGTGGCGCTGAGGGTTTGTTGATAATTCAAATTAGTAACGCCGCTTATTCGAATTCACGGCTTCGAATTAGTGATGACGTCACTTGACAAATCCGACGTTGCGTACTCAACGGTAATATAAACTAGCAGCCGCAGTCCCCAGCAGCTCAGCTACTTTCCCGCTTTTTGCACGCCGTACTCGTGCCGGCAATTTTCTTGGCTGCATGTGTAAACACTTCGCATAAGTTTGTTTTAATTTCTTTTTTAACGAGTAGTTAGAATGCAACTTTTTATTTTTAATCTTGTAAAATAAACAAGGTGAGTCAATTAAGTGCGTTTCCTCAAATACTAGTACACTTACCACTACAGAACAGGGGACTACAGATCAAACAGGCGTTTCTGCATCAGGTGATACGACGAGACTATCAAGATATGCAAAACACTTAAGTCCTATCAATTTTTCATCAATTAGACGCTGAAATGTTTACCCTGCGTTCCTTAATCCAAAGGGCATGTACATATATTCAAACAATCCTATAGGCGTTATAACTGCAGTTTTAGGGATATCACTGGGTTCTACCGGGATTTGGCGATATGCTTGTTTTAAAGCAATTTTACTGAAAATTGTTTTTCCATGTAGCTCAGCCCCAAAGTCTTGAATATGTGGAATCTGATATCTGTCAGGCTCAGTTTCTGTATTCAGCCGACGATAATCCCCACAAATTCGCCACTCATTACTTTTCGGTACCAAATGAATAAGACTATTCCAAGAACTACTAGAGGGCCAGCAAATACCCTGTTGTACCAGCTCTTGAAATTTCTGTTTTACTGCAGCTAATTTATGAGGGAATAACCGGCACGTGAAAAAACGGGTCCTTTAGTTATAAACAGTGTAGCACTGAGAGTCTTTTTCCAAATCCAATGAAGAATTAGTCAAGTGTGGATATTTAGAAAGTAATGTGTAGTATTCAGAATTCCCCATAATTGCCGTAATTCCGGTACTTTGTTGCCTTGTGCGAAAACCGCAAACAACTCTTGAGCATAAACTGTCCATTAACAGTAGATTTTTTTTATTTTTTTTATTTGTCCACAATTAATGCAAAATGCTCGAGAAAATCTGCTCCCAAAAGGGTTCTGGATACATCAGTAATTATAAAAACCCATCGAAATTTCCTTGGGAATCCCAAATCCAAAATAAACGCACTTTTCCGTAAGTATTAATTGGCGAACCATTTGCTGCGAATAATGTAACATTTTTAGTCTAAGCGTTATGTGCTTTAGGTTTAACAGCAAAACTTGTACCGTTGCACCGCTGTTGATCAGAAACTTTAATCCAGAATTCCGATCCTTAATGAATAAGAGAGTTTGTGCATTACTCTCAGAAGACGGCGCTAAAATCTGTGAGCACTTTAGTTTTCCTAAAAATTGCAAGGTTTCGTACACTTAGTTTTTTTCCCAAACTTAACCCGTTACTGCCCAGTGATCCATTTATGGATCACCTTTTCAGAACGCCCACTGAAAACGATATCTTTTAATAACTTATTGTCATTAGCTGGTTTCTTTACACTTGTGGTCATACCCCCAAACGAGTTTAACATTTTTTTTCCAGATCAGTCCAGCAGATAACGTCTGAAGTTAGCCATTTTGAAACTCCATAGTACAGCTTTCGATTTTGTATAAAACAAAAAAAATTAAAGTTATACTTTTCTTATGTGTTCTACATTTAATACCTCTTTAATTGTTCTGCGTTATTTAGATTAGAAAAATAACTTTTATCCATTAAAATTTAAACATGTTGATCTATAAATAGAACGCTGGGCGTTAGTGATAACTAATATCGTTTCCCCTTTTCATTTCTTCCAGGATATCTCGGCGTAAGTGTTTCACACCGCCGAAGAAGCAGAATACGTTTTCTAAGGAAATTGAGCCATATATGATGGTTTTACCGTCTGACGTAGATAAATTAACTGGTTAAGAGTTGATCAGATATTGCAGCTGTAATTTTTTTAAAGCAATTTCTTAAGGGTAAACCCATACGATTTCGCTATAAATTTTCGGCCATGTGGGGAGTGAAGGGCTACTGTTATAATTTGAGTTATATTATGGTAAGGAGAGTTTTAGCAATACTCCTAAACATGTCAAAATAATCGCATGGAACACCAGTGGCGAAAAAAATGCTACAAGCAGTAACTGATCCTAATAACCACATCATATTTTTTTGACAATTTTTTAAAATTCTTATGATCTGCTAGTCGAATTAAAAACACAAGATTCAGAGCCATGGGAACAATTAGAAAAACTGCTTTTTGCCCTTTAATGACGGATAAGATACCAGTATTAGAAAAGAAAACTCGTGGTACTTAAGACTACTGTTTCGACAAAAAGAATGAAGTAACTATAGTTAAATGGATGATAACAAGTGTGTAACAACAGCAACAAACTTTGATTATATAGAGGCTCTAACCCAAGTTTCAAGGCATCAAAAAGGTTTGAAAGAAACACTCAAATTTTGCATCCTCGTACTGTTGTAGCCCAGTATAACAAAAATATGGGTGGTGTTGCCCAGCAAGACCGACTCTTAGAAAAACAATCCATTCAAATCCGTGGAAAAAAAATGATACTGGCCAATCTTTACAAGTGTTATTGACATGGCTGTCGTAAATACGTATATTCTGTTTAATTTAACAAATTGTGTAAAGAAAAGTATAAAAGACATCCGAAGATATCGCCTTTGCGTACCTCAAACGAGGAACAAATTCTAGGGAAAGCTTTGAAAGTCCTCTGATGTCATAGAGACCAAAAGTGATAGACTCTGGTTTTGTCTTTTACCTATAACATGGTCTTTGCTATCTAAATGCACAAAGATGCCAATTTCAAAAAATGTAAGGGAAGACCTATTACGCTTTGTACAAAGTGCAATGTAACGCTTTGTGTGAAGTGTTTTCAGTTATATCACACTTAACAATTGCAAATTTGCTCTATAAAAATGTAACTAAGTAAATTTAGATTACTAAAATAAGATTTTTTTTAAAATCTCTTTTGTTTTTAATTTTGCGAAAATTTCGTTTTTTTATAAATAAATTCGTAATTTTCTAAATATAAGATCAGAGGAAAGTTACTTGCTCCTTTACTACCACAAGCACCCAGCGATCTATTCATAGATCACCTGTTATCTCAACTGCTAATTACGATAAATGAGTAATACTTCATAATTACTCTATGTTATATGAAATGTAATTTAAAAAATATTTTTCAAAAATTCTCATTTTAAAATAATTTGGGCGTTAACGGGTTAAAATGATACCAACATTTTTTATGCTCAACTTTAATCACGCGAAGGTGATTTACTCAGATTTCGTAGATTAAGAGATTGATTTATTTCGATATGTCAATTTTTAGACATAATTTTTACATAAGAGTTTCCAAATTAGCCCACCTCTTTGAATCAGTACTAACTGCAGCAACAGATGCGGTAATACCTGAAACTCCTGAAATTTTATCAGCTATACCGGATGAACTCTAACGTATCCGAACTAACAGACAAAATTTGTTGCATTGTCAAAGGCAATTGTTGTAACCATAGTGTTTTTAAAAACCTTCAGAAATCCTAGTACCAGCAAGTTGTTTCATTTTGTGTAACAACTGAAGGTTTTTGGGTCACCCAATGACATGCCGGACAGTAGTGTACGAATACGTATTTCCTCAGATTCTGAAAATTTATTTATGAGGCGTTGTTTAATCGACTCGTAAAGGGCCTCTTTTGGTGGGTTTGTAATTATGTCGGCAACAAAGGCTGAAAGTTCACTGGCCAAAGCTTGAACCACATAGTGAAGTTTAGTTTCCAAACTCGTTATGACACTAACTGTAAATTGAGACTCTAAATTTGCAAACCACAGTTAAACATTGTCGCGCCATAATGGGGGGGTTTTTACACCTACACGTGAAATTTCATTCTGAGCCATGATTAGACCTGATAACACAGTTATAACTTATTTTCCTATGGCAGTACAAAGGCGAGATAACAGAATTTCAAAAACTCACCGATTTTGTTCCGAACAATGCTTCAAACGGCTGAAAAATACTTGACGAAAGATTTCAGCTTGATATCCAGGTCTAAAAGACCCCACTTGTCCAAAGCTGACCACCTGTGAGTTCCCAGTGGTCTAGCTTAAACAATTCCAAGGCTTGACTTCATCTGGATTCACCCACATGAATCTGTTATTTCAGAATGGGAATAACAAGGCGAGCAGTGGCATGCAATCAAATTTAATAACAAACTGAATTTATAAAACCATTAAAATCCAATAAGACCAGCACAGCCGCCGATATAAACTTAACGCCGGTTCACCTTCTCGGGCAATAAATAGCTCGTGAGAAAAGGAGACTGGTAGAAGATTTGGATCTTCTTTTTATCACAGATCGACGATGCCACGTCAGTCTGACGTGAACGTAGAAATTTGCATTCTGGTTTCCTTCTTCTCTGCGGACGCCACAAAGCATTAGTCTGATTCAAACAGAATGGGGGCATAAAAGGACAGTAATTTGTTGTCCAGAAGCGAATATTAAATAGCAATGCATAGGGGTCTAAAGGAAAGACGGTGGCTCCACACAGTTTGAGAAAGAAGTGATCATTGCTTACAACTGGATAGCAAGAGTATCACAAGTACGCCGGTCGGACGGCTAAGGGCCTGTTGACATAGGAGTCCGTTGAGTTGCGTTAAGGAAAAGATGACGTTGAGACGAAAATAAACCAATCATAGGCGTTAAAAATTTCATTGCTAATCGTTTGGAGTCCTTTGATTGGTTTATTTTCGTCTCAACGTCATCTTTTCCTTAACGCAACGCAACGGTCTCCTATGTGAACAGGCCCTAAGGCGGTGACATTCGGTGCCAGAGTCTGTGGGTTCTAGTACCACTCTTGGCATGGACGTTTGTAGCCGTTCGGGTTCGGCTTTAAGGGGGTCCAGGACACATTTAAAAAAATTTTTATTTATTGAGTTAAAATTTTGAATTTTTTTTATGGTTAACCATATAATTTGTAAACAAAATAGCATCATAAAACTTCTCATAAAGTTTTTAAAATTTTTTTTATTTAAATTTTTAAAAAAAAGGGGGTAATTTAAAATTGTTATGACTCGAAATATTATTTGTCTAATTTAAAAAAATTTCATTTAATTAAACAGAAATGCATAAGTTTTAATTTTGACTGAAATTTTTTAAATATTTTTTTTAAATTAAAAATATTGAGAGCAAAAATTTTTAAAAATGTAACTTATTTTTAAAAAATCATATTTTCAATAGTAAATATTTTTTTCAAATTTTCTGAATCAAAATTAAAGCAAAATAATTGAAAAAGACATGTTCCAAGTTTGAACCATTTATCTTTAACGGTTCTTGACTTACAACAATTTAAAGACGAAAAATGTTGAAAAAAACCATCATTCAGAAAAACGCATTTAAAGGTTTAAACGAAGATTGGCTGCTATTAGAATGTTGCAAAACAAAAAATTAATATATCCTCTTCTAATTAAGATAAAAACATGACTTAAACTTCATTTTAAGCGGAAGAAACTGAAAATTTTTAATGCAATAAAAAAGAAAAATTTGAAGAATTTTGTGCGCTGGACCCCCCAAAAAATAAGTCGCGGTCAAATTAGCCCTCGTGTAGTAAAAGTTGACAGTAATGCTCGAAACCAAACCAAACCACAGGTACTCCGAGTAATATAAAGTGTTTACATGGTCATAGCATTGTAATGTATTCAACGAATGAAAAGAGGGGAAAGGACTTAAAGGCGACTTAGTAGTGAATGTCTATTGTTCACTAATATCGTGGGCAGTGTCAGCATCCTCTTTTTATGCGTCATTAAACGAACCTCGAGAAATTTCTGACGAGAGATGGTGAATTTTATAAATTACTTGCAACATATTTTTAAATTACTTGCAACATGTTTTTGTATACATCTTTTTGTGTTTAGTTTTTACTTGAACACCATATGGTTGGCGCAGCTTGTCCCTCTGTGTACATTGCGCCATAAAAATTAACTCAACCAACCAACCTTGACGCGGGATGGCAATGAAGGTCCGTATAAAATTATATTAAATTATCCATGTTACCAATGAAGCATCCCAAACTATGCATAATGATATCAGACAGTGGATGAGTAGTTAAATGGTGCCCATTCGGGAAGTATGTTTCTCACTTTGCTGAATATTGAAAAGAATGCGTTGTTGGAACCTTTTGACAGAAATAACGCGAGATGGCAGTTTAGACATGTTTGATAGGATATTATGATTTATTTGCAGTTAGAAATGTTACCCTAGAAATATCTAGCCAGATTTATTCGCAGGAGGATGACATAAATGGCTCAAATGACTTGTCAATATTGGTAAATTGGGGAATTATTTTATGAATCTCATCACCGAAAGCAAAGAAGGAGTTTCAGAAGACCTTTGCAGTTACAGATTGGAATTTGTATCTTATATAAAAGACTCCTAAAAAAGAGAATGCGAGGATACATCTTGTGGAAGCGTCCAGACACGTTATTGAACCAACAGAACTTTTGAAAAAACTGAAACTTTATACACTTTATAACAAAAAAAATCGATGCACCAAGAAGGAGTTGCCCGATTGCGACAAAAATTGGTGGATGTGAAGAACATGCACAGAAAAATACAACTTAAATTTCAGAACAACTGAATGATTTATTCCAGAGTTTGATCGTTACAAAGGGGGAAAGTCAATACGGCATTGGTCCACCTCTGACCCGGATGCAAGCTGTCACTCGGCGTGGCATAGACTGATACAGTTCCCGGATGGTATCCTACGAGATTTCTTGCCAAATTGTCTCCCTCTGTCGGGCTAAATCGGCAACACTCCGGGATAGTTACAATCGCCTTCCCATCACGTCCCAAATGTGCTGTATGGGGGAGAGATCAAGCGAACTAGGTGGCAAAGGAAGTGTTCGGCAAGCTTGAAGATAATTCATAGCAACACTCTCCGTATGCGGCCGGGCATTACCTTGTTGAAAAGTAAGTCCGGGATGGAGCAAAAGGAACGATATCACAAAGGGTCGCAGAATGTCGTCTACTTACCACTGTGCGTAGTGTTACTAATGACTACCAAAGGGGTCTGGCTATCAAAGGAAATAGTACCCTAGACCATAATGCCTTGTTGTGGGCCTGTGTGGTGTGCGATAGTCAGGACAGGATGCCCACGCTGCCTTGGACGTATCCAGATACATCTTCGGTAGTCATCAGGACACTGTTGGAAACGACACTCGTCACTAAAGACTATAATTCCCAGTCAGTGCAGTTCCAATTTGAACAAGTTAAGCACCATTGTAACCGGACTTGACGGTGCACCAGCGAGAAGGGTAAGCGGGGTAACAGTCATCTGTCAATAGGTCATGTTGGACACTTGTGTACGGTTCACACTCATTACAGAATCTAAACTCATTTGTCATTTGGATATACATGAAAAATAATTTTTTAATGCCTTTCAAGACGTGCTATGAGGAGAAAATCAAAAGCAAAAATTTTACATCCTGCCTGGTGATATACACACTTACCTCATTATTATGGGAAGATTTAAAGTGAAAATTCTAAATATCTAAAAAACATTCGTGTATTGATAAAGGCTAAAAAGCCCGTCTTTGCTCTATAACTACCCTTCGAACGAGCAATTAACTGTTTATTTACAACTATACAAAACTTGAGCCTATAAAAAAATAAAATAAGATAATGATTTTGCCATTTAAAAAGCAATTAAAGGGGGTTACTCGCGGATAACGATAAGAGGATTCCAAATAAACGTTTGCAGCTAGTGACATGGTAATACTAAAAATAGGTATAAAGAAAACAAAATTTTAAGTGACACACGGTTGAAAGTCAGTTCGTCTAAATCGGGCAGCGTTACTGAACTGACACACCTAGCAAAGTTGTACAGTCTTGCTTCTTCTGAAGTTTCCAGGAATATAACTGATACAAATAGTCCAGTAAGCGAATGATTCTAGGTGGAAAGTCATAGGGCAGAAAAACTGACTTCAGAACTTTATTTGGACTAGTTAGGGGGTAAACATAGTAAAAGTCCCCGGTTCTAGGGTGGGGGGGGCTATGAAGGTTCCGTTTTTTGTTTTTTCGCTTATAACTCGAAAACGGTTGATCCTACAAAAAGAATCTTATATAAAAATTAAATCTGATAAAATTTCCTACAAAATGTATGTATGTATGTATGTATATATATATATATATATATATATATATATATATATATATATATATATATATATATATATATATATATATATATATATATATGTTTTTTCGAATCTTCAATACTTTCTGAGAAATGAGCTGGAAAAATTGCTAATTCATGAAAAAACGAATTTTACCCCCCTTTTTTTGATAAACTTCGCCTCTGGAATTCTTTACCGTCGATTTTAGAGACAAACCTTGGGAATGAACTTGTACAGCATTAAATTTCCTTCAAAACGAATATACAACCTTTATCCAGAAAGTTCGGTGAATGTGTCTATAGTTACAATGGATTGTTTTCTTACATGAAACAGCTGTTACTGTCCTTGGAAGTAATCCCCGTAGGAGGTAATGCACATCTGGGAACGGCTGTACAAGTCTTGGAAACTCCTGGCGTAGTCGTCTTTAGAGATGGTCTTCAGCTGGGTCATAGAATTACGTTGGATGTCCGAAATGTCCGAAAACCTGTGGATCTTCAGGGATGATTTCAATTAGGGGAAAAAGAAAAAGTCCGGGGGAGACAAGTCTGAAGAGTAGGGTGGGTGATTCAGGGACACAACTCGCCTGTTGGCCAGGAACTGCTGCACCAGATAGGCAGTATGTGGCCGAGCGTTGTCGTGAAGCAGGGTCCAGTTGCCTTGCTTGGCGTACTGGGGGCGTACTCAACTGATCCGTTGCAGCAGACATTTCAGTATATCCACGTAGTTAGCGGCATTTAACGTGGTGCCCTCAGGAAGGAATTCTTTATGGATGAGACCCTCAGAGTCGAAGAACACCAAGAGCATTGTCTTGATGCGGGGATTCTCACTTCGCCCTTTGTTGCCTTTCGGCGACCCTGGACCCCATCATTCTGACGCTTGCCGTTGGGGTCGTACTGCAGGCACCAGGTGTCGTCACCCGTGACAATGGTTTTCAGGAAATTTGGGTTTCGATCCGCCGTTTCGATGAAGTCTCCACAGGCGTCAAGCTGAATTTGCATTGGTTCCGGCGTCAAAGTGTGGGGCACAAGTCGGGAGCAAAGCTTGCGTTTTCCCAAATCCTGGATCAGTATGAGGTGGGCCATCTCACGACCAACTCCCACTTCCTCCGCTATTATTCGCACTGTCACACGACGATCCTTGGCCAACAATTCCTTCACTTTCTGTACGTTGTACTGGGTGCGTGCAGTTGCAGGCCGAACAATTCGGGGGGAGTCTTCAATAGTGTCCCTCCCTTCTCGTAAGCGTTTAAACCACTCATACACGCACTCCAAGGGGACAGTACGTTCTTCGTAAACTTTTAGCGCAGCATTTCATGAGTCTCTTTCATTGATTTTCCAAGTTTGAAACAGAACAGCATATTCGTTCACTGACTCATTTGGAATTTCGACCGAGCGCAACACATTCACTCTTCAATGAATTGTTTCCATGCGATAAGCTAACTCGCAGAGCCGCCGCTCAGGAACTGGTTCAGACCAGTCTTCACCTGTCCGGTCTGTGTATGCGCCGGTTGCAAACTCTTGCGTCCGTGAGCACTATGACGTCATTCACCAAACTTTCTGTACAAAGGTTAGAAAAAAAAGTGATGTTGAAAATGTAATTAAACTACTTTGCGTCGCTTTGGAAGAAAGAGTCCAGGGATTTCATCAGGTGCTGGATCGTCTTTTACTGCGAATGGGTCCTCCGTTTGTTCCTTCATTTGTTGTAGTGAAGGGAAGGGATTTAGTTTCTTCCACGTCCTCATCTTCGCAATCCAAAACGGGGATACCATTAGTATAATGGCCATGATAGTTATGGAAAACAGTAGAGGTGTTCAACGATGCTCTCCTGCACCCACATTTGCGACTGGTACAACCTTTAGTGCACCGGTAAAATATATTTAGGATATCGTCTAGTGCAGGTGGGTCCTTCGCTGGTATTGGATAGAGATGATTACCTTTCCGTTCTCGCCAAACTCTTCAGGAGGAAGCTCTTTTCCTAACCATAGTTGGACCTAGTGGTAACATCAATGCAAATGTTGTGTAGCTGCTCCCTCAATTGGCGGAAGAGAGGAAATGTCTGGCTTGACTTTGAAACTGACTTGATAAATGTGTCGTATCGTAAGTGGTTAAGAGAGGTCTCGTTTGACTTAGCACCGTACCATCTTAAAAGACATACAGTTCCCTGTTCGATAATCTTAGTGGGTGGCGAGGAGGGGTTTGATAATACTGCAGAGGCTTTTTGAATATCGAGGTGTTTCAGATAAAGCTTACAGAAACTGACTTTGCTCTTTCTGAAAGCAGCAGAAGTTGTATCACAGCCAGTTAAGGCAGGAAGAAACAGTATATCTCGCAGCCCCAGCTGCTACAACTCTTGTGTGGAGTAACCAGTGGTTGGAACTTTTTCACGGCCAGGTTTGATTAAAATGATATCTTTATCAAGTGGGGTGATGGCCATTAAGAGAACTGCCAAGTCTACATCTTCTCCAACGACAGCGACAAAAGAATTGTTTTTTATTTCTCAATCGCGGTTCTCATAATCAAGGAATCAGAATCACTTGGTGGTGCTTGCGTATTAATTCCATCAGTCTAAAGTTGATATCTAAGCATGTAGAGCAGTCTCATTTTGTTTTTCTTGTTGGAGAGAAACTGGTCTTGTTTGGCGTTAATTATTGTATCCAAACTAAAAACAACATCAGCGGAGATGTTTACACAATACCGGCGTTCCTGTTCGGTTGTCTTTGTGCTGTTGGTTGAGTTGGAGTATCCATCAAAGACAGCTGTACAGCTCTTTCCAGGTAGTGGCTCTTGATAAAATTCATGTAAGGTTAAAAAATTGTGAAAATTGTTGCTGATCTTGGTCAAACCCCTTTTTGGAACATGAGTCCTCCATGAACAACTACATCAAAGTTTGGTAGGTGGCAAGGTTTTTTGGTTGGATCGAAAAGTGTGTAAAGAGTAGATTTGTTTATTTTTCTCATTCCGGTTTCACTGAAGAAAGATAGAGGAAATGGGGCCAACTCAAATTTCAAATAATTTATCAAGTCTTCATCGGTTTGTTTGCTCATTGAAATTCATTGAAACAGTAAGAGAGGGTCTACTGGAACCTTTTCTTTATTAATTTTGATTGAAGAATTCATTGATGATAGAGAGAGAGCCATATTTTTACGAGATAACTTGATTCCTGAAAATGTGTTGCCTTCAATTTCCATCATTACCTGCTTTCCAAACTCTCGCATTGTAGCAATTGATTGTATCATCACCCAGAACTCCGGAAAATATTGACATTATGTCACTAATAACGGGGAAGGGATGGTGATTTTCAAACCATGCTGTTATTTTAGATATGTCTTGTACATTTCTATTTTGACGGGCAGACTCAAAATCAATATGTTGCTCTGATATGGCAAATGAAATACCACAAAAGTCTTCTAATGAAGAGCAAATGCCATGTGTTGCACTAATCCCTACTATCCATAAAAGCATTCATTACGTCACCAGCAGCTATACGTTCTTCTTCTGTGATTTCAACTTGAACAAGTATGATATTTGATAAAGTATTTTGTGTTAACAAGTGTCCTCGGACTGCGCTGGCATACCCTTGGAGCATTTTGACAACTGAAATGGGAGCATAGTGCTTAAGACTTCCTTTAGACCACTTCCACTCATGAGGTAGCCGATGCATCCCAATATGACATTAGTAGATGGAATCCACCAAGCCGTATTACACAAGAAGAAAGCTTTGAATCAGTGGTGCTGCTGCCACTATTTCTCGAGCTTTCCAATACAAAGGTTGACCGAACGTTAGAATGATATTCTTTTGTTTGATTTTGTCAGACAGTTCACGTGCATATTGTAATGCAGTGTATATAGTACTATAATCGAAAGGAGGGGCATTTATAAAAGGTAGGGGAACAACTTTTGTCATTTCGCTATAGCATCCTTTTGTCATGAAATTCACCAATCCTTTCCCTTCTGGACATGAAATACTTTGTCACTTAGCAAAAAACCGCGAAAGTATATCATGTGATTGAGGATCTACCTCCTCCAATGGTACATCTAGGTGTTCCACAACAACATTTTCGAGACCATCTCCCTTTCCCGCATATGTTTGCAAGAGGATGATTCCTAGTTCCCCACACTCACGTGATGTGGACAGCTTCTGCTATCTTGGAATTTTAGTTGCTCTTTCACAAGATCCTGGGGTGATGCACCTGATTCCTCCGATAGCGTGGAATGTATTTGATCTATCAATTGTGCATACATTATTCTGCATTATCAAATCCATACTGGTTGAAACGAACAAAAGAACATAACACAGATCTGCAAATAAAAAGCTGTTTGATTATTTTTAACTAATTTCCATGTATTTTGATGTTCTGAATACGAACAAAAATTTGAAATAAATCCTGCACGTCAGAATTTTACATAAAATTCAAATTTCCCTTCAAATTTAGCAATTTTTTTAATTTTTGGTATTTTTTAATCTTAGGGTTTTTAACTAAATTTAAAGTCAAAATTACTATTAATTCACATCAGTGCATTTAAGATATACAATGCCAAAAAACATCACTTTCAAAGAAAAGAACGTCCAGAGTGAGCAAATGGAAACCAGAACCAACATCTTGCAAGCTGATCGCGCAGGCTCTGACATGCACGGGCTTGATTCAATTTTTTACTTGTTCTCGCCTGTTCACATTTTTTCATCTCACTTCGTGTTAGCTCGTCATTCTTAAATCGTGTTTCCCCATCAAGTTAGCGTTATGTCTCCGCGGAAGTGTATTAATACGCCTGATAGTTTCTGTTTCATTTGTTGTGAATATACAGAGTGTTGAAGCAACAGCTGAATATCACAGACTTTGTGAAAAAAAGTATACTTCGCATACTTCGGACTAAAACTTGGAGATCAAGATAAAGTTTGGGCGCCTCATAAAGTGTGTAAACGGTGTGTTGAGGACCTCCGAAATTGGTTCAAGGGTAAGAAAAAATCTTTCCGTTATGGTATTTCTATTGTATGGCTAGAGCAAAAGAACCATAGTGAAGACTGTTACTTTTATTCATACGGTGTGAAAGGGTATAATTCGAAATGGAAGCATTCCGTTTCATACTCCAATCTCCCCTCAGAAATTCGTCCCATCCGCCATGATACAGATATACCAGTACCCAAGCTCCTGTTACCTTGGAAGAGATACCTAGCTCCGATGAAGGTAAGGTCATACTTGAACCAGATGACGTATCAATTTCTGACTTTGAAGATGATACAAGACTAAAAAAAATTTTCTCAGGAGGTGATGAATGATTTGGTAAGAGACTTGAATCTTCCCAAAGATGCCGCTGAGTTACTCGATTCAAGGCTCAAAAGCAGGAATTTATTGTTTCCAGGAGTGTCTTTTTTCATGGTTCAGACATCGTGAAAAGAAGTTCGCTCCTTACTTTCTTTACCCAAGAAGACAAGTTGGTTTATTGCATCGATGTCGAAGGTTTGATGGGTCAGTTCAAAATCCAATATGATTCAACGCAATGACGTCTTTTCATTGATTCTTCAAAAATAAGTCTCAAAGCAGTTTTGCTCCTCAACAGCGGTTTTTACGCTTCATCCCTGTGGGTCATTCCGTACACTTGAAGGAAACCTACGAGAACTTGGAATTGGTTATTCGTAAACTTAAATATGAAGACCATGGTTGGCAAGTGTGAGGGGATTTAAAGGTCTTGTGCATGGTTCTTGGGCAACAAGCTGAATATACCGAATACCCTTGTTTTCTGTGTCTATGGGGCAGTCGAGACCGACAAAATCATTGGACCAAGAAGAGTTGGCAGCCGAGGATGCTCACAGTGGGTCAAAACAATGTCCTCCGAGAAACATTGGTACCTCCACATAAAGTTGTAAATTTTGTCAGCTTCAATTTTCATATAAGAATTTTTTTTGTAGGATCAACCGTTTTTGAGTTATAAGCAAAAAACCAAAAAAACGGAGCTTTCTTAGCCCCCCCCCCCCCTCACACCCACCCTAGGACCAAAGTTCTGAAGTCAGTTCTTCCGCCCTATGACTTTCTACCTAGACCCCTCTTTTGAGCATTCGTTGACTGGATTAGAAGTGTTTTATATTTTTCACATATTCTGCCCAAAACTGTGAATCATGCGCATAGAAAAAACAAGGATAGGCTTGTAAGGCATTGCTTTTGACCTTTCCTAGCACCGTAAGAAAGAAAGATGAACATAAAAAATAATGAAAACCCTATAAACAATTTATGACAAAGTTACTGCCACTTCTTTAACAATGTTCATCTCACTATAGATAGGTTAGATGATTTTATTAGTCTTGAAACTGTCAAGTTCTACAAGGGCTTGCTAGTCCCCACCCCCACCACCACCATCACCTCTTTTATTTCCGTGAGCAGAGAATTTTGCAAGCGGTAACAGATAATTCTTTCATATCTTCTGAATCTTGTTTGACCGTGGACTATGTTAATTATATCCTCTCATATTTAATTGGAAGAAGTTTAACTTGTATGTTTGAGAAAACGGAGGATTTAGAGAATAAATCTAGCCAGTGAATCATCTCAATGCTTCGACTCCTATGGCCCTGAATTAAAGTCAATGAGGACCTTTCAAATAAATTTTTAACTGAACTTTAAGTCTGATAGATTATTTAATAATTTTTCTCCTAGTACTAAAGCTATTGAAAAATAAACTTTTAAAGTTAATTTTTCAATAGCTTTGAAAGTCAAAATGTGGCAAAAATTTACTTTCCTTGAAATTTCAAAATATTTGAAAACAATTTTCATTTGAAATACAGCAAAAGAAATTTAGAACAAGTATCAACATACTGTCCTTATAAATTTTAAAACTAAACTGTAAATAGCCTAAGTGTTTTGTGTACTTTGAACCATTGTTTAGGAAAGAGTATCAGAGGTTAAACAAATTTGAAACACCTAACAATAGCCAAAACTTTAAAGTAGTGTACACATGACCCTTATTTGATATATATATATATATATATATATATATATATATATATATATATATATATATATATATATATATATATACACTCAAGAGCCAAAACATTATGACCATCCCTACAGTTTGTAATGAATTCGCCTGGATGACGTGGAAGGCACGTGATCAGGTGGAAGTGGTATTTAACTGCTGCTGGAGAGTCTGAAGAATCATTCTTTCACTTACTTCTGTGTGTGATGGGAAAGGCTGCGGATCTAAGCGACTTTGATAGAGGGCAGATTGAAATGGCTCGAATGCTCGGAACAAGTATTTCCGAAACTGCACAACTCGTGGGTTGTTATCGACCTACAGTTGTTAGTACTTATGCAAAGTGGATGAATGATGGTGAAACCAGCAGTAGACGACATGGTGTTGGACGTCCACACGCTATCAAAGAAAAAGGTCGTCGGAGACTGTCTCGCATGGTGAAGCAAAACCGGAGCCAGACAGTGGTTCAGCTGACAGCCCAATACAATGCAGGGCCAAGTAGAATAATATCGCAGCACACTGTTCAGCGGACACTGTTGGATATGGGGCTACGCAGCAAACGTCCCACTCGTGTGCCTTTGCTGACCAAGTGTCATCGCCAACTGCGCCTGCGCTGGGCCCGGGAACATCGCGACTGGTCCGTGGATCAGTGGGAGAGAGTTGCCTGGTCATGTGAATCACGGTTTGTCATCCATCACGCCGATGGCCGTGTCAGGATACGCCGTCTTCCAGGCGAACTGTTGCTCCCTCAATGTACAGTAGGTCATACACAGGCCGTTGGTGGCGGTATTATGCTTTGGGGGACGTTCTCTTGGGCATCTCTGGGACCCGTGGTTGTGGTAGAGCAGACCATGAATGCTACAGGGTATCTGAACATCATTGCGGACCAGTTGCACCCTTACATGGCATCTGTTTTTCCAGCTGGAAATGGAATGTTCCAACAGGACAACGCCCCGTGTCACAAGGCTAAAATTGTGTTGGAGTGGTTCCAGGAACATGATGCTGAATTCCAGTTAATGTTCTAGCAGCCTAACTCACCGGATCTCAACCCGATAGAACACATTTGGGATGTCATGGGACGGCAGCTCAGAGTTCAAAGACCACCAATTCGCAATATCTCGGATTTGCGTGACCGTTGCTTAAACATCTGGTACAATCTGTCTCCGGCCATCTACCAAGGACTTGTTGCATCCATGCCAAGGCGGGTTGAAGCTGTGTTGCGCGCCAAAGGTGGGCCAACTCCTTATTGACAGGTGGTCATAATGTTTTGGCTCTTGAGTGTATATATATATATATATATATAATCAGTAACGACATAAATACATACCCTTGAAAACTTTAAATATATCTCCTGTTAAAATAAAATAAATGGGAAAAATAAGTAAATGTCTGATCGTAACAAGAATTGTGAGCGCTTTTGGACGATAGATGCAGGGAGACTAGGGGCTTTTCACATTACATCCATTAAATGTATTAAAAAATTGCTAACCAGAAAGCTCAACTCAACTGGCCCCGTGTGTTTGAGCTCTGTTATTGGTTGAAAATGTTTCAGTACTACAAGCGCAGACATTCACTAATGGCCGGAAGGCTAGGGAGCTGGCTTTCGGTGCCAGAGTCTATGGGTTCGAGTATCACTTTCGGCATGTACGACTGAAGCAGCTCGGAATCGGTTTTAAGCAGTAGAAACTGGTCTAATTAGCCCTCGTGTAGCAAAATTTGACAGTAGCGCTTCAAACCAAATCATTCTCAGATTATGTGAACGTTCCTTAAGAGGAGTGAATGCCCACGCGTGCCCATGAGTGCGGGATCTCTGGTACATGATACAAGCCAAGGCAACTGAGCATCCGTTGGAAGGACTGGGGGTATATCATCGTACACCGCCCCGTGCAAGCTGCATATGAGGATCCCCTCTGTGCTTTCCTCTCTGCCTCCACTAACACCCGTAGGTTCTAGATCTGCAATTATTTCGTATAAAATCCGAATTTCCTGTTCGATCAAGTCTCGATTCTTGTAATTGAAGCAAGAGGAGCTGTTCGGAAATTTACAATTTCGGATGCTTATTTCTGTCATTTGGGAAGCAATACCGACGGATAGTCATTGTAGTGCGTGTGCTATGCCCATTTCAGCCGATCAGTGTCGACACTGCAACAAGTTTAGTTAAAAGATTTCACTTTTCAACGGAACAATCCTTCGGATATCATGGCAGCCTCAGAATTGAATTTTTTTCAGTTCTCTATCGGCCTCCCATCTAAAATAAAAAAGTATATAGCAACACACGTTCTGAAATTGTCTGTGGAACATCAGCTGGAGTTCTATCACCGGTAGATTTTCTTCAGTCCCATACATTGACCTGTCAAGCAGGGCCTTTTTATCGCATGGGCAAATCGGAACTTTGCCCAGGGCCCCCTGATGCTGGGGGGGCCCCAAAACCACCTTGGTGTACGCACCTAGTACTTCTAATAGTATGTATTTTATAAATGTCCGTAAGGGGGGCCCCCAAATAGCATCTGCCCAGGGGCCCCCAGCGTTCAAAATCGGGCCCTGCTGTCAAGGGTACTTGCGCTTGTCTTCCAGTAAAATCTTTGAATGTTTTTCAGTGTGAGGACTTCAGGAGACTATTGTAAGAAGGCATTAACGGGGTTTGGTGCTTCAGAAGGAAATTTACTACTGCCTCCAACATTGGAAGGAAATCTGAGGTTGGAATCAGTAGGGGATTCTGCACTGTTGCATGTAACTGTTTAAGAACAAATGATAGATGAGTGTATGAACTTGGCGGTGGCCAGAATTCGGCCAGAAATCCGAGAACTTGTTGGTAGTGTTCAGTAGACTATTTCACATCATCCGCTGTTTATGCTTTATTTTGATTTAAACCGAGGATGACATTTTTAGTCCAGATGTTGTCATGACATCAAAGGGCCTGCTTTAGTGAAAGGGGAAATATCTTAAACTCATTCCCACAACAGAATTAAAAATTTCATTTGGGTCAGCATGGCCAAATGGGGCAAACGTTGTTGTCATTGATATAAATTATGGTAAAACTTGGATGCGTATGCCGTAATATAATTTCCATTTAAGATTCGGCAGTTGGGAAAAACAGGGATCGATTTCCCTGTATCTACTTAAGTAAAAATAGCATCTTTTGCATTCGAAATCATGTGGAGGAAGGTTTTCCTCAACTGATTTAGGCTTTCTTAACATTGCTCCCAGAGCGTTGGCGCCGACATTGTTGACATGACCTGTGGTTGGTTTGACGTATCACGTGGCCATTGTGTTGAGAGCTCTGTGACTGGCTAAAATTTTTATACCTGACGCTGTGCTGTGGAAGCAGTGTTGACCATATCTAAGGCTTTAACTCTCAAGAGGTCTAATGTTTCCATTCCGTAGAAGTTATTTCTCATTTAGAGGTACGTGATGTTATACTCCCCTTTTATGCAACCATTTTTGTCGAATCTGAGCTCGAACTTATTCAATATACGAAGTCCTCAACACCCAGCTAATATGTGAACGCCTTTAAGACCTAAGACCGCAATTTACTCCATATTTTCTTTTACGAAGCAGCTAAATACGTTTCGTTAAAATGAATACGGGGCATAAAATCAGTTTCCACAATAAACTTTCGTGCTAAACATCAGGACGAAATAATCAGCTTAAAGTTACAGCCCCATACACAATATCAAGTTACACAAACAGGCTTTAGTTTTTTCCATAGGTGGGGACGTTTAGCAGAAAAATGAAGCACATAAAATTTTTCAGTTAGTGAGTACATGATCATGTAGCAGTACTGAAGTGGATAAAAAAGCGGTTTAATGTAAGTTAGTAAACGATGGGCATCATTATTACAATCATTCATTTGGCATTATAATTTGTCACAGACCCCGAAATGACAAACAGACGACTTTAAAAAACGAGGCTGAAAAATTGGAGACATTGAAAAGGTGTAAGCAATGTGTCCATATTTTTGAACTGCTGACATTACGTATCACGGGCATAGGTGGCCTCTAGATCTACAGGTATAGTTGTTCGATGTGCAAATTTGTTTGTTGTCCAGTAAAAACAACGTCTTTTGATGCCCGCTATACATTTCCTTTCACCAAGAGGGATCATCGGTTCCAGACTGAGTCAAATATTGAAAAACGGTTGCAGAGGACATGGGATATCGTGGTTTACTACGGACAGGAGACTAAACGAAGATACCTAATGGGCAGTAGTCTTTATCCCATTCACATCTAACGTTCCAACTGTTTACAAAAGTGCAAGGAAACCAAAGACTGGTTGGTGACAAAAGAAGAATGAGATCTCTTTAGTGAGAGTAGATTCAGCCCGAGCGATTCGGATTGAGAGGTTGGGTTACGGTATAATACGTATTGTACGAAAAAATTACTAAAAGGCATCAATTTGGAGGTGTTTTCGTATAGAGGCATGATTGTAAATGTCTGTACAAACTTCGAAAAATTGAAAGGGAGAAATGTAGCAGTTCAGGCCTACGTTGATTTGCAAATTCTTGCCCATTTACATGTGGCTGAAGATGCTGATGGTTCTGAGTTCATGTTTGTGGCGATAACATCGGACTGAAACGAGCGGCGGCTGATATGCTATATAAATGTAAGGGTATTGTTCGAACATATTCTCACAAGTTTCCCTCCGTCTAACTCACACGAAACACTCGTCAGAAATTAGTGGAAATAGATACTTCACAGGTTGTGTACATGCATCGGAAAATATTACGCAGCTAGTCACCATTGACGATATTTGGATTTTTGCGGAAAATGACGATATTTCCACAAGAACTTAACATCGTTCTGAGTATGGATGCACAGTACAAAGCATGCATGCCATCTTATGTCTCTTACCCTAAGACAAGGGTAGTTACAATAAGATCTTTAACTGTCAATTATAACTGAACACGAAACCCTAATTCATATTTAGGTTAACAATTCCTGCCTCCTTATTTCTAGAGTACTGGTTCTTAACCGCTGGTCCGGGATAACCCAAGAAGTGGTCAGCAAAGTCGGCAGTGGTGGGTTTTTTTCTTTCTTTTAAAGGATGGTTTCATCGTTTCAGAATGATCGCAAATTTAACAATTTTATAAAATCGTGAATAATTTTTTTTTGTTCCGAATATTTTTGTTCAAATTCTAAA
Organism: Dolomedes plantarius; assembly: GCA_907164885.2. NCBI lineage: Eukaryota > Metazoa > Arthropoda > Arachnida > Araneae > Dolomedidae > Dolomedes > Dolomedes plantarius. The sequence goes on from OU015501.1 coordinate 107,706,707, forward strand.
ATTATCTGTATTTCTTCAGTTTCCTTACGTTTCAAGTACGAAAAAACCCTGTTCTGCTTAAAAATCCGTAATATACACTGAAGTGCCACTGAATTAGGGATAGCAAAGCCTATGCAAATTGTGTAGCGCTGCGCATCATGTATGCGCAAGTGAGGGCGCTGTGGTAACTGCATATATAGCGCGTACTGTGGTTGTTCTGAATTAGTTGTTGGAATTGCCAGTATGGGTAAACTGCCTGATTTAGACGCCTTCGATCGCGGACAAATCGTAGGTGCGCGACGCATGGGCCATTCAATTTCCGAAATCGTCAGACAGCTAGGATTTTTAAGGTCGACAGTATCAAGAGTATACCAAGAATACATGGATGGTGGAAAAAAAACTAGCGATCGGGGAAGCTGCAAAGGACAATTAGCCTTGACAGTGCGTGGTGAGAGACGTCTCAGGCGTATTGTACGTAGCCAGCGAAGCCAAACATTAGCTCAAATTACCACCCAGTTTAATGACGGTGCCAGTCGAGCAGTCAGTAAACGGACTGTGCAACGCTCACTTCACCGTATGGGTTTCGGGAGCCGTCGACCTACGAGAGTACCATTGCTCTATACTCGCCATCGGGCTGCACGTCTTGCCTGGGCAAGAGAGCACAGAGACTGGAGTGTAGAGGACTGGAAACGAGTAGCATGGAGTGATGAGTCTCGATTCCGACTGCTTAACGCCGACGGGAGGCTGAGAATATGGCGTCAGGCTCATGAAGCCATGGATCCTGCATGCCTGGCTGGAACTGTACAAGGGCATGGTGGCTCAATCATGGTCTAGGGTGTTTTTTCATGGCACAGTTTGGGATCTTTGGTGCGTGTACCAACCTCCCTCAATGCAATTCGGTACGTAGAGTTGCTGGGGGATCACCTCCATCCGTTTATGCTGTTCTGTTATCCGCACGGTAATGGAGTTTTCCAGCAAGACAACTGTACCTCTCACAAGTCCCGGTTGGCTACTGGCTGGTTGGATGAGCATTCCTCTGACTTCTCTGTCATGAATTGGCCACCTAGAAGCCCAGACTTAAATCCTATTGAGCATCTTTGGGATGTTTTGGAACAGGGCGTGAAAAGCCTTCACACAGCACCAAAGAACCTTACTGAATTATGGACAGCTTTAGCCAATATTTGGCTAGCCATTCCCGTGGAAGGTTTCCAGAAACTTGTTGAATCTATGCCTCGTCGTGTGGCAGTCGTTATCAAGGCCAGAGGAGGCCCAACTTGTTACTAGGTAGGCATCCCTAATTCAGTGGCACTTCAGTGTATTTTATGTGATTCTGAGTTCCAGCAATTTTACATTTAGTATAGCAAATGGAAGCTCAAGAATCTCATAAATATTTAAGTTTTCACAAGCTTTTACGTCTCCTATTGAGTTTACATTTACGTTCAATTTGTTATTTTCATTAAGTTTATTTTTAACTTTTTATTAAAGGTGTTAATAACATATAAAATGTTTATTCAGTAAATAAAATTTTTTGCCTTTAAAAGGATTGGTTGAGAGATAGTTCCCATGTTTTTTTATTTTCTCCTGATCAACAAAAGGTTGAGCGTTCTAGTGAGTTAAAATGTTAAATCCCTTAATATTCATTTTTTGGTGTAACTGTATTTTATTTTGAAGGCATGTTTAAGTACAATTAAATTAAAATTAATAAATCAAAACAATCTAAAATATAAACAATCAACCTCCCCCCCCCCTATCGGGCCGCGGTAAAATAATCAAACATTGACCGGTCCGCGGCGATAAAAAGGTTGGGAAGCACTGGTCTAGAGGATATCTTGGATGAATTCTTGTCATGTGACTCATAGCAGGGATTAGTGGTCTTAAAGTAAATGGTCTATGGCCTGTTTAATTAACCCCTTCAACCAAAAAAAAAATTATTGAGGCAGCAGATTAAAAACCTCTGATTTTGGAAAAATGAAAGCTTGTCATTTTCTGCGATTTTTTATTTGAAATTGAAATAAGCGAAATAATATAAAATACTTTGTGTTGGAGTCCATTTACTATTTGCAGATATCTATATTTAGCTGTTTAAGCTCCATATCCCATATAAGTTTCACATCCCGTATATGGCTGATTCCCATCATTATCCCTTGGATGAGAGTTAGAATACTAATCTAAGTATACTCCTAATATCTCTATTAGCTTTTTTATAAGATTTTTGAAAATTTCCAGCTAAAGTATCTGTAGAAATCAATATTGTTTTTAAAAATATACTGTGACAATATCTTTTGGTATAGTCTGATATTGTCAGATATCATTTACTCTAGGTATTTACCTAATAAAAAAATCCAGAAGTGTGGTAGAATTAGATACTGGGGGCATTTATCTATATATATAAAATAGCTCCGTAACTGACTCACTGACTGACATACAACGCACAGACCAAGCCGCTGGACCTAAAGGGCTGAAATTTTGCATGGCGATTCTTCTTATAGTGTAGGGGTGCACTAAGAAAGATTTTTCAAAAATTCTTCTTAGATTTATTAAAATTAAATTTTTAAGCTGTTTTTTTAACTTTTTTTAAGTTTGCATTTAAAATAATAATTTGAGGGTTATAAAATTTATATCACAAGAATGAAATCTTTTTCGAATATTTACCTCCATTTTCTGAATTTTGGTGAATTTTTAAAGATTCATTTTTAGAATTTAATTTATTAAATGCTGATCACGTGATATATTTTCCTGGTACTTTAAATAAATTTATCGTCACGTGCATAACAACTAAATAGACAAAAAATATACTTTTTTTTCTTGATAATATTGCAGACGATTGGACATTATCCAAAAAAATATTAAAATACAGTAAAAGAAATATTCTATAAACCGTACTATATTAATTGTACTATATTCTTTAGTATTCTTTATATTAGATTTATTTTGAATATTTTCTTCTACATTATTTTGTCTATAAAAATATTCCTTACGATTTTCTTATAAATATATATATTTTTTTTACATCAATTGTATACATTGATCATCGTATTTATTATTATTATTATTATATAATATATATATATATATATATATATATATATATATATATATATATATATATATATTTATTTATTTATTTATTTATTTATTTTTGGCATTAATTGCATACATTGACCGTTGTATTTACTATGAATGTACTCCGTAGCGAAGTGCGGGTTTTCAGCTAGTTATATACAAAATAGTCCACAAGGAAATATTAAGTTTCCACCCAAAAATGGGAACTCTTCAGTGATGTCAGTGGTAAACTTCCCCATGGGCGTTTTCGAATGATATCCTAAGCACACACAATAACAGATGGCGAATGGAAATTAGATAATATTCCTTATTTTCTTGATGGAATCAACTACGAAAAAAATTTTCGAAACATGAATATAGTTTTCTAGTAGGTTCTAGAATATTTATATGAAAATTTTTTTTTTTATTTGATACATAGCTTTTACTCTCTGATAGCCGTTTTCGTTGATATTTATCTATACTATCAAACAGTAACAATCTAAATACATTTCAAATTAAAAGTAATTCACCAGACTGGGTGTTAATAAGACTGTTTCAATGAAACTGGTGCTCGTGTTTTGGCCAAGGAAGCAACATTTCTGCCTCTTACGCTACAGAAAAATTGATAGATGTTCAGAGTTTAGAGGTTGGTTTGAAACAATGAGCTGTTATAATCATTCCATTCTTTAGTTAACTAGATATATATTTTATTCAAAATTTAATTTATTTCAAAATTTTCTTTATGCTGAAATAATTCTATTTAATTGACATATAAATTATTGTCTCGTTTTGAATCTAGAAGGAATTTTTTGGATAATTTTGCTGTATATTTTGTTTTTATATTATCTAATTGATTATTTCATAATTTCGTTATTTAGTTATGTGTTCAATAAAGTACTTTCATAAATGCAGATAACTGAGCGTCTGGTAATTAAAAAATAACCAAATACATACACGTTAAACTCGAGCAGAATGAACGAAAATTCTATAATAAAATTTCTAAAACTCGGTTTCGTTTTATCAACAGTTATTAGCATTTTTTTTAACAGACAAGTTGAAAGTAACTCATTGAACGACCTGGAAAATATCTCGTAGTGTACATATTTGAAACTAAACTATCTATTACTAGACAAAAATTAATGTTTTCTACTTTTGATATGACTGAAAAACTTCAGTTTTATTTGTAAAGTCGGCTTACAAATGAGGTTAATGTTTCCATCGCATTTTAATATAACTTTCAAATGCATTTAAAAAAATATTTAAATTTAAATTTGAAAAATAAAACTCTTTTATCACCCATATAAATATACTTTGGAAACCTAATTATATATAGAATAAAAGCGATTAAAAATGTAAAATCCGAGTGATTTCAAAGAGAGCGCCGAAAATAGGGCAAATCTATATACAGTTGGTTCTCTGTTTAACGACTTTCAAGGGACCGTGGAAAATCGTCCTTAAGTAGAGATCGTCCTTAAACAGAATTTGTGAAAAAATAACATTTCCCTTCAAACTTTACAGGCTTAGGACTGTCAATATGTTTCTTAATATATTGGCGTGTTTAAAAATGTTATTTTTATTATCATCATTATTTTATTCACAAAAAGTTATTTTAAATTACATTGAAAAAATAGAGTACAAACAATACAATAAATTACGATTTAAAACATTCAAAAAGTGTTGGTTGCTTCATTCGCCTTGTTTTCGTTATTCTCTTTTCCAGATTTTCTAAAATGTTAAATGAGTCACCTTCCATTTTCGATGTAATATAGCGTCGGAGAACATCTAGAGCAGAAATTGCATCTGTGTAAGACGGTGGCAGTGTCTCGTTTTCCGTGTCTTCAACTTCACCTTCTTCGTCTGACACTGTGTTTTCGTTTACAATATCTTCATAAATTTGTTCTACATTTCTGAAATCTATTGTTAAAACATATTTATCACAATTGTAGAAATCTTGAATTGAAACATCCTATCTTCAACAAGACTTCTCCATTCATCAGGGGTAATGTCATCTTCGTTGATTTCTACATCCGTACTCTGCAGTTCCACTACAAGTTCTTTGTGAATTCCAGCAACGTTTTTTATTGTGGATGAAGAAACTTCTTTCCATTCTGATGTTATCATGTGCATTGCTTCCAAGATTGTAAATTTTCTAATTTTTATACTGTCAGCCGAATTGTTTATTAATTTCCTAATTAAAGACTTTCTGTAGTATGCTTTCACACTGCGAATGATACCCAGGTCTAATGGTTGGAACTTGCTAGTGCAATTAGCTGGTAAGAAATGGATAGTCAAATTTGTAAGTCCAGGGATATTTGGAGTATGTGCAGTGTCTCGGTGGATTAAAAGTAAAACTTTTCTCTTTCTCGATGCATTTTTGCATCTAATTTTCTAATCCAGTCAATAAAAATTTGTGATGTCATCCACGCTTTATTGTTATTGCAGTACTCACAAGGTTTCCTGGTGATATTCTTAAAACACCATGGTTGCTTTGATTTGCCTATAACTAGTGGTGGAAATTTCTCAGATCCATCCGAATTAGTGTACAGTAAAACAGTCAATCGGTCCTTACTGTGTTTTCCACCAAAACACTTTTCTCCCATATACGTTAAGGTTTTATTAGGCCCATATTGTAGAATAGGCCCGTCTCATCTGCATTGAATATGTTCTTCTCATCATATCCATCTAATATCCCCTTCAGCACTATTTTCCATTCATCCACTATTTTTTCATCTACGGAGCCACTTTCGCCAGATATGCTTTTAAATACAAGCCCGTATCTTTCTTTGAACTTTGTTAGCCAACCAGCCGAAGCCTGAAAATTTTGCATTCCAAACTTTTCTGCCAGAATAATAGCATTTTCTTTAAATATCACTCCGGAAATTGGAATGTTAGATGCTCTTGCTTGATGAAACCATTGCAGGACTGCCTTCTCAAACTCTTCTGATCGGCCACATTGAATTTTCTGCCGTTTGGATTTGGATCCCAAACCAAATTTTTGTGCTGCTTCAAGAATTTTCTTTTTGCTTGCTAAAATGCCTTTGAGAGTAGACTCGGGTAGCTGAAATTGTCTTGCGAATTGGACTTTTGTTATTCCAACACTTTCTTACCAGTTTTCAATAATTTTCACTTTTTCGTGTAACGTAAGATGCTTTCGCTTTGATGCCATTTTTCTCTGCTCACCTCGTATTCGTACTGTAATGAGCTCCTACACACAACCATGAATTCTCTAAACATGAACAAGTGCTTCCCAGAAGGAGTGAGAGAGGGGTGCTTTTGGATAGTTCGTAAATCACATGACAACATGGTAGGTACAATAGAGTGATTCCACACCCGCACTAAGAAATTCGATCCACCAGGGAAGAATGTTCGATTTTCCGAGAAACAGTAATCCCCCCCCCCTCCCCCGGTTTTTTCCACTGCAACAAGTCTATGATTGCAACAAACATAAAGGAAATTCCGGGTCTGTTATTGAAACCAAACTCCCCCACAGAAAGTAACCCTCCTGTAGATAAAATGTTGAAGAAAAAGTTTATCACGTAAGAAAAAAACGTCGTTAAATAGAAACAAAATCGTCTTAAAATAGAATTTTTTTACGTCGGAGGGACCGGGACCGGGAAATATCGTCTTTAAATAGAGATCGTCGTTAAGTAGAGCGTCGTTAAACAGAGAACCAACTGTATATAAAACAGTTCCGTAACTGACTGACTCACTAACTGACTGATTGACTGACTGACATACAACGCACAGACCAAACCGCTGGACCTAAAGGGCTGAAATTTTGCATGGCTATTATTCTTATAGTGTAGGGGTGCACTAAGAAAGATTTTTGAAAAATTGTACTTAGATTTTTTTAAATTAAATCTTTAAGCTGTTTTTGTAACTTTTTTTAAGTTTGCATTTAAAATAATAATTTTAGGGTTATAAAATTTTTATCACGAGAAAGATCCTAAAAGTTCCTTTAAAATGAAATCTTTTTCGGATCTTTACCTCCATTTTCTGATTTTTGGGGAATTTTTAAAAATTAATTTTTAGAATTTAATTTATTAAATACTGATCACGTGATTTCTTTTTCTGGCACTTTAAATAAATTTATCGTCACGTGCGAAATTGACAAAGAATTTTTTTTCTCTTGCTAATGCGGCAGACGATTGAACATTATCCAAAAAAACATTAAAATACAGTAAAAGATATGTTCCTCAAACTGTACTATATTAACTATACAATATTCTTTAGTATGTCTTATTTGATTTAACTTGAATATTTTCTACATTATTTTGTCTATAAAAATATCCCTTACGATTTTTTTATAAATATATATATATATATATATATATATATATATTTTAAAATCAATTGCATAAATTGATCGTCGTATTTATTATATATATATATATATATATATATTGTTTGGTATTAATTGCATACATTGACCGTTGTATTTAATTTGAATGTACTCCGTAGCGAAGTGCGGGTTTTCAGCTAGTCCACGAAAAACGTACGGATAGTCAGAAATGTGGGAACAGCGCCATCTATGTAACCTTAAGAGAACTATATAATCTTGATAAATAGTGAGTGTATGTGAAGCTCTCTTGTTAGGTTTGGAATTCATTGAATACACCAAATAAGACTTTACATTGAAATGCTTTCTGACATTAAAATTATATCACAGTATCACATAAAGTTGTGAATTATCATCATGAATGTATAAACATGTATCAGAAAATCGTCTTGGTATATTGAAAACATTATTATGGGATTGAAACAAAGTCTAACAATGTTTTTGTTTCCTTTATTTACATGAACATGTACGTCTATATGTATGAGCGTAAGGAATGTTTTTTTTTTAAAATTGAATATGCATTTTAAAAAAATTTTATTGATAATCAACTTTTCGGGAAGATAATGCATATTTATATAAATTGGCAGGATTTAATAACATTCTGCTAATTTATATATACTCATACAATTTAAAGTAAAGTAAATGCATCACTAACAATTTTGCAACATTTAGTAGACATTTCTCTCTCACGTGAAGTACGCAAAAGTATTAAAAGAAGTGCTTTCTATATCAGAAAAAAAAATAATATCAATAAATGTTGATTAACCCATCAACAAATCAAACACACTGTGTCAACATTAGTTCCTGAATACTTTATTTAAAAAACTCCACGTCATCATATTGCCTTTTAAGTATTTTTTTTAAATAGAATTTCGGTAAATTTTTCAAAGGTCTTATTTCTTTTTGAAATTTATATCATGCTAAGTTTTAAAAAAAATATTCAAAGGAAATTTTTAAAACCTAAAAATTGTAGACAGTATATTTTACATCTCAGAGTTGTGTTACATAAAATTGTTTACTGTGGCTCAAAAACCTTCATAAAATGAAAAACTTTACATACCTTTAAAAGGAGGGGGGGTTGTTATGAAGCTAGAAATGTCCTTATATTAAAAATTTTCTATTATTTTTGGCTATCCCACCTAACGGAAAGCAACCTGGCTTTCTATCGAGAACGACTGCCTCTATTGATTTGGGGGGGGGGGGGGCGGAGATAAGTGAACTTTCATATATTTTTACTTGACTATACTTCAGTGTTTATCACCCACAAACCCAGACTTACTTTAATCAGAAGCGAGAGTTTGGACTACAGTTGTTGTTAATCCCAGATTGTCTAGCAAGGCTAGACAATCTCCATGAAACCAAAAATTTCTAAAAATTCTAAAAACAGTAGAGGGTCCCTAAGGACCTCGTCCTTTGTAAAACCCCAAACAAGCCAAAAGATTGGAAGGAGAGGTCATGTCAGCAGAGCACCAGTGACACTCCGGGAAAATCTTCTGACCATGCCGAAAAGTGATTACTCTAATATGGTCACTCATGTAGCACGAGAAGGCTGTTTGATATTTTCTAGGCTTGAGCTGGAAAGACCCACCCGGACTTCTTCCAAAGTACCATGGGTGGTAGGGAGGAGTTCTCCCAAGATGGTTTAGTTATGTCTTCTTAAGGGAGTAAATCTCGCTAAAAGTAAAAGCTCACGCACTCCTCAGCAGTAGTCCTGGCTAAAAAGTTAACCCTTTCATTACTGCCAATCCCAACATTGGAAGGGATCCACTGAAAATGGATAGTGTGTCCAGAAGAAAGTCGGTCAAGAAGATTTAAGATGTCCAGGCTACTCTGGTCCGAATTAGGGAGGTGCTGAATTGAAGCACGACTATCAGTTAAAATCCAGACATTGTGAAATTGATCCTCAACTTGATACGCACATTGCAAGCCCCTCTTGATAGCAATAAGCTCTGATCTAAAAACCGAACAGAAATCCGGATTTTTAATCTTAAGTTCCACAGCACTGGTAGGAGTTGGTATGTGCACTCCACTACCAGAAATTCCCCCATCACCCCTGCTGCCATCGGTATATATCGTCAAAGATTGATGGATTCTATGGATAGTGTCCAGAGCTAATTGTCTGATGAGAGCCGGAATCTCTGAGTTTTTTATCACACTAGCCAAGAGATCTTCATGGAGATGAATCCCATCAAGTTCCAAACCGACGCTCAGATGATTTAAAGAATGCGGCTCCACATTAGCAGAAGGCAGACCTAGCATTTTTGCAAAGGAAAGGGGGCTATGCCTCCTCAAACGTTGGTTGTCAGTCCAAGCATGAAGGTAGGCAGTAGTTCTATGCTGATCATTGTAACTGTAAAGCTTGCTATAGTATTTTGAGGGGCAATAAGTTCTTCTCAACGAAAGAGAAGATAGATTACTTTCATAGAGCACAATGTCATTTGGACAACTGTGTCGAAGCCCTGTAATGATTCTAGCAGCGCTCAACTGCACCCTTTCAAGTTTATTGAGATTGGTATTGGAAGCACAAGAATAGATAGGAAAACCATACTCCAGTATTGGCTTAACAACAGAAATGTATGTAGTTCGAAGGGTGCTAGCTTCTGCTCCTCAGTAACGACCGGAGATGAACTTAAGTATATTGAGTCTTTTTCTACCCTTGACCAACTGGCCTTCAATGTGTTTATTACTTGGGATTTCTTGGTACAAGATGTAACCCGGGTATTTAGCATTTTTAACTTAGTTTGAGTTCCGGTCATGAAGGAATACAGTTGTAGCTGCGACTTACTGCGGAAAAGATCCTACTGATTACATAGGCTGTATAAAATTATGGGTGTGACTCGATTCTACTAAAAATAGATTTACATTCATTGCTTATTAAATAAAGTACCTGTAAAATTAGGCCTTGTTTCTTTTTTTTTCCCCTAAGCACTTTCTACATGGATTCATATCATTATAACAAATCACATACACACACGCGTTAAATTATAAAAGAATCAAGCAAATACTTTCAGGAAATTCTGCAGCTTCTAATAATAATAATTCTTGTGTGCATATATACTTTTTCAACTGCTCATGTATTTTCCTCTACTAATGCGATATATATTTTTTTCTTTTCGTTCAACTCAATAAAATTCTATTAAATGTGCATGCTCCTGCAAATCCTCTTTACAATTTCAGAAGACTTAAACTGCTTCATTAATTTCTATGGCTTTGAACGAGAAAAAAAAAGTTTCAAGAAAGTCCCCACTCAATGACATATAAAAAAAATCTTAAGAGAAAAACGATGATTGAAGAAATAATTAAACGCTTAATCAATTAACTTATCGATAAAAATAGTTTCGTGTAGTAATGTATTTCTAGGAATAATTAATCAAACTTAAGATTTCTCATTTCATATTTCTTTTTAAATAAGATATGATTATGATTTTTTATCGGGAATTGGATGGTGAACTTTAATTAGCCATCCAGTATATGTAATTGAAATCATTTGAAGGATTTTAAACACGGCTTACCATTTGAAATCAAATTTTGAAAAGTCATTTAAGATATCTGTATAGTCTTGATTTTGTTAATGATTAAATGAAACTAATCTTAGACTGATCCTTCTAAATTGTTTAAAACATATATACTATGCATAGGAATATTTATATTTTTTTGTTTCCGGTTTACACTTCAAAATATATTAAAGACTTGAAAATTTTATTCCCGTAATTTCGAAGTATAGCACTTCACGTGAACGTATATATATATATATATATATATATATATATATATATATATAAAATAGTGGCGCTAACCAGCGTAAAGTATAAAACCTTTTGCTGTAAACTCAGGACTTACATTTGTCTTATTTCATTTGTGCTTGACTCAAAAGTAATCCAAATGTGAATTTAATCGAAGAAAAGAAAAGTAAGTCCTTCCGTGTGTTTTTATTATGCCTCATTTACCGGGATCCTTCAGATTTTTAACATGTTCAATAGCCTTCCTTTTCCCTCCCTCTCTCGGAAACAAAATTCGAAACATTCAAGAGGCTATTCACAACTAAATGTCACAAAGGCAATTAAATTTTCAATCAAAAATTTGAATTCATAGCAAAAATGATTATTCCGCTTATAATGCATATTTCATATGTTGTTAATGTAACTCTGAGACGATACTATATGCAAGCATATATTATAGCATTTAGTAGACAACTGTCAAATTTTATTTTGAGAAACTTATGTATTTTGACAGATCGCTCACTCCTTTCAACAACGTCATATCTCAAAAATCGGCTATTTTTAGTTATGCCTGTTTTTAGAATGCCCTGAAAGAGTAGTATATCCCTGCAAGGTCATCATACCTGACCACTCAATATTTAGCCGCTAGACAGAAGAATTAAAATTTATTTTCAATACCGTTGAATGTACTTTTAAACTTTCAAATCACTTTCCTGAAAAATCTTGTTTTTTGAGATATGACGTTGTTGAAAGGAGTGAGCGAAATATTCTATAATTGTTTATGCTAAGTATAATGTTATCATTGACATTCAACATATTTCATACACACCCAACTACTATATATAAATACTCTGGGAAGATCTTCTGGCCCCGATCTTTAACCACGGCTTGTCAAATCACAAATATATTTGTATGAATTCAATAGTAATCAGAAAGATATTTGTATGAATTCAATAGTAATCAGAGTTCTCAAAGAGTAACGAGATTTATAGGTATATGCTTATAGGTAATGAATTCAATAGTAATCACAAAGATATTTGTATGAATTCAATAGTAATCAGAGTTCTCAAAGAGCAACGAGATTTATAGGTATATGCTTATAGGTAATGAATTCAATAGTAATCACAAAGATATTTGTATGAATTCAATAGTAATCAGAGTTCTCAAAGAGTAACGAGATTTATAGGTATATGCTTATAGGTAATGAATTCAATAGTAATCACAAAGATATTTGTATGAATTCAATAGTAATCAGAGTTCTCAAAGAGTAACGAGATTTATAGGTATATGCTTATAGGTAATGAATTCAATAGTAATCACAAAGATATTTGTATGAATTCAATAGTAATCAGAGTTCTCAAAGGGTAACGGGATTTATAGGTATATGCTTATAGGTAATGAATTCAATAGTAATCACAAAGATATTTGTATGAATTCAATAGTAATCAGAGTTCTCAAAGAGTAACGAGATTTATAGGTATATGCTTATAGGTAATGAATTCAACAGTAATCACAAAGATATTTGTATGAATTCAATAGTAATCAGAGTTCTCAAATAGTAACGAGATTTATAGGTATATGCTTATAGGTAATGAATTCAATAGTAATCACAAAGATATTTGTATGAATTCAATAGTAATCAGAGTTCTCAAAGAGTAACGAGATTTATAGGGTATATGCTTATAGGTATCATTGAATGAATTTTACAATCAGTATTAGGTTATAAGAATATTTTGTGGCAAGTAAGTTCGCCTGTTTTAGTCAGTACATTATAGTCAATCTATCGCGAGACTGCATGACAAACTAAAAAACATCAGTATCCATCATGAGTAATGGAAAGGTGTAGTATGGAAAACGGTTGAAAAGTTTCGAGTCGACGATTTCGATTGCCAACATGCATAAAGACCATATTCATAGCTTCCTACACAAACAAACAATAAACCTTTCATACGTAAGTGTACATTGTGAAATATGGGGGACACCTATGTTCTATACACGTTTCGTGTCCAAATACACAACATCAGTTGTGAATACACCACGGATCTCAAAATGTAGCATACGGAAAGCAAAAATAAAAATTATTCATGAGACTCCCAAAAATCTTGAAAATTCCTCAAATGGGGCAACGGCAATGAAGCAATAAGTTGGCCGATGTGTTCTGCGCGACGCACGATAAAAAAGGTATTAATGTTCTATTAGAAGATGCTGAGTTTGAACTAGGAACGCTAGTTAATCTTTCGATTATCGTGTTAGGAGAATTCATTCCAAAGGGTCTGAATTTTACTGTAGCGGTTTAAATCCTAGAAGTGAAAACATTAGGTATCAACAGCCTGAAGAGAGTTTGTGTAATTAGAGGGTAACTGGGTGTTCCGTCATTCGACAAGCCAATAAATTTCGAAAATTACTCAAATGGGGCAACAGTAATGAAGCAATAAGTTGGCCGATGTGTTCTGCGCGACACACGATAAAAACGGTATTAATGTTCTATTAGAGGATGCTGAGTTTGAACTAGGAACGCTAGTTAATCTTTCGATTATCGTGTTAGGAGAATTCATTCCAAAGGGTCTGAATTTTACTGTAGCGGTTTAAATCCTAGAAGTGAAAACATTAGGTATCAACAGCCTGAAGAGAGTTTGTGTAATTAGAGGGTAACTGGGTGTACCGTCATTCGACAAGCCAATAAATTTCGAAAATTACTCAAATGGGGCAACAGTAATGAAGCAATAAGTTGGCCGATGTGTTCTGCGCGACACACGATAAAAACGGTATTAATGTTCTATTAGAGGATGCTGAGTTTGAACTAGGAACGCTAGTTAATCTTTCGATTATCGTGGTAGGAGAATTCTTTCCAAAAGGTCTGAATTTTACTGTAGCGGTTTAAATCCTAGAAGTGAAAACATTAGGTATCAACAGCCTGAAGAGAGTTTGTGTTATTTGAGGGTAACTGGGTGTTCCGTTATTCGACAGGCCAATAAATTTCGAAATTCGAGATTTTTTTTCAGCCCTCACATGGTCGTTGCCACGTTGTACAACCTAGGTTTCACCTCTATAATTTCTTGACCATCTCTAAGAGTCAGTCCAACCTCAAAGGTTTAATGTTTTGAAACTGAAGGTGAAATTCGGTATAAACCGTAAAAGGAGCTTGAGACTCACTTGAATGAAATTTCAAAAAGTATACGAACGTCCCGTCAGAAACCACTGACCGACTGGTATTGCTACAAGTCTTAAATTTATTACGTTTTATTTCAGGCCTAGTCTTGAATCTTTATCTCAGTTTATAGAAAATACTCTGCTGAAAACTGAATCGAATAGATAACTACAGTTTCATCTATGAGCCGGAAAGGAAATTGAGGGTTAATTTAGGGTTTTATTATGCCTAAAACTCGCAGATATGATGTACCAAATGATAGAAAAATAGATATAATTTGGTACATAAAGGTATGGAATACTGCATATTTTTCAGTGGATAAAATTTACTCTTAGTTAGTTTCGATTGTAAAGTTCTAACTCGGCTTGAATCATCCCCAATCCAAGCTCGTATGCAAAATTATTCATATCTATAGACCATCAATGCTACCGACAAGTTGAAAACTCATGGGCAAAACTTCCTCTTTCAAAAGTAAAAAATCTCACATTTCAAGACAAAGATTCAATCAACAATCAAACCATTTTCTTTTTTTTTCTTCAAATAAAGAATGTGTGTTAGCTTTGTTGTGTACAAGGTAATTTGCGAACATCGCCAAGAAAATAGGAAAAAGGGAGAATGTATAATTGTTGAAACACCAAAGACAAGCAAAAGCGATGTTTCACAGTTACCTTAAAGAAATATCTTTTTTTTAACATTCAGCATATTTTTATGAAAAATTGTTGAATCTTAACACGTCATTACAAAAATGAAATTTAAGGTACTTGGGGCACCCGAAATATGAAATGTGTGTGCGTTTGTTGAAGTTGGATGCCGGAGGATGGCCAAATGGCTAGGGCGCTGACTTTCGGTACCAGAGGCTGTCGGTTCGAGTCCCACTCTTGGCATGGACGTTTGTAGCCGTTCGGAATCGGCTTTAAGCAGTAGGTCTCGGTCTAATTAGCCCTCGTGTAACAAAAAGTGACCGTAACGCTCCAAACCAAACCAATCATGGAAGTGGACGAACTTCAATCTTTGTTAAATACTTTTAATGGCTACAAGCAGCATGATGACGATAGTATGAAAGACGCATACTTAGCGTATATACATTTCCCCATTTTCAGAAACTAGGCTTTATTAAAGTAGATTCACGAATCTAAAAATATTAAAACTTAAAGTAACAAATATTTAAACCTGGTCGCCAGGCTTCCTTTGCTATAGTAGCCTTGCTTATTGTAATGTTGCCTTACTACAGTATTACACCCTAAAGCCTTCAATATGTTTCCAACTTAGCCCTTAGTTGGAATTGCAGAACTTATCCATGGAGCGGGGCAAGAGGAAAGGACATTATCTTACGCGTACATAATACATATGTTGCGTACCTGTGTTATATGTTGCAAAAATAACTCACGGCAAACTTCTGACCATGGTAACTTATTTATACTCTGATATTTCCCAAGAAAAAAAAACAACTTGTTTCTCTCTATCTTTGTACAGGGAGTCATTTCGTAATGTTCAGCAGTTGCTACTGTACAGCTTTTAGTTGAAATCTGACTGGAGGGAGAAGTAATCGTTCTCCTTTTTTTTATAACTAGGCAGTTGCATAAGTTTGTATAAAAGGTTCACTACATAGTGATTTTAGACTGTATTAAAATTATTGTGACAATTCGTTCTATGACGATTCTATGTTATCGCAGAGTGAGGAGTTCAAAGTTACTACAATTTCTAAAAAAACTTCTTTCTATAACTAGTTTGCGACACAAGAAACAGGTCAAATTAGTCCTCGGAGGACCCTTTACTTGCTCATCCAAAAACTGCAGTATCAAATCTATACTATAAATGAACTTCACAGTCGCAACAATGCAGTCATGCCTTATCATCTTCACACCCTACTCGTCGTTCTCGCACCATAAATGTCTAGATTCATCACTCCATAGCACCTGTTTTCAGTGATCGATATGGGCCACAGCATTTTAAGTGGCATTTCTGGCATTAATTTGCACTATAAGTGAGTAATGCTCTGTTAAATTGTAATAATTTGAGAATTCCTTACTATTCCTTTTGTTATTTTAACGGAAAAATAATCAGGAAAGTGTGAAGACAAAGGCTTTTTAACAGGACAGTGTTAGGGGTTTTATATAGCTTAATAAATTTCTTTCTGCTTATGAACATAAGTGCTTTACGTCAAGACGAACTTATAATAGTACTAGCCAAGCAGTTTCATTCTTAAGCACTTTAGCCAGGCTGTGGCCGAATAGCTAGGGCGCTGGCTTTCGGTGCCAGAGTTTGTGGGTTTGAGTCCCACTATCGGCATAGATGTTTGTAGCCGTTCGGGACCGGTTTTAAGTTGTCTGTCCCGGTCTAATTAGCACTAAAGTAGCAAAAAGTAGCGCCAACTGACAGTAGAGCCAACTAACCAACTGAAGGACTTCAGTTTTCTTCAAGTCACTATTTAATGGGAAACTAGGATTAGACTGATTGAGTCATTTTTTAAAGGTAACTCTATTGCTTTAATCCAAGTAACATTGACAAAATTAGAATGCAATTTTTTTTTCCAGATGTGAGTGCGTGTACCAAATTTATTTTATCCCTGCTCTTCCTCCGTGAGATTTTATTTATAATCACTATGGTTTTTAAAACAAATCGACATAGACACGGGAAATTTAGGTATTTTCCTTTATTTAAAAATACAGATCCTTTTTGATGTTTTTTTAAAGAATCTGTTGAAGGGCTTGTCTGAAAGCCAAGAATAAGAAATACAAAATAATACGAAATTCTAAATTCCAGAAGTCTGAATCTATCTCAAAATTCTTAAACAAGGAAAATTACTGAATTGCCATTTTAGAGCTTGACTATCAAATAACTATAGGTTTCGAAATGCTAACAAATATCCACTAAATCAAGTATTCTAAGATTAGGAAAGTGTGGGAGGTTTTCAAATGAATGCTACAGATATCCTAACGCAGTAGTCGGCAAACCGCGACTCGCGAGCCACATGCGGCTCTTTGTCCCGTTGAGTGTGGATCTTCTACAAATTACCACGTGCGGGTGTGCGCGTATAGTGAGATTGAGACTTCGTAATGACTGGTTTTCTTATTTCTATTTTTACATACTTAGTTGATGTTTATGTGTCTTTATCTTTAGGCGAGTGCTCTGAAGCGACTTAATGAGAAAACATTTCCAGAAAGATCAAATGTCAACGCGTATCGTCAAGCCGTATCTTTGCATCGTGTTCGACAATGAATTAGTTCCGAGAGCGTCTCCCCGCAGGAAAGACTAGACTGGTCAAAATGTCTTCGAATATAACCAACCAGCAAGTTGAAGATCTTAAATTGGTTTCAGCTTTATCAATAGCAGTTTACAAGTCTTGTGACATAAATGATACATCAGAGCAAGTTTTGCTTTTTGCACGATTTATTTCATCTACTGGTCCTAAAGAAGAACATTTAAGATTGTTGCCACTCAAAGGTCAAACACGTAGAGAGGATATAGCAAATGCTGTAATTGAGTGCATTAACAATCATCATATTTAGCTCGATAAAATTGTCTCAATTTCAATAGACTGGGCGAAAAATATGACCGGCGTATGAAACGGGTTTGTTGCTATTTTGGAAAGGAAAATTAATCCCGAGATACTTACTTACAGAAAAAAATTGCAAAGTCATGGAGTGGGTGATTAAGATTAACAACTCCATTATAGCCAAAGCTCTTAATCATCGCCAATTTAAAGAATTTTTAGTTGAAATGGAGAACGAGTACGCAGATCTTCTGCTGCATAACGAGGTACGTTGGTAATCAGGAGGAAACGTTTTGAAACGTTTCGCGACCTTAAAAACAGAAATTAAAGCATTTATCTTTGAGAAGGGTATTCACTATCCAGAACTAACGAACGATCAGTGGATCCAAAAAATTTATTTCGTGGTAGAGGTTACGTCTCATCTAAATCAGCTTAATCGAACTACAGGGGAAAGGAAACACAATTTTTTATGTTAGAAGAAGTTATTTCATTCGAAAACAAATTATCTCTTTATGATCAAGATTTTGATAGAGAAACTTCACTTTCCTGTTGAACTTCTTATTTTCTGTTGAAACATCGCCAAGAAAATAATTCTGATATTGACATTTACTATTTCAAGACAACACTTTTAAATATGAGGGAATCTTTTCTCAAGAGGTTTCAGGATGTCAGAAACAGCAAAGCGAAGTTAGCCTTTGTTAAAACACCTCTTAGTTCTACTGTAACAGAATTTAATATTTCTTCCTTTAATGTTGACATTGGCAACTTTGAAATGGAATTGCTGGATTTAAAAAACAAAGAATTGGGGAGTTTGAAACTTGAACGTCTTTTTGCTGATTTAGAAATATTGGAGAAAAACAAATGTGAACTTAGTTAACAGCACAAGTGGTCTGCTTTGAAAGACCAGGAGAAGGAAAATACGTTAATTTTTAACACCGGGAGTAGTTTCCTGACTCATATAATCAGCTGAAAAAGCTTAGCGTTTGTTGCTCTATCCTTATTCGGGTCTACATATTCATATGAACAATCAGTTTCAAGCATGAACCTTATCAAGAATAAATTAAGAAGTCGTCCAATTGATGAGAACCTGTAATCGTGCCTAAAATTAAAAACAACAAAATACAAACCTGACTTACCCAAACTTTCCAAGGAGAAGCAATGCCATTGTTCACATTAGTGTTTGTCTGTCATTGTCATGATTTAATTTTATGGATACCTCACAATTTAATTTTATCAATTCATAATATCATTATTAAGTATGATATAAAGTTTTATTCAACGCACCTATAGTTTAACTAAGACTTAAAACTTTAAGGAAAGTTTATTAAGTTAATTTTAGGCAGCGCTGTTGAGTGAAAGAAAATGCAATGTTGAGGATTGAGATAAATATGTTGAGATGGTTTGGACATATAGACTATGAACAAAAGGAGATAGACGAAATAAGTTTACAAGACGACTGTGGATTGAAGAGTTGGAAGGGCTCAACCTCAGAGCACGTACCTCAAGCAGATTAAGGACGTTTTTAGCAAAGTCCAGCTTAAAAGTATCCTAATTAAGTTAATAACAATGTACCTACCTATATAATTTATGTTTAAAAAAATTTGGCTCTCTAAAGAAATTTCAGACGTTGCACTGTTGGTATTTGATTCTGTTGATTAATGAGTTTGCCGACCACTGTCCTAACGAAACTTGAAATTTTATTGGTAGCATTCTTCTTTTCTCTGCTCAAGATCTCCGCAACACAATGCTGTGGGAAAAATGATGCATCCTATTTGCCAACCAACTCTGTTGTGTCAGTAAACAATCGCTCTATATTCTTAAATTGACCTATTGTTAATTTTAAAGCTGGTTTTTGTTTTCAATGCGTAAAACGCATTTTAAAATGAGGGCTCGTGAAAACATTGTTCTCCCCTTCCGCAGCGAATGAGACAAATTTTATGGAATTCAACTGTAGTAACAAGCAAAATAGACGTGGTCAAAAGAATTCAAAACTATGTTATGCTTTGGAGTGCTTTCTAAGGACGAGATGCTCAATGCTAGGACAACTGGAAGTTTACCTACAGAAGCGTCTAACAATGCTTATCATTCATTTACACTGATTTTGCTAGCTTCCGAAAAGTGTTTTAGTAACAGGTTTTGTCTACTATTTACAGCTGCATAAATGCTGATAATCCAATAAAAATGGTATTTTCAGATAACCAGAACTTTTCTGCACCTTGCAACAGGATTCATTTTATAAATTTTGCCTCCTAATGGAATTTATGAGTGTTTAAAACATACTATACCAATTTTTTCCCGAATAATTAAAATTTTAAAATATTTTGGGGATTTTTTCAAAATGAAAAATGCTCCAAGGTGTAAATTTTCTCTCTGTATTACGGAGTACAATTTTTTTTTTTTTAAATCTGTAAATCCAAGTCGGCAATCCTTGGACAAATTTTCTCCATAGGTTAACATTGAGGTGAGTGAATCCAATAGGGTTAGTACACAGCAGCTTTAATACGGGGTGAACATCTGAGGGTGATTGTTGGGAAAGCGTATTCAACGACATAATAATCTGAACTGTCCTGTTTGGTGAAAGCTGCTAGAAATGGTTAGAAACTGATTAGTTTGACACTGCTTGAAGTGTTGTTTGCCATTGCGGAGCACTTGTCACTGAAGACAGCACTTTATCAGCGAGGATCGTTGGCTACTTTCAATTGAGGCACCGTATAATGGAAACACTGCTTGTAGTACCTGAACCATAGAGTCGGCTGATAAATTCTAGATATATTTGTTATTCTTATTCAGGAGAATTAAGTATACCTGAATCTTTTAATATGGCAATGACTAAAGATTCAGCCCAGCATGCGAATAGGACAGGATCTCTCCCGAAAAGTCCTGTAATTCTTTCGAAAAACTCGATATTGCAACCAAATCTAGATTTCCCACAAGCACCCTCATTGACTCTGTATTTAGCTGTGAAGGAACATGAAAAAAATAGCCTGGTTTAGATTAATAAGAATATTGTAGAATTCATCTGTACAAATGTATCCTAAATTGATATTTATGTCATAACAGTTCATTGGACTGTTAAGCTGATATTTATGTCCATGCTGAAATCTACAGAATTTTGATTACCAACATTCATTCAAGAAAGAAAGGGATGTTCCAAATGTGTAAACTTCGTGAGGCTAAGACTGACTAAGAGGGATTTGGCTTAACGAATAAAGCTGCAAATCCTCGACCACCCAATGCCAAACCAGTAAAAGTGTACAGTCCCCGATTGTTCTGTTTGGACGATCAAACATGGAAGTGAATACTTGAAATCGCAGAGCTCTGTATAACCGCATAGCTCATTTTTGCATCCTGCCGTGCCTGAAACATACGAATCATTTCGATTGTCGTGGACGCATGTCATATTATGATAGCCAGAGTATAAAAATTTGTTGCTAATATCTCACATAATGATTTCAAATTCTACTAATAATATAATACCTGTTAATAGTACAAATATATTATTTATACTATTAACATGTATGCTGTTTTATGTAAAGAGAGAAAAATCGGTCATATTTTCCTCTTCCACCGTCTCTGGCTAGTTGGTTAAAATTAAAAGTGAAAAATACGCCAAACTCCATTTACATTATATTGTATCAGCCAATTAAGAGGGAATTCTTTCTATACCGAAAGCCATAGTCTGCTTATAGCCAATAAACGGTATTAACAGAGAATGTAGCCATTTTATTTGATAAGCTTCTTAATGTAAGTGAGAGTGTATGATCATTATTTAATAAATGTTGCAAATGAATAGCATGTTATGATTCTTTAGAAATTATAAGATTTCAATACGTTTAAAATTTCAAGCAAACATTTTAGGGTTTCTGGAAAAGACTTAGAAAACTGGTGGTAACAGCTCAAAATATAATTTTTTAAAAAAAGTTGCAAAAGTTTGAATTTTGATAAAGCTGTGTCATGTTTCGGGGACATTAAATTTCTAACGAAAAATATTCTTTAAAGTTTGAGTTTTGATAAAGCTGTGTCATGTTTCGGGAACATTAAATTTCTAAAGAAAAATATTCTTTAAAGTTTGAGTTTTGACAAAGCTGTGTCATGTTTCGGGAACATTAAATTTCTAAAGAAAAATATTCTTTAAATTTAACTCCTTCTGCTTTACGTGTTCTATAGCATTGTTCACTCCCCTGATGGTCGAACTTTCTTAAAACAAATTTTTCTTGCCTTTTTTTAAATCTGGCATAAAAAAGGCTCTGCAGTAAAATCCCACAATTTTTTAAAAAACTGAGTTCTTAATTAAAGCTAATGTGTGATATTTAACAGCTTTTAATATTTCATTCATAAAAACTTTTTGCAATGATTTTTAATCTACTACTTTGCATCAAATATGCATTTCAAAATTAAATACATCTTTTATGTCCTCTTATCAGTTTGATTTTTTTTTTTTATTTTTCAATTATTTAAGCAGATAACAACTGGAAAAATACTTTCTGAAAATTCTTAAATATTTTTCTGAAAATTCTTCTTCTAAATTAGTCGTTCTCAATACGTTTGACAACAAATTAATAAAGTCCAAAAGGATGGGTGCAGTTTTGCTTATAAGAGAAGTATTTGAGAACTATAGTGCTAAATTAGTCTTAAAAATTCTGAAATGAGAGAATATATGCAAGTCAGTGCTACTTGGGGGCTATTGAAGAATGTGAATTTTTATGTGAAACTAGCTGAAAACCCGCACTTCACTACGGAGTACATTCAAATTAAATACAACGATCAATGTATGCAATTAATGCCAAAAATATGTTTAAATATATTTATAATAAATACAACGATCAATATATGCAATTGATGTAAAAAAGACGAAAAAATATATTTATTAAAAAATCGTAACGAATATTTTTGTAGACAAAATAATGTAGAATATAATATTCAAATTAAATCTAATAGAACATACTAAAGAATATAGTGCAGTTTGAGGAACATATCGTTTACTGTATTTTAAAATTTTTTAGAATAATTTCCAGTCGTCTGCCGCATTACCAAGAAAAAAAAAAATTTTTTTTTGTCTATTTCGTTGCTATGAACGTGACGATAAATTAATTTAAAGTACCAGAAAAAGAAATCACGCGATCAGCATTTAATAAATTAAATTCTAAAAATTAATCTTTAAAAATTCCCCAAAAATCAGAAAATGGAGGTAAAGATTCGAAAAAGATTTCATTTTCAAGGAATTTTTATGATCTTTCTCGTGATATAAATTTTATAACCCTCAAATTATTATTTTAAATGCAAACTTTAAAAAAGTTGCTAAAACAGCTTAAAAATTTAATTTAAAAAAAATTTTTTAAATTTTTTTAAATTAAACAATTTCGATGAGTGAAGTAGGGGAGCATTTTTCAAAAATCTTTCTTAGTGCACCTCTACACTATAAGAAGAATCGCCATGCAAAATTTCAGCCCTTTAGGTCCAGCGGTTTGGTCTGTGCGTTGAATGTCAGTGAGTTAGTCAGTCAGTCAGTGAATCAGTCAGTTACGGAACTGTTTTATATATATAGATGAAGAGAAAAGCGTTCTAGAACGGCGGAATGTTCATTATTTGTTAACAGGTTACTAATTTTTCTATTCCTGATATATCTATGGTGCCCGATATAAAGGGCTTAAGTAAAAAAAAAGTGATTTTTAGATATTTGTTAGTATTGATAAAAAAACAAGCAAAAATATTTTGACTTGTATAAAAGGCTTAATTCAATCAATTTTGCATACAAAAGTACATTTCTTTGTTTAAAGAAGAATTTTTCAAAAATCTTTCTTAGTGCATCCCTACACCATAAGAAGAATCGCCATGCAAAACTTCAGCTGTTTAATTCCAAAGGTTTGGTCTGTGCGTTGTATGTCAGTCAGTCAGTTACGGAACTGTATAATATATATATACGTAGATATCTAAATATTTAAATTGAAATGATTCCCATAAATTCCCATTAATCGAAAACTGCTAAAAAAATTGAATGAGTAAACATAGAAATTGCACAAAACACATATTTTTCAGTGGGAATTAAGTGTTACAATAAAATAATTTAAGTAATTGATAAAACGGTATTAGATAATTCGCGATGCTATTAAGATGGTGTAGAAGTAAGGTATATTTAATGTTTTAAATTTTAAAGAATGACATACGGATATTTTTGCTGACTATTTCCATATGCTGGATGACCATAATTAAAGCACCCCTACTCCGACCTCTCTATATATCGAACTACTCGGTGTATGTGCTTCAAATTTTGTACACTTACTATTCAAGACATGAAGAAACGGATGACGCTAAAAAAATTTTAGTTCCAGAAACTTCGATAAGTGGCGCTGTACAACTGGATATGACTGAAAAGACACAAAAACACATTTTAAACACATTTCATTTGAAGGTATTAAACATTCATGTGACGTGGACCTTACTGACGGAGGGAAGGCTGCTTAATATAGTTCCCTTCTTGAAGATGTAAAAACTGCAGTTTGTGGACAGCTTGTTCAACTGCGGATCGTAACCGATCGACTGAAATGCTTCTCGCACGCAGAGTGATACCTTATTTCAAGTCCATCACGGTTAGCAGATGCCCTCGATAAACAAGATTTTTTAAGTATTCCCATACCCAAAAATCACACGGATTAAGATCTGGAGAACTAGATGGCCATGTTTTCGGAAACGCACGACTAATTATTCTGTCATTAGTCAATCATTGCGATAGAAACTGCTGTACACAGAGTCCAATGTGTGGAGGAGCTCCATTTTGCATAAAAGTCAAGACTGCCGCTGTTGCAAATGGGGTACAACAAAAGTTTCGAGCTTCTTTTTGCACCTGTTAGCCGTCACGGTGCGAGTAGCCTCCTATAAAAAGAAAGGTCCAAGAATGAATGTGGCTGACCCACCTTGATATTTCTCTTTTCCCCGTGGAATTCTGCAATCAACTCGTTACAATTTGTATGATCCTGAAGAGGGCCTTTTTTTTTCTTTTGCTGAGGGCCACCTATATAATCTTGTTAATTGATCTTCCTGTCTCTTATCTTAAAATTAACTATATTAAATTATTCTCTTATTCTTGCTACCAACTTATCTACTTATTCTTAAATTCCCCTTGCCCTTCAACTTATGAAGGTGTCAAACTTTAAATTTAGTACTTTGATAGTAATTTTACTCTCAATTAATGTACCTAGCCTTTAAATTTTAACTATTGAGCACATTATCATTGATTACATTACATCTTGCGTACAGGAGTTAAAACCTGATGGTGAACCTGATGAACTCCAGTCATCACTCAATTCTGCTCAGAATGTGGCTGTGAATCCCCACCAGACTGTAACTTTCGATGAGTGAAGTAGAATCTCTTGGAAGGTAGGGGGATTTTCCGTGTCCCAAATGTGACAGTTATGGGTATTCACTGATCCATTGAGGTGGAAATAGGCCTCGTCGCTCCTCAGAATCTGCCAAAAATTTCATTTTGCATAAGTTTTTTTAAAATTAATATTATTATTACTTGTCTTTTTTCATATTTTCTGTTGTACATCGCCACCTATCGGAGTTTCTGGAACTAATTTTTGTTCGCTTAACTCTTTAGATCATAATGGTATGAAAAACATACCAGATATTCAAGCTTTTTCTGGGTGACTGCATGTTGGTATATTTTTGCTACCAATTGTTACTGAAGTTCAAATACTTTATTTTTCAAGTATCGTTGGTGATAGTTGTCCATTTCTGCAGAGGATTTTCAAAATTCTTTCGAGGCTGTCGTATTGTTAGCCCTATGTACTCGCGTCTGAATAAATCGGTGTATTTTACTTAAATGGATTGTTACACAGGTATAGTTTTATTGATATCATATCAAGATAAGTTGATAAAAGGTACGCACATTTGATTTATTAATTTAATTACAATAATAATTATATTATGTTGTTAAACATAAGGTGGTAATAAAACCATACCATCGTGCATTTACCTAAGTATGTATATTCAAGCATGCAAACTTGAAAAACATTAATATCAAAGTAGATAAAGAGGTAAATTAATATAAATAATTTATTTATATGTACTGTAAAACCTCACACGTTTTCTACATTTGTAGGTTTTTATATTTGTATGCAAAATGGTAAATTGCATTTCGGAATATGCTTCTAAGTTATTTTTTTGCAATTATACATAATTTTTTAGAGGACATTTTGAAAATAATTTCTCATTTTTTATTTATTTTCATTCCCGCCATTTTATTTTCATTAAAGTTTAATGTTATGTTAGTAATATGTTTTCTCAATTATACGTTTCTTGTTCGATGTCCCTTGAACTACTTATAAATTAGGTTTTACCGTAATTAAAAAATGCATAACATATTCTTCCAAAACCGTATTACTGCGTTTATTATTTTAATTGTTCCACAGTGTTGTAAAAAGAAGTTAAAACAGAAAAACAATCAATCAGTGTAAAATATATGTGTATGTTCACTTGAATCTGTATATGCATTAATAGCATGATGGTATAATATGTATAACACCTCACCACTGTAATGGTAATTACTAAAAAAATTTAAAAATTAGTGTTAAAGAGTTTTAATCCGTTTCCCAATGTCTTGAATAGTATGTGAACAAAATTTGAAGCTTATAGTACACTGAGTAGTTCAATATACAGAGTAGTCGGAGTACAGGTGTTTTAATTACGGTCACCCGGTATCTTATAAATTTCTGTTATTTAATGTTTTATATAAATTGAAATTAATTTATAGCTTAAAAGTTAATTTGTTAATTCAATACATTTTACCAAATATGCAGTTGTAGATCGCATGCATGCAAGTTATTTTTTATATTTTTTATTGGGGATCGTAAACTTGAAATGCTTAAATTTTTAACTAGACAGTAGTACTTAAAGAAAGTGTGGCCAGGCAAGGGCTGAATGGCTAGGGCACTAGCATTCAGTACCAGAATCTGTGGGTTCGAGTCCCACTATTGGAATGGATGTTTGTAGTGGTTCGGGATCGGTTTTAAGCAGTAGGTCCCGGTTCAATTAGCCCTATTGTAGCAAAAAAATGACTGTATCACTCTCAATCAACCAACCAATTAGAGATGGAGTGAGCTAAAATATTTCTCAAAGCAACAGGAAAGCATAAAACCTGATTTTAAGTAATCCAGTTCTTCTAATTTAGATCAGGTTATGATATATCAAAAGATTATATCAAAATAACTTTCCACCAGAAATGTGGTGGAGTATGTAAGATAAGTTTTATCTACAAAAAATTAATATGTTTTAAGTTAAAACTCTTTGTCTATAGGCTAGCCAAGTCAGATCTTGTTCCATCGTTCGTGCCATCGTTTTAGATGGAGAATACAAGATATTCCATGCACGAATATTTGCATATTACATAAATAAAAAGTGTATGTGTGAAATGAAAGAAAGGAATGCTATATATATCTTATGATTAATTCTAAAATGTAATGTGTGTTAAAGCTACATTAAATTCAAATCATACCATACCACAAATGTGTAAATCCTGTTATGTATATGTGCTATTTTATAAGAGAATGATAACACATTTAACATAGATTGAATATAACTTTATAAGCAAATTCATAAAAATACAAATATTACAGAAGATCATATATACATATATATTCCTACATGCTCATAGGAACTCCAACTAAAAATTCTTGTGAATTCATGAAACATTATTCTATTGCCAACAATAAGTTCTTTGTTTATATTTAAAATGAAGTTCAGAACAAAAGGCTAAAGTATTCCATGTAGTTAGCATTTAAGTACAGAGTTTTCTCAGTGTTATCTCAGATAATGCCAGCATGAAGAGGTGTGCGTCTGTTGAAAGGAACATGTTATCCTGGTATGCCAGTTATCTTCCTCATGTGGATTTTCCTTTCTAGATTCTGAAATAAATATACCATTACATTACAGAAAATATAAATGAAATTCGTAATAAAAGGGCAAATAAAATTTATTAAATAAATAAGAGGAAAATAAAATCGGAAAATTTTTTTTTATCATCGTGATCATCAATATTGAATATCTGTTAAACATGTTTAGAATACAGACTTTCATTTTATAGTGTTTTAATTATTTCACCATTCCCTCACCTGAAAAAAAAAGAAATAAACCAAACCGTCATAGCCCTTTACATAAAAACTAAGCAATATTTCCTTTAATATGATTTCTGTAAATCTCAACTTTTAAGTGGCTATTTTTTAGGGGTTTGCGAGGGAGCTACATATTGCACTTGCAATTTCTCCTGATATCAATCTTTTTCCAATACGCCCTGAATTTTTTAAAGTTATTTATTCATTATTTATCCGTACGACTGGCAAGCATATTTTAATATATGCATTTAATCTGATATATAAGAATAGATGTGTATACTTTAATAAATATTTCTAATGGATTGTGTATTAAAAAGAGAGAACATAAAATAAGTTCAATAGTTTTCTTCTATTTCGATGGGTTTTTTTTTTCTTTTCAAATACATCTGAAAATCAATTTCCCTGTGCTCCATATTTTAATCAGTCGGAATAAATTCAAAAGCCGTTTTGCGAGGTAATTGTGATAAGGTTTTTTTTTTCTTTTTTCTTTTTGCAAAACTTTTCTGAGTTAAATAAATTGACATCTTCAAAAAAAAATAAGAAATAAATGCAGCATATAAAAGGAAGTTGATTCTTATCGAAGTTTTATAATATATGCTTAGTATTTGATTTTCATCGATTTTCTTAACTAAAGGAAAAGAAATCTAGATATTTCTGGAAGTTTCCGGTTAAAACGACTTATCTTAACTCATACCAGCTTATTTTAAAATATACTTTTATCGAAATGATCTTCTCGGTGGCATATTTTTTTTTTCATTTTAAGGAGCAGTTTAGGACTTTAAAATTTTAAATATTAGAAAAAAGTCTCTCCTTTTTTCTAATATTTGAAAAGTTTTGGATGACTTTAATTCAGTTTAAGCGCATATTTTATTGCATTATATTATCAAAAGTATTCGGACACCGATGTTCAAAAGGGAAAATTGCTTTTTATTCCATGATATTAGTAAGTACAGAGATGAAGACCATTGTCTATCTTGACTGCCTCGGGTTTTCAAATAGTGCTAGCTACTTGATTACCACTATGTCACCATTCCTCGACTCAACTTGCTGAACGGCGATCGGCTCTGACCACGTACTATAATCGCTGGATTTCGGTACCGCGTCTGGCATGGATGTTTGTAGTCTTCTGGCATCGTCTCTACAGTAGGTCCCGAACTGTTTAGGCTTCTAATAGCAAAAGATGACAGTCGCGCTGCAAAGCCTAATCAGTCCGACCAAATTCTCGATTTAGGCCATTGCTAGAAGAAGGCTTTTGAAGAGGTTCTGAGTATTTCGATGTTTGGAGTAATGTCCGGACTTTGAGTAAGTTGAATCGAACTTTTGTCCTTTTGCTTTTCAAACAAGCACTTAACAGACATCACAGGGCAGCATGGAGCCAAATCTCTGTGTGAGAAAGCGTAAAAGTGGAAGCTCTTCCCCCATATTGCCAAATCAGAGGCTCAAAACCCAATCGTTTTGAGCAGGCTGCACAGCATACGACCAACACCCACTCTGTGACCCGCGAAGCCTTTTGTGAAAACGCATAATGTTATAAATTTTTAAAAAAACACGAAATTTTAACACTACATTTATAACATTATGAAAGGAATATATAAGCAATGTATGTTTATATTTATCTATTTTTTTAAATAATCGTTAATTTATTTTTTGTTAGATAAAATGTTTTTCGCTATCCCATCTAGCTTGTTTTCTTGTAACTTGCAGCAGCTGCATAAGGATTTTTTTTTTAAACCAATGGGGAGGCATTTCCCGTGAAGACATTTGCCTATAATTCAACGCAGTTTTGCTGGCCATTTTATTATGGGGCACCATATCGACGGACCAGTAGTACCCCAAGGGACCACATGAACGGAGGCAATTTAGTGACGCTTCGCCGGGATTCGATCAGAACACCCTCAGCACCAAAAGCCAGCGTGCTGTACCACAAGGCCGCCACAGCCCTGCATAAAGCAATATGGCTCTCATTACATTTCGAGTTGTGCAGGCTTGATTTAGAGTATCTATATAGCGTATGCGCTTATATTTGAGAGCACAACAACGAAACTCGATCTTCCTAGCGACACCACGGATCCTCTGTGAAGTCATATTTGGAATAATACGAGGTATTCCAAGGAAAATTACTTTTACAAGCACATCCGTTTGTTTGATTGGGTTACTTTGAAGCGTAATTTAATAAACGGCTCTGTTGCAGTCTACCGTTGTGCATGAGAGACGAGTTAAGCACTAAAACGATAGTCTCCTGGCTTTCAGGGACGAGATGTTGGTATAGGATTCATCACTTACCTACCTTGGTTAATGACGACATGCAGTTCCTGACAAATTATACTAGTAATACTATTAGTATTTCCCGTGGCTTAGTTTATCTCGGAAACCATGTCTGCTACAGACAAGGACGATTTTCACGCTAAGCATCTCGAGCTATGAGATCTTTGTTCATGAGGCCTTCTAGTTAGTGACTTTGCTTTCACTTCCTCATCCTAAGACCTTTTTATGATATCAGAACAAGCAGAAATTGGGAACCCCTGAGAAACGGTACTGCGCAGAGCATCCCCTTTATAGCGTTATTTTTACTTACATCCGTTATTCTTTGTCAAGGGGAGAGTTTAAAGCGGGATACTGATATGCATTTAAATTTCAAGAACTGAAGTAACATTGATTTCTTTTATAAACAGCAGCCGTATAATGTAGAAAATCTGTAATTTACGAGGAGAATAATAGAATATTTTATATGTAATTAAATGAACGTCTCCCATCACCGGAATGAAGAAAAATGTGTAGATTAAAAATAAGTGTTTATAAAGCATAGTACTAATTACAAATTTAATAACTGGGAATACCTTTATAGAAGTTTTGTTCATCAATGCAATCAATACTGTTTTTTAACCTCGATTTGGTATATATTTTTTTTTCTTTATTCTCAGGGTAATTTGGAAAACTATCAAGAATTTACTTTACAAATTAAACTGAATGTAAAATATTTCAGTTTTGTTAAGAAAAAAATAGGACATTGTAATGGGTAAACAATTATTTTGTTTGCTTTGATAGAAGGGTAAAAAAAATCTTATATAATAGTTCTCGTATTATCCAAAATTTTTTATTTGATGCTTGACAGGTTTGAAATGATTTTTATTGAGAAGGTATGAATAATTCCATATAGTATTTAATCTGTACTTGAACACCATTATTTACATAATTTGTAATACTCCGTCCACACCGTATAATGGTTATCAATGCAGGATTCCCCGGTGTGGGCCTGGGTTCGAATCCCAACGAAGGCTTGCAAGTTTCTGTGCTGTCTCCTCATAGACAGCAATGGTGGCTTACCTATATGTTGTTCCCATAATAAATTATCTAAAGAAATATCACGGTGTGGATGAATGACTGCTGTCAAGTGCCTGCAGGGTTGTGAAAAAAATAATTTTGATAACTCAAGTGTTTTAAGAAAACATAAGTACACATTTTTGGTTGATAGTAGAGTCTTATAATCAACAGATTTGTTAAAATGCTAGTATCTTTCAACACTACAAATTTTCAGGGTATTTTTTGTTACAGTTGGAGTAACTATTTAATATCAGGCCTGTGTATATATTCCTTTAAATCTTTGAAAGCATGAGGGTTTTATGGAGCTATTGAAAAATAACTGTTTAAAATTTATAACCCACTTTTGTTCGGACTTTTTGTAAATTTTGACTTAACTTTTTGTCACTGCAAAATTTATGATTTGAAGAGGGAAAAGGAGTAATTCATTTCGATATTTATTCAATTATTAATATATCTATGGTGCCTGGTATAAAGGGCTTAAGTCAAAATCAGTGATTTAAATATACCAACTTATTGGCTTTTATACCAATCGCAGAAATATAATTTCGACTTGAGTCTTTTGTACAAAGAAATGTACTATTGTATACAAAATTGATAGACTTAAGCCTTTTATACAAGTCAAAAGATTTTTTTAATCAATGCTAACAAATATCTAAAAATCATTTTTTTTTTTTTGTACCTGGCGCCATAGATATATGAATGTCTCACATCAACCCCGTGTAAGAAGAGCTTATAAAGTAAGAACAATTGAATTACTGGCTATCATAGGAAGCATAAAAACTGTAAGGGGGGGAAAATGAACATATAAAAAAATGCTCCATATATCGTCATAAATCCGTCATATATCGTCAACCAAAGACTTTTTTTTTTTTTCAAATTCTTATATGAGTGTGTGTATGTCCCAGTAAAGCATATTTTGATGTCTCTGAAAGATCTTACTTTATAATTTCTTTCTAATCAGTTTCTAATTTTGTGGTGTATCCAAGTTTTTCTTTGCTGTAAATTTGTAAAGGATTATTAAACTTTCGCTGCAGTTACCTGTAGAACAAATTAAATATCTCACGACCTATGTCTCGTTGTTCCACCACTCAGGTTTTTGATTACTTAATGAGCATTTCATTCGCAACATAGCTAAGGCAGTTTTAAAAACAATTTGAATTAATATCCTTATTTATTCACCAAAATTAACTTTCCCTGTTCTTATTCGTTTTAGATGCTAATCATTAAAAGAGAATCAGAGCAATGATATTATACTACAACATATTATACAGAATCCAGTTTGTGCCTTGTGCAAACCAGTTATGCAAACTCTGATTGCTACGAAAATCACAATGGGGAGTGCAGTTTGTGGCCAAATGTTTTATTGCCTTCTTGAAATGGCACGAAAAATTAATTGTCGAATTCTTTTTGCTCACAGAATCCTTCTATAATAAATAGTTGTTTTCCAGGTGATTGTCGATTCGATTCGTGTCATCTCGGCTAATGTGAGTGCATTATTTGAAGGATGTCATGTGCAGATGATTCCGTTTCATAACTTCTTTCAAAATTGTTTCTCTGTTGCCTCAGACTCGAATTGTCTATTTATGACCATAATTTGTTTATCTTTAAAATTAAACTGCTTAGAAACACTTTTTACGCGCCTCTTTGATATCGGCATGAATAAAGAAAAGATTATCACAGATTTTTCCAATCTCCGTTCCCAATTTTTCCTTTTTAATGAATTTGTCTCATGTTCCTTTAATTATATATATAATACCACAATGGTTCATCATTTATTTAAATAATAAACCACGGACAAATTTTCCTCGATGAGATGCATTAATTGCATATATAAATCGCACTCGACAAATCGTAAGCTATTACATTTAATGAATTCAAATGAAAACACAATTTTTGTCTTTTGTTTGATTGGAGAGAGTTAGAGATTGGATTTGTTAATTGCGGCGTTTCTGTAATTAATGGGAATTATACTCTGCAGATTTAATTAAACATTTTGATATTTATGAATTCGTTCCAAGACATGCATTTTTCTCACATCCCTAAGATTTGTTAGATTCTTTAAATTTCGACGAATGTTTCGCTAAAATAATCTTAATACAAGGAGAATCAAAACAGTATTCTTTAAAAAGAAAAAAGGAAAAAAATGTCAGATTACAACAGTTGTTTGAAAATATTAATTAAAAGATGATTAGACAATGAGCTGAAAAATAAGCTAAAACTGTAGTTGACATTTAAAGAATTTTATCGATACACACATATGTATAGAATAAATAGCCTTCAGAGTAGATAACTCAGATTCAAGTTGAAATCATTAGGTTTTTAAGGGCATAAATAGCCTTCAGAGTAGATAACTCAGATTCAAGTTGAAATCATTTGGTTTTTAAGAGCATAAATATCTTTTGAATATCTTTATCAAATATTCAAAATACATTCATGTAAAGGGTGTTAAATCATTTAAATTATTAGTCTCAAAACATAAACATTAGACAGTTTGAGGAGCTCAATATCATCCATTTCCATAACTAGATGTTAATATATAAAAAGAATGCGGAATATATTGGAATTTCGAAAAATACCCTAAATTTGAAAGTTAGATTTTTCTTTCTTAATATATTTATTTTCTCATACATGGGATGTACTATAGCACTCATATTTTTTCAGTCTTTATTATTTTATGTGTTCAGACCCGATTTTAAAATAATGTTTTCCAAATGGTCTTCAAATTTAATACGACGCGAGAATGAAAATAATTGATTATGTCTATTTTGGCCTGACACTTGCTTTATAGATATCAGACCCCATTTTTTCTCGTTTCGCCCAACTTTATTGGAAAAACTATTAGAAAGTGGCGCTTTAGCAACGTTAAGACTTTGCCCAGGGGCGTGGTCTGGAGAGCAGTCAAACAAGTCATCAATCACCGTCAACCGTGGTTGGTTGTGAGTGTCACGTGATCAATAAGCCCCTGAACCAAAAGGAAAGCAATTCTTATTGGTCGTTCGGCTTTTAAGAGATAAAAATGGGTTATTTTGTTGATACGGTAAAACCTAAAGAAAAGGTACTACGAAAACTAAGGAATAAGCCCAAACGCCCAAACTACACATTTTTCATTGATTCACAGACTTATTCCCCGTGGAAGCTCATTCCCTTCTAAAATACTTTCGAATGGCCGTCTTGATATACTAATAATGCTATCAACATAATGTGAAATCCATTCAGAGGTTTCAGTGTCTAATTGGTTCAAAACAGAGGTAGTGCCACACTGCTGAATATATTTTTACCTTCACTGGCGTGCGCAAAAATATTAGGAGGAACATTTTTTTGTCTATTTCGTATTTTATCGACAAGGAAGCACAAAGGATTCTTGAACAGTTCCTGACTAGAAATAAATAAATAAATAAGAGAACTGGTCAATACAGAAAATGATGTTTCAGGTAACGGTAGTAGATCACGAATCTCAAAATTAACTTTTTATCGATCTCTCTCTCACTACTATTTCTCTAAACTCAAGCACACTTAAACTGTGTGCGTTCTGGTTGAGCAGAATAAATAGGATTTGATTAAGATGTGTAAAATCTCCGACAGTGGCATTCGGTTCAGAACATGCGGGTTCGAGTTCAACTGTCGGCATGGAGGTTTGTAGCCGTTCGGAATTGTCTTTAAACTATAGGTCCCGGTTTAATTAGCTTTGTGTAGTAGAAGTTAACCGTAGCGCTCTAAACAAACCAACCATATATCTATGATTTTTCCCCCTCTTTTGAAATGTTACTGTTTCTTTGGTCTTTTAATGATTTTAGAGAACCTTCTCCATTATTCGGTTACATCGGCTAATGGGCAATATGGTATTTTGTTTGGGTAATCGTCAATCGCTGAATCGGAATTTCCGCTTGTGAGGTTCACACACTAATATGTCCCATATCCCCCCCCCCTATATGGGCGTATAACACATTAATAATAAAACAATGTAAGTGTGCGTCTGTTTGTTTGTACAACAGCTTATATGAGCGTGTTAGAGAGTTGTGTGTGTGTACTAATTTTCGTTAGTTTGATTATGTACTAGTATGTATGTTGTGACAGAGATTCCATGCGACTGTGAATGTATGATGCATGTATATGTGCATAAGAATTTTATGATGGTGTCCAGGAGTTTGAGTATGCATGTGTTTGTGACTGAGTATGTGTATGAGTATGTATGAGAGAGAATGGGATTGTGTGTGTTTGTGAATGGAAATGTGTATAAGAGGAAATGAGATTGTGTGTGTTTGTGAATAGACATGTGTATGAGAAAGAATGGGATTGTGCGTGTTTGTGAATGGATATGTGTATGAGAGAGAATGTGTATGTGTGTGTGCTTGTGATTGGATTTGTGTATGAGTGTGTATGTGTGTTTTTGGGATTGGATAGGTGTATGAGTGTGCACCAGCGTACGCAGAAATTTTCTAGGGGGGGGGAGTTACTATGAAAGAATAGTTTTGAGCAATCAGTGCAAAGCTTAAGCCTAATTAAATAATATATGTAATCAGAACCAATTGAGGGGGGGGGGGGGGTTATAACCCCCATCAACCCCCACCCATGCGTATTCCACTGTGAGTGTGTATTAGAGAGAGAATGTGAGTGTGTCTGAGTAAATGAGGGTGAGAGACTGTAAGAGTGTGCGAACAAAGCTCTGGGCTTTTTAAGTCTCACAACATATAATAATATAGATGAAAAACTATAAACTAAATTAATTGACTTCGTGAGAGCTTTGTTCATGCCTTGAGTCGGGTAAAGAATTAGACTAAATCGTAAGTTAAGTGTTATGGAGATAAAATTTTGTTCGCATATTTAATTTAAATTTAAGATCAATGCAGGAAGAAGATATTTTAAAATCATGTAAAACAAAATCTATGTCATTAATTGACTTTAAACACGACTTGCAAATTAAGGCATCTTAATATATTTTTATCTACTTATTCCTACTTTTTAACATAATCTATTAAATCGAATGATTTATCTCTCCCTAATATAACTTTGCATATAAAAGAAAGCTCTAAAATTTTCTAATTTATTGTTACAAGCATGATCGCTTTGTTGATCGAATTTTATATTTTAATAGCTTTAGAACATTAAATCATCGTAAAATTGAATTTACTCAGTAGCACAAAAATTAGTGAATTGTTAGTATAAAGGAAAATACAACTTGACACTTGTATACACAACAGTTTAAAAAGTGCCATCAGGGAAAAAAGGAACGGAACTAGCGTTCGTTTTCTTCTAAGTATTGCTCAGATGAAGCATGCTCTCTTGGAGTTAGTCCAAAAGACGTTTGGGTGGGTGGGGCATTTATGTTGTTAATGTGACCTTATTAACTTCACCCAGAAAAAAAGACGTTAAAAATAGTAATTGTTTCCCTCTACCTTTAAGGTGATTGTGATGATGAAAGAAAACAATTAGTATTGTTCTTTACGCATGAGTCTTTGCGAGTTAATCACTAGGGGTTCTATTTTAATTAGAATAATGGTCTTTCCACTATCAAAATTTCATATCTAATCATAAAAATACTTTATGTGTAATTTTCCCTTAACAGCAAAATTTAAATCTAGTGTTATTTTTCAAAACTGGTCTAAAAGGTTGGTATTTTTACCTTTCAAATGAAGAAATGTTTTAGATTTGTGAAAGAGTAGTAATTATTATTTATATACCAACTTAAGGCCTTTTATAATCTAAACTGTAAGAAACCTTAGATTTTTGACTGGGCTCATCAAATGAAAATCTACCTTTCAAATGAACAAACTTTTGAGATTTGTAAAAGGTTAATAATTATTATTCATATACCTGCTTGGGGTCTTTTAAAATCTAAACTGGTAAAAACACATTTGATTGTTGACTGACTCCTGAAATGAAAAATTGTTTTGTTTTTAAATGAGGGATCCATAAATTATGCAAATGATACCTGTAATAAAAGCCATTAAATATTACTTCATTTAAATGCCTCTAAATTTTTTGTGACAGTCTTTTCGAACTAATACTGCCGTATTTTCATTTGTTAACGAGTCGTCTAACAACACTCAGAGACGCATTAATAATACAAACGTGTTTAGAGTTTTATTTTAAACTAATTTTATCATTTATCAAACTGATGATTATAAAGAGCTGGTACCAAAAAGCAATAATTTTAGTTTTATACAAAATTTAAGTCAAAGAATTAGGATCGATGATAAACAGCCTTATAACCGAGAGCGTGAATTATTATTATTATTTTTTTTAAATTTTGCAAGGAATGAACAGCTCACAGCTTGATTGCTATTCTTTTTTCTTAATTTTACTTTATCATACAAGTGTATGTAATATTAGTAAATTTAGACCATTTAGAAGTTCGAATAATTTGCTAAGGTCACGATTCATTTACATTCATGGCACGGTTTAAGGAATTTCGAGTTGGGACGTGAAGCTTCTTACTTAAATGCTAATGAATGAAATTTTTAAAAAAAGTTCATTTACAAAAAATTTTAGAAAATAATCCTATGTACATCTATGAATACAATATGACCTCTGAGTTAGAGTAAAAACTCCAACCCA
Source organism: Dolomedes plantarius (assembly GCA_907164885.2). Lineage (NCBI taxonomy): Eukaryota > Metazoa > Arthropoda > Arachnida > Araneae > Dolomedidae > Dolomedes > Dolomedes plantarius. The sequence goes on from OU015501.1 coordinate 107,744,412, forward strand.
GCCGTATTAAGTAATGTGAGAGTTATCTGTAAAATTATATTCAATAGTTATCTGTAACATCAAAATCGCTAATTACCTCATGACAAAAGACTATTTTCTGTCGTACACTTAATGAAAGCAGTTTTCTGATAAAAGAATTTTGCGATACTGAATTTAATGACGTTAAAGAAGAAAAAAATTATTTTCATGTTGATTTAATCATCGTATTCATGTATGTGTATTTGTAAGAATATGTAAAAAAAAGAATTTCGATAAATTCGATTCAGGGTTTTCGTTGGGCTTTTTTCGTGAGAAATAATAATAGTTAAAATTTAAAAGATTTACTTCATACTAAACTTTTTAACACATTTTGTCTTGGAATAAAATTTCAAACTTACGAGAAACTTGTAGCATACAATCGAGTTCGGATTTTCCATTATCCCTAAACTCTACCTCTTCAGCCTTTCGCCTTTCATTGCTATACGTGCGTTGCAAAACATTAAAACCTCAGTTTTTCTACTATATACACTTCAATCCATCATACCAGCTAGTAAAGATTATATATATATATATATATATATATATATATATATATATATATATATATATATATATATATATATATATATATAGTGGAATCTCGATCGATCGTTTTCGGATCCATCGTTTTTCCGTATGTGTCGTTCATTTTATCCAGTCCCAACGATCATATTGCTTTGTTATGATTCCGCATCTATCGTTTTCCCGCATTTATCGTTCATTTCAATTGGTCCCTTGAAAAACGATAGATCGAGATTCCACTGTATATATATATATATATATATATATATATATATATATATATATATATATATATATATATACTGTAAAAAAGTTAGTACTAGTTAAGTGAACTGTCAAAAAAAAGTGCTGATTCAGATTCAAAAAGCTACCTGTTTCAGGCTAAATGATTCTCAGTACCGGAAAAATTTTACCTGTTTTGCGCGTTGTCTTTTTATATCTTAAAAAAATATTTTTTTAACCATTTAGTGATACTTCCATTTTTGCAATATGCCCAAAACAGCATTTCCTTTCTACACTGTACTTGTAATGAATGTTCGAAAAAGAAAAATACCTCATAAACAATGTTATCCTCAGGGCATTTTTCATAAGTGCACACAGTCAAAGAAATTTAAGTTTTTTTCTGGGAAAGAATGGGAAGAAAGGAAAATTAACCAAAATTTTCTATTCATAAATTTTGGCTGAGACACTATTCTAATACTAACAACTGTACTATTTTCTTAATGAACTTTATACAAAATATTTTGGGGTCTGAACAAACTTTTCATAGGGATATTACCTGTTTAAAAAAAATTAGGTTTCTTTTCCTGGAGCAGGACGTGTCTTCCATAATATTGTGCATATATACATAGAGGCCAGATTCCATAATACCCCCCCCCCCTTGAGATATTTTTCCACACAGAATTTTTATGTTACATCTCAGATTTTTCCTCTATACTGTGTGAACTGGTCCTTTAAACTGACACGCAATATCGACACCCATACCACAATAGACTTTGAAATGGTACACAAGCCTTCGACATCGCTTCTAAACAAATAAACTAAGAAATTCTAACCAGGAAATCGGTAAAATCCTAAAGGATGAAGGACATTATATAACTATTAGATGTAAAAAATTTACTGGAAGCTAAGTCGTGAACCTTTGAAGTTATAAGAATTTTAATATGCATTAAAACGCTTTTTAAACTATTAACTTTCACGAAACATAGATTGTAAAAATCTCTGAAATCTAAATTATAGCCCTTTTTTTGTTACTGGCCAGTTTTTGAGTTCTTTACGTATTATCACAGGTCTTGATGATTTTTGTCAAAGTTCGATGCCACTTTCCCTCGAGTGGGATAAGGAAAAAATGTGATGCAAAAATGTGATGTGATTGCAGAATGCAAATACAAAAATGTGAAGCAGCCAGAATAAACAATGCGTTAGGGCCTGTTCACATATAATCCGTCAGAGTAAAAATTGGTAACCAATCATATACCAATCAGCGCCAACTGAATCTATGACGCTGACGGATTCTATGTGAACAGGCTGTAATGACTTGACGGTCCCTACGGGTAAATTCCAAGGGACACACGTCTTTGTCACCTAAGCTGTTTTATCAGTGCCGAAAGGTGACCTTCCGTTTAGTTACACAAAAGCCGTGACGTAGTGACTCTTCGATATACTTCAAGAAAGGAACCTCTTTTGAAACGATTCCCTAGTTGACAATGGAGTCCAGATGAAAGGCTAGTGTCGGCTGGTCAGACGCTTGGAGGCACGGAGCGGCAAGCGGTAAATGAAAGGACCCCCACGAAGAAGGAGCGGATATATATTTCGCCACCTTGATGTAAATGGAGGCAGTTGACGTTTTTTTGCAGGTGTGGACAACCCCCGTCGACGGACGCGTGCCAGAGATCGTGAGCCTGCCGTTTTCCATAATGATATCCTGAACCCGCGAATTATTCTTAGATAATGTTTATTTTGTATTTATTGTATAAAGCCTATATTTAATCTAGAATGCCAATAAAGCATTTTGTAAATATTAAAGGCTGTCAGTCTTGGTTTTAGGCGAAGTCCTTACAAGGCCCTTAGAAGCGATTTGTCTGTGCCCCAGAAGCTAACCGAGATGTTTTTTATCGAAGAAACTAATCCAGACAGTCATGGGAAATGTCTGGAAAATGTCCCTAAGTTATTTTTTAGGGTAAATCATGGAGGATGGGGTTTAAGTTTAATGAACGCATTGTGGTCTGTTCAAAACAGTTATAGAGGTATATTTCCTCAGTTAAGTTTATAATCATTGTCTTATTACATAAGGTTTGAAGACTAGCATTTACTCAAGTATTTTAGAGTATCTAATATTTAACATTTACTTCTGGACAGTGGTATAAATAGCACTGTAAGTAAAAGTTACACATAAAAGCTTCATACATAGACCAACCAGTGTTAACTGAACACGACTAGAAAAACTAACATTCTGAATAACGTTAAAATGTATACATAAATTAGACCATTTCGAGGTAGTTATTTACATACATAGGCTTATCTGTCTTTAAGTCAAATATAATGGATGTTGATCACTGGACTGATACATACTAGCCATTATTAGGATTAAGTTTCGCTTTGACGTTTATAGCAGGCAGGGTTTGGTTTGGTTTGGTTTGGAGCGCTACGGTCAAATTTTGCTACACGAGGGCTAATTAGACCGGGACCTACAGTTTAAAACCGATTCCGCACGACTACAAGCATCCATGCCAACAGTGGGACTCGAACCCATAGGATCTGAACCGAATGCCAGAACCTTAGCCGTTCGGCCATCTCATGGATATAGCAGGAAGGGAGGAAGGGCAAAAATTTCAGGTGAAATCGAGAAGTATCAGAAAACAAATGGGAATAATACTGAAAAAATAAGGGTGTTTTTTAATTAAAAAGAAAAAAATTAAAACGTGTTTGCTGTGTAATCGAATTTGGAGCGTCTTTTGGGCGGAACAAAAACTTTGGAAGAGTAAATTTGGAGGTGTTTTTTCTTTTCCAATAGAATTTCTTGCAACCATTCAAACTAAAACATGTTATAATCGTGGAAAATTGTAATTTCGAATGAGAAATTATATGCTTCTGAAGATAGGTATAAATATGTTCCACAGCCTTATCTTTAAATAATTTTCGAAGCTATAAGATTCGTGAGAATTTTGAGTAAGAGAGCAAACTATCCACTCCTTTGACCATCTAGATGCAAGTCTGTAAACAATAGCTCAATTCTTGATATGAAGAAAGTAGTGTAGAGGGCTTTATTAACACATTCAGACATATAATTACTAAAACCCCCTGTTGCCTTTTAATCATCGAAATTACTCATGTTTTAGTGTAAGTTGGGCTGACACATTTTTAATGTTGCTCTGGCGTTCGCACTGCACATAATTCTCTCACTATTTACTTTACCAACGACATGCCTTAGAAAGCATTTTAAATTTACAGCAAGTTGCACTAAGTTACAGCAAAATTAAACCCTTGCCATCACTGAATTTAAGCTGCTTAATCCATCTTTCACGCTTCTATTTAATATATTCTGAATATCATCAACCTGGATGCTCACAGAGCTTAATTTTCATAATACAACGATTAATCCGGGTTAGAATGCGTAGCGCCATTTCCGAAAATTCCCGCTATCATTAATCTTGCATTATTTGAATACGCCACTGCTGAATTTGTGTAATGGCTCTGAAATAACCTGACCGCTAAAGTGCGTCAACAGTTGCAAGACTGACATAACTACACGAAGTGGCATCACAGTGGCGAGTGGGAATATATATATTAAGAACTGTATGTTAATGCCCCAAGGTCTAAATTCAAAGAAAAGTTAGGTAGTTGAAATTAATTCGAGAAGCACTTATTAAATTATTGGATACAGATCTCGAATTTTAAAAAGAAAACGAAATTCAGATATGAGATTCGGATTTTTGTGAATTTTTAATATGAATACGGAAAACGTTTTCAGAAAAATCAACTATTATATGTATGGTGCCTGGTAAAAAGGTCTTGTCAAAATCAGTGATTTAAGTATACCAAGTTATTGGCTTTTATACCAATCGCAGAAATATAATTTCGACTGAGTCTTTTGTACAAAGAAATGTACTTTTGTATGCAAAATTGATAGACTTAAGCTTTTTATACAAGTCAAAAGATTTTTGCTTGTTTTTTTTATCAATACTAACAAATATCTAAAAATCACTTTTTTTTACTTAAGCCCTTTATACCGGGCACTATAGATATATCAGGAATAGAAAAATTAGTAACCTATTAACAAATAATGAACATTCCTCCTTTCTAGAACGCTTTTCTCTTCATCTATATACAGTATATAAAACAGTTCCGTAACTGACTGACTCACTGACTGATTAACTCACTGACATACAACGCACAGACCAAACCGCTGGACCTAAAGGGCTGAAATTTTGCATGGCGATTCTTCTTAGAGTGTAGGGGTGCACTAAGAAAGATTTTTGAAAAATTCTTCTTAGATTTTTTAAATTAAATTTTTAAGCTGTTTTTGTAACTTTTTTAAAGTTTGCATTTAAAATAATAATTTGAGGGTTATAAAATTTATATCACGAGAAAGATCTTAAAAATTCCTTCAAAATGAAACCTTTTTCATATCTTTACCTCCATTTTCTGATTTTTGGTGAATTTTTAAAGATTAATTTTTAGAATTTAATTTATTAAATGCTGATCACGTGATTTTTTTTCTGGTACTTTCAATAAATTTATCGTCACGTGCATAACAACTAAATAGACAAAAAAATTTTTTTTCTTTCTAATGCAGCAGACGATTGGATATTATAAAAAAAAAATATAAATATCCCTTACGATTTATGTATATACATATATATATATATATATATATATATTACATCAATTGTATACATTGATCGTCGTATTTATTATAAATATATATATATATATATATATATATATATATATATATATATATATATATATATATATATATATATATTTTTGGCATTAATTGCATACATTGACCGTTGTATTTAATTTGAATGTACTCCGTAGCGAAGTGCGGGTTTTCAGCTAGTTCTTGAATAAAGTTAACACTTCAGAAAATTCTAAAAATTTTAAATCACTAATGAATTTGCTCTACAGTATTAAGATCTATATCTTAAGAGAGATACTCTAACCGTGAAGGTATGTCACATTTTCATTCATCAGATGTTGATAGTTTTATTTAGAATTGAAAGTAGTATAGAAAATATTCTTGCAGTTTGCGTGTATACAACATATAAAAAAATAATTTTCTGTAAGAAGATTGCAGGCTTTTAAGACGCCAAAATAAAGTCACTTCACGTATGCTTACGTGGAAATTCTGGCATCTATCCATTCGTAAATGTATCTTTCGAAGGCGATATTGACACGTATGTAATTTCGAACGCATTGATATGGATGTAATTCCTTCTTTGCCTGTTTACTCAGGCAACACGAATCCATTTCCTCCTTTTCTTCAGTCCCCTTATTACATGGACTCATCCGATTGTATCACAGTTGACACATCTCTAATTCATTGTCACTACTCTTGGAAATAAATCTGCACACTCGGTTGCAATTTTTTTCCCTCCAATTGTGTTTTTACCCCAAACAGAGGGGTATTCATTTCCCCTTTAGCCGAAGGGTAAAGCTGATGGTTAGATCCCAAGCTGTTTTAGTGGCCAACCAGTGACATTTGTAACACGTGGCCCCTCGCGTGACCAAGACTGTGTCATCTGTCTGCGAAAAGAAGAAAAAAAAGGCCTGATCCTGGCCATCAATAATGCCTGCCAATATCAATGTAGATGAAGATTTAGAGGGATGCTCCTCCAATTTCCCCACCAATCTAATCCAATAGGAAAAGTGATATTCGAGGCACGTCGTATTTCTGGAGGTCCATACAACAAGGGATGACAATGCTTTGGGGGTTTGCAAATAGAGGGAGGAGAGTAGCCGATCGTTACCAATCATCCAAATAGATGCTTGTTTGCAATGCCGCCCTTTCAGTGTCGAAACAAGATGTAACGGTCATTATGCAGAAATCGATTGGCTGCGAATTAAGAGGTCAGGGCCAATTATTGTGCAATGGTCGATGAATAATCTTTCTGTTCATTTGCAAGGGCGGGGGGAGGCGGTTGGACTTTAAATGAACATCAAGAAACGATGTGCATTCAATAGAGTCCTCCCCAGAGCTGTAAAATGTTTGAAAAGGTTTGAAAATTTTAAGTAGGTCACTAACACATTTACCTCCTCATCCATGCTGAGGGGGAAAGCCAGCAAAATTCTTCGTTGCAGCCACAGCAGTCAATACGTTAAAACATAAAACGCGTCATATTTCTAAAAATAAGTAGGATTTAGTTAGATTTAATGGTCATATTCATAGATTTAATATTTATCCCACCCAAAATACTGTTCGCTGAATCAATATTTTTGTAATTTTTTTAACACCGTAATATACACTATTTTCCTAAGCTCCTAATATACACATCTTTTGAAAACTTATAACTTAAATGAAGAATTCTAACATTTTGTCAAGATATTCTCGATTATTCATTATATTAACACGTGTAATCACCTTGATCCTTCGTTCCTAGTTTAACCTTATAAATAGATAATGGATGATTAAAGGCTGGTGAATTTAACATTATTCCTAAAAGGATTAAAAAAGGCTAGAAAAATTCGTAAAACTTTCGCTAAAATTGTACCCCACTACTGTACAGATTATTATGTTCTGTCTTTCTATTTCAGTAAAATTATTCCGGATGATAGGCAATAAATAGATAATTATTTTCCTTCGAAAAAAGTGACCTCAAAGTGAGGCTGATACAGAAATATAGCAGGAGTAGACATGAACATTTAAAGTGAAAGTAGTAAACCGAAGTAAAGTACTATCTGTTTATGAAGAGGGATTAAGAATTGCCTTGCTTGATTCATTGTCAAGGTCAATAAAGCTTCATGAAATTAGTTTATTTATTTTTTTTTATTTTTTTTAAGGTGTTACAGGAATAGGCAAAAAACAATTTCTATAAAATATTTATACCAATTAGAAATATCTGGATTGTTGCAAATAATTCAGTGACAATTTGTTATATTTATATCAATTTAATATGTTAGTTTTAAAAGTAAGAAAAAGCCGATCCCGTCTGCCTCTGTTCATGATTCAATATTTAATTCATTGAAATAGCAATTTAAAATGCTTAAATGACTGTCTAAATTTATATTTATGAACAGAAGAAATTACAAGCTAATAAATGTGTAAGTGTACAGATTAATTCTACGTTATGGTGTAGAATATAAATTTATTGAGTTAAAGCGCAGGGAGAAATTTTATCGGAGAATAAAAACCTTTTTAAAGAATTAACTTTTTTCCTGGACATCCACATTTTCGTTAATAAGAAAATTCTCTTGGAATCTTATGATATATGTCATTTCCCGTTTCATCTCTCATAATATTTATGTCAATAACGTTATTTAAATAAAATGATTTCGTAATGAAAAAATCTATTTTTTCCTTATTTTAAGATTTTTCATACTCAAAAAGTATCTAAGCATTTACTTATGAACCATATAGTAGAAAGTGATGATTCAAGTATCTCATGTTTAATATTTTTCACATAACTCCCATTTAGGAATTCGAAAAAGAAAATTAAAATATGTATGAAGATGCCAAATTTTTCTAAAATTTCTTATCTGTCAAATTATTTTACAAAATTCAGGAGTATGTACTTTCCTGTCTCATTTTATTAAAAAGTTGATAAGCTAATGATATTTTTTTTTCTCGAAAAAATAGTCTTAAAAAAAGTAATATTTAGAATATTCTATGCTACGATCATAATTAAACACACATATTAAACATAATATAGCATTAGAGGAAAATTTAAAAAAGAACTCGGGAATATTAAAATCGTAAATAATAACGTAAAAACAGACAAATTACTATCGAATAGCTTTATACTTTTCTGAAAGGAAGCTTACGTAACTCCATAGAAATCTAGTGTTTTGTCCTTTGTTCAAAAAAGTAATATATCTTCTATACTCAAATAACCATATTAAGATATATATACTGATCTCACTTCTAATGCATTCAATTAATGCTCTGTGATTAATGTTAAACATCTATTCTACCTGTTGGCATCTAAGAGAAATTCGCAGATAAATTGTATCTCCCATTTAAAATCTGTTAATTTAAATGGAAATAGAAATAGGTTCCTTTTAACTAGAGTTTCAATAGAAGCAACTTGCATCCTATTTTCTGTAAAAAAGTCTTTTCATCATTCAACATCGTTAACAATAATTTGTTTTTAAGTAGTAATATACGACTAAATTATCCGAAAATAAGTTAGGAGCAATTTTCTCAGAAAACAGTAGTTAGAAAAGTGCCTTTTTGCAGTCAACTACTGCAAATTAGGAATGTCTTAATATTGAATTTCGAAAGGTTATCTCTAGAGTCTGACACCGTAGTTTTTATTTTGTTACTTTGTTTGTTTCTTTGACATTTTCAATATATGTTCTGACAGATAAGTCTACAAAAGACTGAGAATAGTTACTTGAACACTCTCAGTTTTAAATTCAGATTTTGTTTCATTGAAATGAGGTCAAATTAAAAAAAAAAATCCCATACTGTTGACTTATTCTTTGAAAAGGGATAAACTTTTATTTTCTGATTTATAGTTTTATGAAAATTCAACACATCAATTTCAACAGTTAACCCTTCGATGCGTACCAAATTCAAATTTTATAATTTAATTTCAGAGAATAAATAGTTTAAAATAATAATCATAGAAATGTCTTAAAAGTATGAAAATGAAGTTTTTTCCCCTTCTGTAGTTTAAGTTATCTAAAACTTTACGTATTCAGTTCGAAATATATTAAACACAGGGGTAAATCTAGCCATAATAGGCTAGTACCCCCTTTCACTTTGCCGAACTATTGAGGGGCATGAGGGGGAAACAGGGCCTCATTCCCCTCAAACTTTATATTTCTCTTTCAAGGCTAAACCTTGAAGGTCATTCATTGTCCAGTAATGGGGGATTTTTCTCACCTGTCCCGAGAGATCCAATAAATTAAAAAAAAAAAACAGAAAAAAAAAACGGAGTCACTATTGCGTTGAAACAGTTTTCAAAACTAGAAAGTTCCATATGAATGGGTTAAAATATGATTTCAGTGTTTGTAACTATCATTTTAACAAACATTTTGTTTCATATGTTACTTTGGTTACGGACGTTGATCTGCATTATCCTCTTAATCGAAGATGAATCATAATCATGTTTTAGTCAGGGAATATAATTTTTTTAATTAAAAAAGGGGGGAATTAAGTTTTCGTGAGCTTATCACATGTCCACTGCCATGCAAAAATGATGCTATTAATTTGACAGTTAACTTATTTTCAGTACAGCACAGCTGTATCTAGCAGTCATTTATTACCTGATCAGTTCCAACTTAAAGAAAAGTAATTTTTCCTTCGTTCAAAGTTAACGAAGATTTAAAAAAAAAGGTTTATTGGAAAGAATTAGTCAAAATTAAACTTTGACTTTAAGCTTTAAGAATGTAAGTGCAGCATGTTTTTTTAAACAGTATTATTACCTAACTGATGGAATAAAAAACAGTATTTATCTCATATACATCAGTGTAATCACATACTTATTTTGTTCTGTAAGTCCTTTTTTATTCAAACTTCTGGAGGTACCATTAATCTGTCACCTTGAAGCTATTGAGTATTGTAATTGGAAAATTGTGTTTAGACAATGAAATCGTATAACATTTCAACCCTTCTAGATTTACGGGGGTTAAATTTCTAGATGATGATGATTATAGCGGTGAATCTGACAGTTTAGAAATTATCTAATTGCAAAATGTCTAATTTCTTCCACTATAAGAGTGAATTTGACCCAAAGTTTTTAACCCAAAGTGAACTTGACCTAAACCACAAAGTTTTTTAATGGCCATTCCATTAACAAAATATTCTCATAATGGATATATTTTAGACAACGAATATTTTATATCTAGATTTAATCTAATTTTTACTTTAGCTGTTAATAGAAATGTCCTCATTTTGCAAAATATGTAATATTAGTTATTATATAACTTTACAGTCTAAAAATTGTTAATTGCACTTATTACATTTGTGTGTGCATTGATAGTTATACATGTGCATATAAATAGCATTATGTAAATTATTATTAATAGCAATATATTATACATATGAATGCATTCGAAAGGGGTTTGGAGAATTAGAATGAGTTAAAAAAAGAATAAGATGAAAAATTTTGATAAGAGAGAGACCTTGAGTTATGTATAGTCTCCTAGTTAAAATATCAGTTCCCCTTTTACTTTGTACGTTCAAATTTTGTTTAAAATTCCTTCACTTGAACTCCAATTAATAAAACCCTCTGGTTTAACAGGTACTACTTTTTTGTTAAACTTTGCACAGTTAAAAACTTGCTATGACAAGGTTATGCGTAACTACAAGTGACTAACCATAAAGAAATATATTGTGTTTTGTCCTAGTGTCGAGTAATCGTTTATTTTAACTTATATCAGATAAATATTATTTAGGAGGTATAAAGCAGCAACAATGCATGTTAGGTTTTGTTTGCTATGCTTGGATAACTTCGAATGGACTTTGATCCAGGTGTCTTAGTATTTCGTGAAGAAGTAGATGCTATTTAGGATGATGGATTTTAATTTCATGGTTAGTGCATTTTTTTTTTTCGTAAGGCGTGATCGAGTTTCTAAATTTGTGATCCCTCCCTAGAGTAACCAAAATTCTCAAATCCATATTATCCTGAGATTCAAACTCATAAATACATTGAACCCAAAATCTTCTTATGAGCGTGTTAAAGAAAACGTTTAAGGATATAAATCACCAATTGAATTTCTTTCGCATTGTTTCATTATAACCACCCCACAGTAGAGACAAAACACAGCTGTGCTATTCCCGTTCTGTAGTCGTGAAAACCATTAAACAAAAACAGGTTTTATTCGAATTTTGGAAGAAATCCAAGCGCATACCGAAAAAGGCGTGGGCACTCCAAAACTTCGGGAAATGCCAAAACGTTAGCAGCCTTAGTTTAAAAATCCTCCGGCTTATACCGCTTGAAATTCCGGGAAGAAAAATGCGTCTCGAAAACTTATGCATCTATTTTGTTTCTTTACCTAAGTCGCAACTGAGAAAAGAGGGTATTACATTTTCTAAGGATTACCTTAAAAGAAAATGTATTGGATTCCTGCCTATTTAAAAGTTCAAGACGATTCTTTATTTTCCATCGAAATAAAAACAAGCGCTTAGCTAAAAAATATTTCAAAGCAACCAAGAATAAATATGAATCATTAAGTAGTATGGATGTTGTAATTCAAAAATTAAATTCTTTACCGTAATTTTATAACGTACCTAAAAACGAAATTTTTATCTTTGATTTGATCCTCCATGATCCCAAAAATTTTATTTTGGGCTAAATTGGGCATTTATTGAAAAGTTAACACAATTTATGCAATTAAAATTTATATTTACATTTTTATCTATTTTCAATTTCTACAATTATAATTTACATTTTAACTGTATAAATAGAATTTATCTAGACGAATTTTACCGCAACTCTCAACTTTCTGTTTTTTGTTTTTAAAGTGAGTTAACTCTTCAAAAATACGAAATGTATTTTTATAATTCATTTATTTCTCTTCCCATAAATGCCTTTAATGCATCCGACTTTTTGTTATGGGATACCAGCCTCAGAAGTATTCTCTTATTTACTGACAATGTGTTAGGAAAATTGACTACAGACACTGTTAACAGCTGCTGGCATGAAACCCCAAACAAAGGAAGTAACGGCAACTTCCTTAGTTCACTTTTTAACCCCTCGCCTCATTGAAAAGTTCAACAAATACTTTCTTTCAACAAGAAAGAACCATTTTTTTTCCAGTTTTACCAGAACAAGGACAGCCTTTAATTTTTAAAAATTTTATTTTCGATAAAATAGTCAGAAATTCGATAATAAGTTATGAAATTCATGAATCATCTCGCATGCAAGAGGTCACAGAGTTGGTTTCTAGTTCATAAAACAATATTCATTTCTCTACTAAAATATATTGAATGTCCCCAGACTGTCAAGCTGTATTGCCTACTTGGCATAAAATGTTTTCTGGATCAGTCTCGGAAAATTTTTCTCGGAGAAAATACGAAAGAAAGGAAAATTGATCCTCTGCAATAATCACCAACGCTTTGCCGAATAATATGTTACCATACAAAGTGTTCTAGATCATTCTTAAATAATATTTTGTTTAACATTTTAGGAATAGAAATATGGAAAAGAAAGAGAGCTTATGCTTTTCCTGTATTCACTAATTCAGCTCATTTTATTTACAAGATTGTTTTTTGGACTGATCTTGATTAATTTCTTTATAAGTGTTTTAATTAGAGTTAGACAAAGTAAGTTATCCTTAATTTTCAAAAGTTGTTCAGTCTATATGGCCTAGAAGGACACTGGATCAGAACTAAGTAATTGTTCAAAATAGTTTCAACTGAGAAAGAGCGATAGAGAAGAATTTCTTCTTGGTTTGGAATAACTTTTTACATGGCCACAACACGTTCAAATAAATAGTTTCTTTTCACGAAGAAAAGGGAGTTGCTGTACCTGAAGTGTAAATGTCGAAATAAATTTTGAGTCGTCTTTATATAACTTCTTAGAAATTCATAAATATAAAATTTCCCTTGAGTCCCTGCAGTCTTTGTTTATTATTCCATGTACCTTCGAGGAATATTCTTTCCTGCAAGGGAGTAATACTTTTTTTTAGTTCAAGATGTCTCACACTGCTCCAATAATATGACTGGATTACCCGGTATAATGGATACAACGAAAAGTACACCAATTAATGTCATTATAAATTAAAATTGTATATAACTTGAGCATGACAAAAAAAATTGAATGTAAATAAAATATTTTATGATGTATGCAATACTCTAAAATCTTATTCTAGTTAATTTTCTGCTAGCCAGTTTAGAATTTTAAAAAATGTACATGAAGCTGTAAAGGCAAAAGATTTACTTTCTTTTCTTTTTCAATGAATATATTTTTAATGCTGTAGTAGATTTACAAAATATAACCAATATCAGTAGCTTTATGGTATAATTTCCAAAATTAATATGATGAAAATTTTTAACATTATAAAAATTAAGAACTTTCTTGCCATTTTATATTTATTGTACAATTTAATATTAATAATTGAATTCAAATTAATTCTTGCACATATTTCTTAATAAAAGTTTTATGGAAATCCAAAGGAGCTGGCTGGATGGGTGAAAAAACTTGAAAATACTGCTAACAGCTAACCCATATCCTTAAATATGAGCCTTGTTAAAAAAACAGCTCCATACTTCTTTCTTACCCAATAAAAGGAACACGAAACAAAAACTAACGGATGAACCCTGCTCTAAAACTAATACTTATTTCAAGTTCATAGAGTGCTTACCAAAATATGTTGTTCCCTAATAATAAACCAATAAATCTGCCACTTCCCATATGTGTTGATTCAGGTAATTGCTCATATTCCGTTCTGTTTTATGACTTAAACGTTTTCTCTGTCACCTTCAGCTCATAATTCTTTTTTATGGACCACTTGTCTGGTGTTCAACCGTGCGCGCCTATCGATTTTTAAAATGTTCGCCTATTCTTTTCCCGCCTTCAGAGCTTTTTTCCTCCTTTGCAAAAGGTGTAGAAAATCGGTAGTTGTAAACATTTTTCCTGGTTCTGCTCATCACCTGCGATGACTTATCCTCTTTTAAACGCGTGATTCATATCCCTTAACCACAAAGCCCCAGGACAAAAGAGAGACACGACTGAAGCCTATCTTGACGCCCCGTCATATGTCATATTTTTACAACAAAAGGAATATGAGTTTCGCTATTTTTACCCGAAGAATTAGTAAAAATGCTTTTGCGGTCAGGACTGCCACCCCTTTATGGATACAGGGAGCGTTCCCTTTGTCACCCCCTGCAGTTTAAGATTATGTGGGATATTTATGTCGATATTACCCCGTTGTCTCCCTTAGTCGGAGTCTAGCTTTGGGTGAGAGGACCCTATACTTGTCATGGTTTGCTCAGTCCTCAGTGAAGCACTGAGGAATACGCGAGGCTATTGATTCTGATTGCGCTCTTTCTTCGAAACCAACAGGACACTTTTGGAATATTGCTTTCAAATCAAGTGTATTTTTGAATGCTTGCTACATTTTAAATAGTAAATGTCGCCGATTGCGACAATGGGCCACGGGCTGTGTACATCCTTTAAGAAGAGGAAGAAAAAAAAATCGATGTGTAGGTGACACGGATAGACATTTTAGGAATATTTAACTAGTTTGGATACACAATGTGAATGAAGATATATTGTAGGTAAGCAATTGTTCATTAACTTTGATTCTTTCGGTCAAGAAAAAAAATACTTCATGATATACATATAAATAATATGAGGCTGAATAGAAGGCATTTACTTGTGAAGATTAAAAATATCAGATGTTTAGAGATTTGTATGAAAGTTAAAATTTCAACTATATAAGAAAGCTATTCATGTAACTCATAAGATATCTTAAAAATATCTTTCTTAATACCACTCTTGTTTAGAAACTGCATTTTAAAGTAATCCTTAAGCAAGTGTGAAAATCTAAAATTGCATTTTTCACTAATTCTTTTGGTTCTACTTATTTATTGTAATCAAGTCAAAATATTTGACATAATGACTGGGAATAAACTCAAAATTAGTTATAAAATTGCATTTAACAACTCTTTGAATTTCAAAAGCCAGCACAATTTTCTTCCTCATTAACCGAGAATCGAATTTCGCATCATGCGAGAAATGACCACCTTTCAATTTCAATTAAAAGTTGGTTTTAGTTAATAGTTGCTTGGAAATGAAAGTTGTTGGAATTAGGTAGATTTTAACAAGCTTTATAATGAACTTTTAATCTTTTTTATTCAAAGAAATAGTAAAATTTGCATTTTAACTGTATAAATAGAACCTATCTGGAAGAAGTTTGTCACAACACTGGAATTTTTGTTTATTTAATGTTTTTAAAGTTAGTTAACTCATTCAGTGTCTTTTAAATATTTTTAAAAACATTTAAAAGAAACAGAGACCGAAATTACGAATAATTTTCTTATAATTTGTTAATAGGGTAGAAAATCTCCCAAGTTTATCCCAAGTAAGAGACCGAAATTACGAATAATTTTCTTATAATTTGTTAATAGGGTAGAAAATCTCCCAAGTTTTTAAATATTTCTCGGAACATTGTAAATATACTTATTTTCACTGGCTATTAAGTTTTAAGTTATTATTATTTTTTTATCTATATATATAAAACGTTTCTGTAATTGACTGACTGACATATAACGCACAGACCAAACCGCTGGACCTAAAAGGGCTGAAATTTTGCATAGCGATTCTTCTTATAGTGTAGGGGGGAAATAAGAAAGATTTTTGAAAAAATATTCTTAGTTTTTTTAAAATTAATTTTTTAAGCTGTTTTTGTAACATTCTTTAAAGTTTGCATTTAAAATGATAATTTGAGGGTTATAAAATTTAAATCACGAGAAAGATCATAAAAATTCCTTTAAAATGAAATCTTTTTCGAATCTTTACCTCCATTTTCTGATTTTTGGGAAATTTTTAAAGATTAATTTTTAGAATTTATTTTATTAAATGCTGATCACGTGGTTTCTTTTCTTTTTGTGATACTTTAAATTCATTTTCGTCACGTGCATAACAACGAAATAAATTGACAAAAAAAATATTAAAATACGGTAAAAGATAAAATTTAACCACTGGACTTATTGAGATGGAAGTTTTTAAAGAATTTAATTCAAATTAGTGTGTTTTATGGATATTAAACATACAAATTAATTGCATACATTGACCGTTGTACTTAATTTGAATATTTTCTTCTACATTATTTTGTCTATAAAATATCCGTTATGATTTTTTTATAAATAAATAAATAAATATATATATATATATATATATATATATATATATATATATATATATTTATTTATTTATATATTTGGCATTAATTGCATACATTGACCGTTGTATTTATTATAAATATTTTTTTTGACAATAATTTCATACATTGACAGTTGTATTTAATTTGAATGTACTCCGTAGTGAAGCACGGGTATTCAGCTAGTTCCTGCATATATCTAAACTTGTCCTCTATTTAAGGGAAAAAATTCGAAATTTCTGAATATTTCATTTTAAACAAACTTATCTGTATGAACATCTAAAACATAACAAACTATTGCAAACAGTAGTTGCATTTCTCAAGAGAAATAGATTAGTGATTCTTTTGCGAAATTTTATTTAATTTCATATATATTTAAACCTTTGAATGCAACATACATTTAGTCAGTTTGAATGAACGGAAATGTTTTGGAATTTAAATAAGTATTACTCAAAATCCTGTATATCCTAGTAAGTGATATAAAGTATATAATATCCTCTCACTCGAATACAGAGAGTGAGATATTTAATTCTCTCTATTAAAGAGAAAGCAGCTAGTAATAGTAATGGCAGTTTATCTTCTTGGAAGCAGGGAATTGAGCGATTCAGTTCTATGGAATTGTAATTTAATTTATGCACTACTGTGATGGGGTAAAATAATACATTTTTACTCAGCGAGTAATAGTTTGTTTTCCCAAAACTGTTAAAACATGTAATCGAGTGATTACCTGCTTATTAAATATAGGTTTTGAAAAATTCAATTCTGGGGACAAAACCTAGCCTAGGGTTTATGGAAGAGTGATTGAAGTCATTTCTTAGCATGGAATAGTTTAGAAAATTTTAAAAGTGGGTCAGTCGTTAAAAACTTGATTTCATTGTAGTAACCAAAGACTTCTGTAAAATTGACCTAAAAAACCCCTTCAAATCCTCGTATCATCAAAGTAAATTTCTCAATGATCAATATCTAAGGAATGTTTCATGCGCTTGAAAGTAACAAGGGAAGGTGTAAATTTAATTTATTCAATATAACTAAATTTACACCTTCCTAATTATTTGAGAAAAATATATAAATAAAATAGAGGGACCAGGAAAACATTCAAAGTTTAGTAATTATGAGAAATGTTCTATGAGAAAAGCATTTTTCGGTTCCTTCTGATATTAAAAAATGTAGGTAATATAAATCCAGATAAATTTCAACGCTTGTTTCTGAATTAAACGCTAGTCTTAGTGAAGCACAAAAGTTTTATACTAAAAATTGCATCTATGATTTATTTTTTAAAAAAATTCAAGATTCTGAATTATGCATGTTTAGTATGTCATACAGTTTATTTTTATCAAGTCACTACAAATTAAATAAAATAGTTGTATGAAAAATTGAATGTAATAAATTTCCAAAACGTGTAAACTGCTTTATTAGACGTGAATAGCGTGTCGCAACAACATTCAAAACCCTAAAAAATCCTCATCTTTTTCTGCAGCACCTAAAACAAAAAGCATCTCATTTTTAACCGCTTCATTTAGTACGCCACCGCTGATAAACTCTCTGCTTAATCACAAAAAACGTCACGTAAAAGAGAAGCCACGAGTTACAGTTATTTACGGTCCCTCAGCACGCTACTCGACGTATTGCAGTTCTTACGGTACCTTGTCCGACAACGTTTTATAGCTCTCACTCCTAACAAACCCGAGTTGGTGATTTATTTTTATAGCATCCAATTTGTATCGCAACAAGTAGAAATTCAATTGACGCTGTGTTAATAGAGCTCTTTAGAAGGTTAAGCTTATCTCTAGTAAGATAACTCTGTGATTTACAAAGGACACGTGACAGGTGAATGTGTTTTTTTTTTATGGAGAATTTCTTTTGCTCTCTGAGAATATGGCCACCGATTTCCATATTGCTTTTTCATCGTTTGTTTTTCGTTTTATTGCTTTAGAGGGATATCAGAAGCTTCTTTCATGTCTAATAACATTATAATTAACGTTCAGGTAATGCTAATGCCTGAATGGGGCTCAGTATCAAAGCGTTTAATTATATTAAACTGCCATCTCCACTGAAGCTGTGCCTAAATTACACAGTTTTACGCATGGTGCATACGTAAAGAATTTTATGAAAAGGACTATTTAAACATCTATCAGTGTTTCAACGCATGCATTATTCATTGTATCTTTCATTCATGTTTCCGCATGAGGAAGGCTGGTGAATGGATTACTGGTTCATTAGCTATAGATGATACACTATAAATAGAGCTAGATTGATTTAAGACTTTCAGCTAGGATTTTTTCTAACATTAATCTGGGCGAAGGCCAAAGAAGGGTGCTTTTCTAATTTATATGAGGTTCGAATCCCGAGCATATAAGTATGGATATTTCTGGCAAATAAGAATAAGCATTAATCTCACGGTCCCTGGTGTTTATCCCTAGGGTAACAAAAAAATTAACATGATGCTACAAAAATCAACCAACCAGTAAAACAAACGTCTAGCAATACCACAGAATCGTCCAAAGGCTGCATGCTATTTAAAAGTGGCTGTTGTTACAGTTTTACATGCAAACGCAGAGTTTGCGCCCGAGTCACATTTGCCGTGTAAATAAAGGATTATATTAAACTGTAATTAAGGATTTATTCAAAAATTTGGATTGTAGTTTTTAGAAATGTGAGTCCAAAACCTATTCATATTGCGAGACTCGAACACATAGACTTTAGAAACCATCAGGAGTGTCAGCCTAATTATTGCGATTCTCTGTGATATGTGTGACAGGTGTTAACTCTGTTAACTTTTTACTAGAAACTCTAGACAGAAGATAGGCATCCCTTCTGTTGAGAAAATTATGTATGTAGAGGGCAAAACTTTAAAACCATATATTTATTTTTCTTTTCTAAAAACATAATTTCTTTTTTCGATTCCCGAGAAGAAGGGAAAAAAAATATTTAAATTTAACTTTGTTTATGGTGTCTTTGCCAGAACAGTATGTGTTGTCGATATTTATAATATACTAGCTGAAAACCCGCACTTCGCTACGGAGTACATTCAAATTAAATACAACGGTCAATGTATGCAATTAATGCCAAAAGAAAAATATATATTTATAATAAATATGACGATCAATATATACAATTGATGTAGAAAACAATATATATATTTATAAAAAAATCATAAGGGATATTTTTGTAGACAAAATAATGTACAATCGTCTGCCGCATTAGCAAGAAATTTTTTTTTTTGTCTATTTAGTTGTTATGCACGTGACGATAAATTTATTTAAAGTACCAGAAAAGGAAATCACGTGATCAGCATTTAATAAATTAGATTCTAAAAATTAATCTTTAAAAATTCACCAAAAGTCAGAAAATGGAGGTAAAGATTCGAAAAAGATTTCATTTTAAAGGAATTTTTATGATCTTTCTCGTGATATAAATTTTATAACCCTCAAATTATTATTTTAAATGCAAACTTAAAAAAAGTTACTAAAACAGCTTAAAAATTTAATTTAAAAAAATCTAAGAAGAATTTTTCAAAAATCTCTCTTAGTGCACCCCTACACTATAAGAAGAATCGCCATACAAAATTTCAGCCCTTTAGGTCCAGCGGTTTGGTCTGTGCGTTGTATGTCAGTCAGTGAGTCAGTTACGGAACTGTTTTATATATATAGATTATAATAAAATTTCATGTAATGCTTCTATTACATAAGTTACCTGTATGTTTATTTTATAAACTGATTAAAATATCAAGGGACTGTGAATTTTTATTGGTATTTCATGAACATTTCCGAAAAGATTTTAGTTTGATTTAAGTCTTCAGGTCGATAACCAAACAATTTAAGGCTTGGAACTCATGGACTTATGGCATAGGGAACCATACTGTCCGGCAAAGCAACAACACAATTTACGAACAATAACAAGGAAAAGCGTTGTTTTGCTGTGCTTTAACGCCTTTTAAATTAATATCCACATCATAAAACGTTTTTCTTCTATTCCAAATAGCAGTTTTAGTCGGAAATGCAATATGATTGTTATAACTTTTTTTCTAAAATCAGTTCTTTCTTGGTTCCCCATTACGCTGCACACAACGTCAGTAAAAAAGACAATGAAGAACTTCCGCCTTATATTATTGTCGTTTTTTTTTTTTTTTTTTTAATTTGGCTGATACATTATTTTTCAAAAATAGGGATTTTCTATAGCTGTACAGGGATATGTATAGGGATTGTTAGAAGAATGTAGAAGCTGTATAGGGATTGTTAGAAGAATGTAAAATAAATCACCTCGCTCGCCTTAACTTGGAACACACATGAGCACCCTTTAATTTCTTTACGTATTAAGCATTATATAAACATCAATTTTTAGAATTAAGATTTTGAGTAAAAACAAACTTCTTCGATGAGCAGTGTCGTTTTTGGTTGAAATGTACTGACATTGAAATATTAACCTATTCAGGGGTTCAAAAATCAAAAACTGAAATCTCTGATTATGCGCAAATAAAAAATCTATATATATCAAATACATATACGCGGCCAGAAAGGTGTTGAAAATTATATAAGTTTTTAGACATCACACTTAAATCTTCAGTTGGTTTTGAATAATGTGTCATGTGAATGTCGAACTTTTATTTATCTTTGATCATCTGTAACGAACATATGAATGATGTATTACTGTTTCCCTATTGCATTTTTGCAGCAAACAGTCTCAAAGAAATTCTTCTGTTTAAGAATTTTTCCTTTTTGTTTATTTTGTTCAACGTGTTTGTTTGATAAGCATCCAATATTTTTATACGATGCATTGCCTGTGTTCAAATTAATTTAAAAACTATATTTTCATAATATATGAAACTTGTGGAAAAAGCATAATAGAAACTATCAGCTTCTTAATATACCTAATAAACAGATAAGAGGTTTGTGTAATCTTATTTTTTTTTTGTGGTATTAAGAAGCTGTGTGTTTCTGTTATATTTTCAACATCAGTAATTTTTTAACGAAGAATGATTATTTTAAACTTAAAATGCAAAATCATTGTTTGCATTCATGAAAGCGCAAACAAGCAGGCAAGTAAAAAAATTATAGTTTTGTGTTTTTAATTTTATTTTTGGTTGGTAACATTCGCGTATATGTTCTTTCTTATTTCCGAAATTATGGATGTATATGCACTTCAGTTTGTATTTTTAATATAGTATTTCTTGGGAAAGCAGATGTAATACTTTGTAAAGACTAATATCTCATGTTATTTTCTTAGCATTTAAACGTAAAACTAATATCTACCTTGAACAAGAAGTTAAGGGAATTAGGACTTTATATTTTTATTGGTTTTATTTTCAGATATGCTCTATTCTACTGTAATCATTATGCATTCTGATTTGACACGCTATTTTATCATTTTTAAATAGCATTTCGCGGGAAATATGTCAACAGTAATCTGTCTGTAAGTGTCTCAAGGTGTCTACTTAACCATTTTCTCCCTTGTTTTATCAACGTTTGAATTTACAAAGTGAAATCAACATCTGAATTCACTACTAGAAAAAGAGGACATTATGACCAAATGTTATTAGATTTTTGATCGGTTTGCTTCATATAGTCAATTATTGAGAAAATTATGTATTAACGTTACTTTTAAACACCATTTTGTCTGTTTATTATAGTATTTTAATGAAAATATCAGTCGTGCATTTAAGAGTAAAAAAATATATATATTTCTTTGATTTTAAACCTAAAATCATTTGTAGTCATACAATAATAATGAATGAAAAGGGAAAAAATTCGGTAAAATGATAGGTAGTTGCTCTAACGTCGTCAGACTTTTCAAAGATATTGTGTAGCATTTGAAGTTTTTGAACGCCTACAAGACACTGAAATCATTCTCTACTGACAAAATGGTAAAAGAATGTTTTAAATACCAGTACGAAAGAACAATAATTTTTTTATTTAATTCATTCATGTTTGATTCTATAATATTATGAGGCAGTTTTGGGGAAATAAATGTTTATTTAACAAATGTTATTAAAAAAAATCACTTTATCCCAAATTTCGCAGAAAATGTCCTTATCATATTTCTTATGCTTTTTCTTATTTGTTACTTCCGTTGCTTGATCAACTTTTTTAAAAATAAATGTACTCTATCTACCTCTACCCCTTTCTGATTGGGATTCAGCTTAAATTCTTGAACGGAATAAAAATGAAATTATCAGTTGACCCATTCACGTGCATAAAACATTCTTTAATGAAAAGATCTATCCTAAGGGCTAAATATCAATAAATTGAATTTGAACAATAATACTCTTGAAAGTTGAAAAAATAAATAAAATAGTTTGACTTCAAGAGGAGGCGTAGATTAGAGTTTATTTTCTCTGAGATTTATGACAGACTTTTCAAAGCAGGTGATTTATCTGTGAATGCAATTTTCAATTACACCGTAGCACACTTCAGGTTTGCTTGTCATTTACTCTACATTTGATATCAATCCTTTCGAACGTTAATCACATCTAGTCGTGACCTAGTCAATCACGATATCTATGATTCTTTCCTTTGGGAACGTTGTTTATGTCTTTCCAATTCCCCCCCCCCCCCCCCAAGGAAAGGCAAAATACATGTAGTGAATATTTTCTATTCAATGCACACCCGGAAAAAAAATACAGATCATGTCTTAGCCTTTAATGTATTTTTAATAACAAATCATGGCTGAGCTTATGACATACGGGGATAAGAAATCTGGGGGGAGATTCTTAGTGTAGAGAAAACATGACTTATCTTGAAATCAGGCAGCGATGATTTGCTGAAGCATTCAGGAAGCTGTTCAATATTTAGGCCTCTATGAATGGTATTTGCAAGCTCGACATTTTTACACACTTCATTAAATACGTAACAACAAAAGCTATGAAATCAATGTTTGCTGTTATCCCCCAGACATAAAATAAACAACAAAAGTTGGGACATCTTTCAGCCCCATTGAGTTCCTCAGTTGAAAATTAATGACGAGAATTTCCTGACAGTTGACTGTTGATTCACAGAAATGTCTGCCATTTACGGGCGATCAGTGATGACAGTTCCTTTTTATATAGAAAAAAAATCCTTTTCTACTTTCGGCAGATATTAATGGATGCATGTAAACAATTTTTATTTTTTCCCTTTGACTTGTAAGACCTTGGGCCAGTATAAAATCCAACTAATAGCATTAAAAACCTCTAAGTAATTTATACTCCTGATTATTACATATCAAATTTTTACTCAATTGTGTACCTTCTCTCCCCCTTTCTACACGCGCACACATACACACACGAGAGAGAAATAGAGAGATATTGATTCTCAACATGGCCAACATGGTGAGGGGGAACTGTATTAGCTGGACCGTAAGATTATCGGTATGTAAATGGACGTGTATGCGTTGCGTCTGTCTGCATCTCACTCATTGACTCACTCACTCAGTTGCTTATTGGCAGGCATATATAGTTTTCATGTACATTCCCACTAAAATATGACCACTGCATCCCTGAACTAAAATATTTACTCACATAAGATGTCCATTCGGTAAATCCATTCGATAATCCAACCATTCGATAGTCCATTTGATAATCCATCGATACATTTGTTAATTTTAAAAATGGGCAAAGGGACTGAATTCAATATTCTTCGCCTGTAAAATGGAAGAAGAAATGGGAATAAAAATAATTATAAAATCATCACTGTTAATGTAATTTAAATAAACAAAACAGCATTCACTTGAAAATAAATCTAAAAAAAAATTCAGGTGGTCTCTTCTAACAAAACTACCGCGGGTTATTAACGTAGGATTACTTATCGTTGCTTACCTGTTTTGTATGTATATATGCCTGTATATGTTATATACAGTGGCTCCCAAAAGTGTTCGTACACTTACGATTTTCAATGAAATGGGGGTCTATCCATTAATTAAAATGAATATTTCAGAATGGGTATTTAATAATAAGATCTATAATCTATTCTTAACAAAACAACATAAAATATTTTGAAAGCATAGTAAAACTTTATTTTTAAGAAACCAGTAATCAAAAAGTAACAAAAACTTTATCTCACAAAAGTCATCATACACTGAAATATTTTCGGATAAATTCATAATTAAAATTATCGTCTGGCGCTTTATTTTTATTTTTGAATTGTGGTGTCATTTAAAATATCGTTTGGCTTCAATTTTTGTTTGCCTACTCCGCAAATTCTATTTATTATTTAAAAATGGCTCGTAGTCGTAAAGAAACAACAGACAGCAATCGAAAATTGATTATTTTTCATCATAGTAGTGGTAAATCAGTTCGGAATATTGCTAAATTACTCAATTTATCCCATTCTACTGTGCAGTATGTCATAAAACGCTCTAAAGAAGAAAATCGGATCGAAAACAAGGTAAGAGAAGGTCGTCCGGTAAAGTTAACAAACCGTGATCAAAGATTATAATTAGAAAATTTGTGAAAAATCCACGTTTGAGTGCTGTAAAAGTTTCTGCAGAATTTAATGAAACATTTTCTACTTCAATTTCACCTGAAACTGTTCGACGAGTTCTCAGAGCATCTTGATTACATGGGCGTTCGTAGAAAATTTTTTGTGAGTGAGAAAAACAGAAAGCTTAGGCATTCCTCCGCACTATCATTGATAAATAAGCCCCAAACGTATTGGAATAATGTCTTATATGCCGATGAAAGCAAGTTTAACATTTTTGGTTCTTATGGGCGTATAATTGTATGGAGAAGAAAAAATGAGGAACTTAATCCCAAGAACTTAGTAGGAACAGTTAAGTATGGCGGTGGAGGTGTCCTTGTGTGGGGGTGCATGTTAGCATCAGGACTAGGTAATTAGGTATTTATTGATGGCATAATGAATCATGCTGTTTACATAAATATTTTAAGAGACAATTTAAAATTATCATCTCAAAATTTGGGTATTGGAAACAACTTTATTTTTTATTAAGATAACGATCCTAAGCACACAGCTCTCAACGTTCGCCTCTGGTGTCTCACAAGTTTTGTCAACAATTGTCCACAAGTTTTGAAAACACCACCTCAATCGCTAGATTTAAACCCAATAGAACATATTTGGAGAGAACTGGAGGTTCGAGTACGAAAACACGACATTCACACGAAAAGCGATCTAAAAACAATTATGATGGAAGAATGGATGAACATTGATGCAGAAATTACTTAAGAACTAGTGCAATCTATTCCCAGACATTTAAAAGCTATTGTGGATGCTAAAGGATATCCTACTAAATATTAATTTAACGAAAAATTAGAATATTTACTAATATGTAGAGATTTTTTACAAGTGTACAATGACTTTTGTGAGATAAAGTATTTGTTACTTTTTGATTATTGGTTTCTTAAAAATAAAGTTTTACTATGTTTTTAAAATATTTCATGTAGTTTTGTTAAGTATAGATTATAGATCTTATTATTAAATACCCATTCTGAAATATTCATTTTAATTAATGGATAGACCCCTATTTCATTGAAAATCGTAAGTGTATGAACACTTTTGGGAGCCACTGTATGCCACAAAATTTTGAAGCATTTTGGTACTTTTCTGTTTAACTGTTTACTGTTTGTCCAAGCGATACAGACTGGGCTTGGCGCGTTGCCAAAGTTATAACTCGCGAGGTACGGACGGGTGGTTTTAGTGTCTCAAATTTTGCTTTCCGGAGGACCGTTATGGAGGAACGTAATCCAACGTTAAAATACTGATTTTTTTAGACAGCTAATGCTTTAGATCCTTTATTTACTTATGCCTAATACTCACATATGGAGTTAAACTTATCATTTCCCCCTAAAAACTAGCTTCTACGGTTCTAGATTTTTGTCTTGTTTCTAACATTATAAAAATAACTATTTTGAGCATTTTAAAATTTAAAAAAATTTGCTTTTATAATATCACACACACACACACACATATATATATATACATATATATATATATATATATATATATATATATATATATATATATATATATATATATATATATATATATATATATATATATATATATATATACATATACATATATATATATATATATATATATATATACATATACATATACATATACATATATATACATATACATATACATATATATATACATACATATACATACAGTAGAGCCCCGATTATCCGCGAGCGGATTATCCGCGGTGCGGATTATCCGCGAGTGCGAGTGCAGCGAAAAAAAAATTTAATTACAAACCTAAAAAAAAAAACAATTTTAATTTTTAATCCAAGCCAACTTACAAGGGAAATACAATAGACCCTGTACGGAGGTGTACGATATTTAAGAAAATAAGCACAGTGGACTGTAAATAATATAACATAAATTTAATAGAGAGGCATTGGTTGCCATAGTAAACTCCGCTTGTTGCAGGAGCTCCGTGCTAGACAGATACAAAGTTCGTCCTGATGCATTCTTGCAGCTAGAGGGCGTACATAGACAAATGGGTGGAGACGTTACGACAAACTTTACGTAACAGACCCTGCAGTGCGAATGTCGAAAATGAACGACGAAGGTGAGAATGTCGACGAAGAGAACATAGAAGAGTGGCTGGAATGCGACGCAAGTGAGTCGGGGTTTGAACGACTGACTGACATAGAGATAACAAACAAAGCAATGGGAGTGAACGAGAATGAAGACCAAAATAAAATTGAAGACGAGGCGCCTACGCGGAGGACACACGAAACTGCTTTGCAGCACGTATTGCTTCAATATTTAGAGTAACAAGACGACGATGCAGATCTGACAGAAAAAATCATGTTAAGGAAAGTACAATTTAGAATAAAGAAAGGGGGTTTTCAAAGCAAGAAACAAAAACGAGTGACTGATTTTTTTAAAAAGGTGTAACTGAGCACTTTTTGTACATACAGTATGTATGTATTGTTTTTGTTTACCGTTCTTTATATTAGTGATTTAGACATAGCGCAAATGTGTTTGCTGAACTGTACATATGTAAGTATTTTACAAGTTTTATTATGTTTTTGTACAATAAAACATAGTTTCTATGTTGAAATTTTTTTTTTCGAGTTTGCAACTCATTTTTAGACATTTTCGGGTTATCCGCGATTTTTGTTATCCGCGGTGCCCTTGACACCTAATTCCGCGGATAATCGGGGCTCTACTGTATATATATACATATATATATACACACACACACACACACATATATATATATATATATATATAATATTTTCGTATTATTATTATATATTATTATTATTATATACATTTATATATTATTATTTTTCAATCCTGAAAAATAATTAACGTTATCGAACATGGTTTTATATTTCTTGACTTTTTAAAAAATGTTAATCCTTGCTTGCCATTTGATACTTTCAGATGCATTGGATTATTTAAGTGATCCCTATATTAGCTTTAATTTTACACTAGGTGGAAAAGATTGAAAAAAATTAAAATAAATTTAGGCCACAGGACGGAGATATTTTTTCCCGTGAAAGAATTAGATTATTTTAGCCCCCGGTCAGTCTAAAATAGTTGATTGCATTAATTAGATTTGAAGTCCATTACTTTTTTTTAGAGTATAAAAAGAAATGCTCTCTGATGTGTAGCGAAGAAAAAAAAATCTTTAAAACATTCTAGAATTTTAATTCAAAATTCCTAACTGTTAAAGTATTTCTTTAGGCACTTTTCTTTTGTTATTACAAACTATTCCCCTGACAAAAGAAGCTGCAAAAAAGGTCTGATTCGTTCAGGTATTTTTTTAAGTGTTTTTTTTTTTTTTTCTCTTTCGTTTAATTTCATTTGTGAATAGAAAAAGTAAATCTTGAAACGAGAGAGATTTTCTTTCGCTGAAAAGCTATTTTCTTCAAAAGCAAAATTATCGATTAATTGACTGGCTGACCTTTTCAGCGAAGATCACACAAAACAAGTTTCGGAAATGAGATCAACTTCTGAAATCTGGAGCTTTGAGTATTTTAAGATTTTTCAGATGAAATAATTATAAGGAAAGTTCGCGAAAATAACATTTTCATGTTTTATTCTGAATACAGATTGATAAGTAATTCATAAATATGTGATTATGAGTATTGGTATTGAGTATTTTAATTTAAGTGTCAGCATATTTTTCATAATGTGTTTGTTTTATTTTATAAAGTATATACAGTCGAACCTCCATATATCGAACTTTCCTATATCGAAATTTTCTATATATCGAACTCTTAGCAAATCTCCATGTTCATTACATAGAAAAACTGTTTCTGTATATCGAAAAAATCTCTATACATCGAAATTTTTTTCAAGATATATTGGGAGATTTTATTCCAGTTTAGAATAAAATCTCCCAATTTTTGGAGTTTGAAACAATACGTCGTGGACTTCAACTCACGGAAAATATCCCTGATGAAGTTTTTAGCGGACTGAATAAATATGCGAACATTTCTTTGATGAACTTTCCGCAAACTGGCTGTTCAGCAAGTTATTTGTAGTTTTTTTTTTTTTTTTAAAGAATGTAACTGCGATCATTGTAACCACTGTCTGGATTATTGTTATTTTTTAAAAGGTATGTAGTACTCACTAAATCTTTCATATTAATTCATTTTTTAGTTATTCACTTTCATTCGCATGTAAATTAGAAATGGAGTTTCGTATACGAAAATTAGCTTTAATTTTAATGTTTTAGGAGAATTATGATAATAATAAGATCAATTCTATATATCGAAATTTCTATATATCGAATTTTTTTCCGGCAATTTGCTACTTCGATATATGGAGGTTCGACTGCATATGCAAAAACTCAAGATTATATTTGCATTTTAGATATGACTCTTAAAAGTATGCGATTCTTTATGTTTTCTGTTAATAATGGCGGGAGAGGGGGGTCATACAGCATCTAGCAGATATTGAAAATGTATGTAGAATTTCACCGAGAGAAAAGTTAATTTACGATATAAAAAGTCGTGGCTAGCCATTCGCCACTAGTCCAATATTCATTCCAACTCCATACATTAAACAATGACTAGGGATATGTAATTTTCGTATTTACGAAATAGATGTGAATGAATGCGAAATTTGTCGATATGAGCG
>OU015501.1:107778984-107898984 GCA_907164885.2 Dolomedes plantarius
AAGTCTGGGTAGAAGTGAGCATAGATTCTCTATAACTTACCCGAAGTTTTCATTTATACAGCATTTTAAGAAATGGAAAGCAAATAAAATCTTTCAAATTTATTTTGACCCGTGGTTTGGTTTGGCTTGGAGAGCTACGGTCAACTTTTTGCTACACGAGGGTTGATTCGACCGGGACCTACAGTTTAAAGCCGATTCTGAACGGCTACAAACATCCATGCCAACAGTGGGACTCGAACCCACAGGGTCTGAACCGAAAGGCCAGCGCCTTAACCATTCGGCAATTACCTGACAATATTTTATCCCGTGAAAAACTTTTGGAATAAGTTTTTTTAACAGAGAATATGAGACTATAGAATCAATTAGAGTGATTGTATAAATATTATTGGCATTGTGTTATGAGTATATTGGCATGCCTTTATCTCACCAAAAATTTCTGTTGATACTTGATAAAAATAAAATTCAGTTATTAATCTATCGCATGACCTAGAACCGCAGTTTTTCTAATATGAAATCTGTTCTTTCCACTGATATGGAGAGCAACTTATTTTTTCCAATAAAGAATTCTTAAAAAAAAAAAAAATACTGGGAAAAATGAACTTTGGTGGTAGGAAATGATTCGGGGGTCAGTGAGAGAGAGTGGGGAGAGTTTAATCACCTTACCTGTCGTATGCGCGTGTCTGTTCAAATGAGTTCATGACGCTTGGTTCGAGACAAATTCGTAATTTTGGCCTCGGTAAAAATCATCATTAATTTCCGGAACAGTCATGAAGAAATCTACCTCGCCTCGTAGCAAGCCAGCAATTTTCAATGCGATAATTGCGCTTAATTTCACTTCCAGGCTTTTCTAACTATTTCATCTCTCCTCCTGTTGTGATTATTCACCGAACGGAGAAGAAACATCCTTCGGGGCAGAGAATTTTCTGCTTAAGAAAACCGAGTCTCCTCTTGAGGAAACACGTATACTGGGATAACGTTTAAAGGACTCATTTCCATGCCAAAGTAAACGGAGGCACGGGATTATTGATGATCACAAATGTAACTTTAATTGCTTTCGTCGTTTGAAACTCATTTGAAAAAGACCTGTGCAGAAACAAGCATTCCGCGGCTCATGTTTTCATTCATTTTTCTTAAATGGATGATCAATTGCGGTAAGTTACAAATCCAAATTTTATGGAAACAACAATGTTCTGTTGTTTTTGTTTTTTAATTTGGAAAAAAAATAAGCATGTTATAAAAAAAATAGCCTTATTTTTTTTCACATTATACTGGAGGGGAAAAAAAATGCTGAAACACATCTTCTGCTCTAATTTTAGGTCATGCAGTGAATGCGTGTTGTACCTTAGCACGCTGTATTTATGCGTAATTGCAGGATAGCTGTCTTTTGATATGGAGATTTGGAGAGACAAGCATCGTTTCTCTCGTCGAAATTGCATTCTTTATTTAAATATGCTTGAAAGGCTGGTCGCAGGAAATGCTAATTATTGTTATTTCTTTCTAATTTTTAAGAGTAGTCACTTATCGCGTCAGAATAGTAAACAGCATAAGTAAGAGAAAAGTAATAAAGCAAGAAATAAATCAAGCATCCTTTATAATGAAAGTTAAGCAGTGTTATTTTTTTATTTTCTGCAGATAAATTTTCAAAGGGTTTTCTTTTTAGCGATCAAATCAGTTTTATAAATGAATTCAAAGAATAATCATGGAATTATTTTCCCTCATTATGTATTTATTTTGAGACTTTTTTTCAGTTTAATTTTTATTAGGTTAGTTTAACTGTATAAATGCAAGGTAAAGATTCGTTCCGTAGACACGAATATATATTTTTTTGTTATAACATATATTTGAAAATCTTTTCCTTATAAGATGTGTAATATAACTGAGTAATTTCCAAGCAAAATTTATAGATATATCGGAACAACAAATATACCTCAAGTATGTGCATTTCCCAATCTTCCCATAAAAACAATTAAGAGGGGTACATTTGATTGTTTGGATCTAAGTGTCGTTTTGAAATTTAAGATTTCTCATTTAGCCACTATTTTAAAAATGTATTAATCATTATTTTCCCTTTGCCGCCCACGTGGCATAGTGGCTAGCGTCTTGAGCTGTCACGCAATGCTTGGGTTCAAATCCCGAGTAAGTCTTGGTCCCTCCTGAGTTGCCCCCTCATAGGGAGCAATGTTGGCTCACTTAAATGGGGCTCCCACGATAAAGTAGCAGACAAGATTTCGCGGTATATTGTGCTTGTCCCATGACAAGTGCCTCTGAATTAGAAAAAAAATATTCCCTTGAACAACTGTGAGAGTTTTAAGATTTTCAAAAAAGGAGCATTTCAATAGTTGGGAGAACGAAGGAAAAATATTTTCGGGTTGTATAATTCAGTTGTTCAGTTTTCTAAGTGTCTCCGAGGCTATGAACGAAATGGGAACTTTTACACACTTAAGAACTGAAATAATTTCTTTCTTGAGTGCTTGATGGGAGGATTCAAAACAGTATAATAAATATTAGAAAATAAACACACGAAAACATTTTAAATATGTCTGTGCTAATACCAGCTATAATTTCTTTATATATTGCTTTAAAAATACTAATAAGTAAAATAACTGCGGGAAAAAAAGTATTTAAGTCGAGATCTGATGATTTTTTTTAGTATGTTACGTTGATCCTTTATTTTGTTTTTTTCTTTTCATGAAAAAAATTAATAGAAAATTATATGAAGATCATTTCTCATTTTCATTATGCTTAGAGGGTTAGTTAGATCACGTATAGCTGGCCTGTATTCAGTAGAGCAGAAATAAATTAAATTATTCTTCCATAATTATGAAATTAAGAAATCGAAATCAAGAGGCACAGCCTTTGAAATGCAACTTTTAAATTTCTGTCATCAAAGTTCCTTTAAATGCCTTTTGTTTTAGACTTACAAATGTGTATTTACATTGGCCTTGTGTTACGAAAATCTTTTAATTATGAAATCACGTTCGTAACTATAATTAACAGTCAGATTTTTTAAAAAAGACTTAGATTTCATGCGTAATTTAGTATTGATAATATATCTAGGATTTTTATTGGATTATCAGTTTAACAAAATATAATCTTAAATTTATAAATGACCACTAAAGAAATTCTGAGGTCATTTGATATAGTAATAGCAAGTGTTTTTTCACTTGATATACCAATATTAAAAATGTCAGCATAAAAATGAAACATGACTCATATAAACTTGAGTTATTCTAACTGGGGGGAAAAAGTGCCCTTGATTTTGAAATTCTGGAAATCAAGGTGATGGTCAAATTCTGGAATTCTGGAATATTTAGATATTTATCGTTTTTAATAAAGTGACAAACTGATATAAGGCTTGAGAATCTAGAAAAAAAAAAAAAAAAAAAAAAGGAAGCAGTGTATTAAACCTGAAAAATCAAGGGCACTTTTTCCCCCCAGTTAGAATAACTCAAGTTTATATGAGTCATGTTTCATTTTTATGCTGACATTTTTAATATGCGTTCTAAATTTTCATAAACATTTATTTTAAGGAGGTAATGATTATGCTCAGTTTTATAAAATTAGTTATCAAAACACTTTCTTTCACATTTTAACCCTTTACACGTATCTTCTGCGTAGATTTGAACTAAAACTATGGTGTGCTTTTAAACAGTTATAAAGAAACAGTTCAGGGATATTGTATTATTTAATGACTTTTTGTCCGTGGTAGTTGGTAATCAAATTTTAATTATTTAAAATGAAAATTGACGTACATGATGCTTTAATACGGCTTCCTTTGTTCCAGTATGGATAGTTATAACTACACAGGAGAAATGAAATGTAATCAGTGAAAGAAATAATATTAAAGGTGATACCGATATATCTTTCTCACACAGGACAGGAGATGCAGGTTATATATCCGTTTGTTGGTTAACATAGATATTGGGAGAAAATTCACTAACAAGTTTCACTTTTTAGCTCAGGATTCTTAAAAATTCCATAGAGAATTTAAATACATATTATACTAAACTCGTTTTACCGACTACATTTAATTCAATAATTTGATTTTTATTTCCTATTGGTTTAATTTATAAAGGTCCTAAGTGTCAAAAACATTAAAGGAAAAATAAATTTTCTATCACTTTGTTTTTTTCCCTATTAAATAGTAGTTTTGTTTTCCTTTAAGTAGCATTGAAAATGTATTAAATGATAGAATGATTTCCTGAACCAAAATCTAATATTTTTCGAAACCTTTCATCGAGGTATTTTCAAAACCAATGTAATGTGTCAAAATATTTGCATTCTTAATGAAAAATTTGAATTTTCCTGATATTTTTTAGGAAATTCATGTAGGCGGGTCTTAAACTACAAATCCCGCCTATTATTGCCCGTACATACAAAACTTTTTAGATTGGTTCATAATAAATATTTTCACCAATCAAACCACTATACATTTCAGAAATAACCCGCCAATAAACGACAGCCGTAAATAATGTTTCTAAATTTCCTTTGAATTATGTATAAATACAAAGTGAATGGAGAGGATAACCTCTTAGAATCAAATTTCCTAAAATTATGTATCTATTGTGAAAGAAAAAGTAAGAATGAATATAGTATTTGTGATATTTTTGACTGTTTAATAAGTAATCGGAAATACGCATGGGAAAGCCCTAAATTATTACGACCCAATAGAAGCAGGGTTTCATAACTTATGTGCAACCAATCGGCTAATAAAATATAGAAATACATCAATTTAAAACATTTGTAGGAGTTACATATTAACTCTTTGGAAAGGTAGTAAAGGTTCATCTGATTATTATTAATTGCATATTTCTTATGAACATAAATTAATCGAATTAAGAATTTTTATTCACGTTGTTTTAAAAGAAAATCTTGCGAATAAGAGTAAAGAGATAGAATATATGATAATTAAGCTTAAAATATGATGAAATAATCAGAAAGTACGATTTTTTCTCTTATTAAATATGACTTAAATATTTTAACCCCTTATATTTTAATTATCTCCTCAAAGTCCTTACATTTCAAGTTATAAGACCCTTCTTAGATTGTAATTATTCTTTTTATGAAAACAAAAATGTTATTTCATGTTTAAATTTATTCAATCAGTGAATTTGGAGGTAGAAAATACGATCCCCGACCAAGGTAATTGAACAACTGTTCAATGGTTTTTCTAGTCTCACGTGACTGTAGCTCCTACTGAAAAAAATCCTATAAGAAATATTTTAGAAAAATGCCGCAACATTCATGACTTAAATCATTTGAAAATGAAACGTAGTGTACCAACTTATATTTATGCAATGGAAGAAACCAAAATATTTTCTAGGCATAAAGTTTCTTGTTTTAGAATGAATACAAACTTGGAGCAATGTATCAAAACATAATGAAATTCTTACTGATATAAATGATATTAATTGGATTTAAAGTGTTCAATTGTTTCATTTCCTTCAATATTGCCATTAATTCCCAAATAATAGATTACAATTCCTTAAATTGTATTCAGTAATTCATTTTGTATCATAAATATGAGAAATGAATGTACTATCTAAACAACGAAACATTTGTTTTCTATTTTTAGAATACACACAATATTGGAAATATTTGTTTTATAAAGAACGTAGCTGAAATGCCAGAACTTCTTCCAGAAAAATGATTCAAGTAGAGAACAGACAAAAGAACGCATCTTGGAAGAAAATTGATAATGTTCTGGATAGGAGCCAAAAAATGCTTTTCAGGGGGTTAAAAAAAAATAATGCGAAGGTCCGTAACAAATGCGGCGCGAAATTGCAACAAATTATTTTTAAGTTTCAATATATTTGTATTTTATATCTCGGGATTTTCCCATTTAAGGTTGCTGTCTCGCCATTTAAGGTTGCTGTCTTGAAGAAGGTAGAACGGACAAGCCATTAATGAGTCCTTAAGAAAGCGTATAAGTTTTTTGAAATTGTGAAATTTTGAATTTAGATGAGAAGGGGAATGAACTATAGTTACCTAAATACATCATCGAACATAAGTCGCAAGTGTTTTACTTAAATTACGAAGTAATATAGATTTAAAACTACCACGAAAATATTATATATATATATATATATATATATATATATATATATATATATATATATATATATATACAGCGTCAAGCTGCCACACCACAGGTCCGGGGTTCAACCCTGCGACTGGGCAAGGTCGACTAAGTCTTTCATTTCTTGAGTGGGTCGATAAAATGAGGACCAAGCATGCTTCGGAACTAAACTCTTAGGGTCCCACGTCAGGTTGACCACCTGAATGGGACATATGCTGTATGGCAACCCAAGCCCACGGTCAAGAAAGTGGAGATGGGCATCGCCGGCTTTAGTCCACAGCGGACTGTTGCGCCATGAGTTTAGTTTAGTTTATATATACACACACACACACAATATATGCACACATACACAGTAATACCCCGAAGTTACGCGATAGTTGGGACCAACGAAAGATTGCGTAAGTCGGGGTACAACTTTGCATATAAATACTTATAAATTTTGTCTAATTGGGACCAAGAACTTTCATAACCACCAGTTTAAAGAACAAATGTTGCATTAAAATTAAAATATTGTATTACATATTAATATTATACTTATGTACAAGATGTTAAAAAATATATGTTGATGGTTTTAAAAAATCCTATAAAGTAGTCTGCCGTATTAACACCTTTTTTTTCCGTGAAGAATTTCTTTATAGCAGACTAACATTTTTTTAAAAATTCTCTGCTTTGTCGTAATCACGGGATCTTTATTAGAGTCTATATTCTCTAAAGTCTGTAACCCTTTCTGAATTGAGCCGAGACCTGTCAAATTTATAATTGTCATTAGGTTTTCTTCTGGAATTGGGTCTGAAGTGTCGGAT
Source organism: Dolomedes plantarius (assembly GCA_907164885.2). Taxonomy (NCBI): domain Eukaryota; kingdom Metazoa; phylum Arthropoda; class Arachnida; order Araneae; family Dolomedidae; genus Dolomedes; species Dolomedes plantarius. The sequence goes on from OU015501.1 coordinate 107,785,867, forward strand.
TCTTTAGTGATGCTTTGGTTGCACATCTCTATGAGAACATCAACTGACAGCTCCTCATGAGGAGAATCCAATAGCTCGCCGACATCATCTCCATCGACTTCCATATCTAATAGCCTGTCAAGATCTAATTGCCTGGCAAACTTTTTCTATCACACGAGCAATATGATCCGTTTCAGGCATTGTTTCCGTCTCATTTTATAAAAAAAATATTTGACAAGGTTTCTTCCAGATACCATTTAAAGTTTTTAGGAAATTTCATTCCAAAATTTAAAAATGCGAAAGAGGGTAAAATTAAAAACCGGGTAACTCCGAGCTAGCGTAAGCCGGGGTATAACTGTTTCTACACTGAAGAACCAAAAAAACTGGTACAATAGCCTAATATAGTGTAGGGCTCCCAAGAGCACGCAGAAGTGCTGCAACACGATGTGTCATAGACTCGACTAATGTCTGCAGGTATCCTGGAGGCAATTCACACCATGCATCCTGAAGGGTAATCCACAAATACATACGACTGCAAGGGGGTGGAGATCTTTTCTAAACAGTACGTTGCAAGGTATCCCAGATATGCTCAATTATGTTAATGTCCGGTGATTTAGGTGGCCAATGGAAGTGTCTAAAGTCAGAAGAGTGATCCTGGAGCCACTTCGTACCAACTCTCGGCGTCTGAAGTGTCGCAATGTCCTGCTGGAATTGTCCAAGTCCGTCGGAATGTATAATGGACATGGATGGGTGTATATGATCGGGCAGGATGCTTATGTACCCGTCACCTGTCAGAGTCCTCTCTAGACGTATCAGGGGTCTCATATCACGCCAACTGCATACGCCTCATACCATCACAGACTCCACTAGCTTTAACAGTCCCCGGTTCACATGTATGGTCCATGGATTCAAGAGGTTGTCTGCATACCCGTACGTGTCCATCTACCGGATACAATTGGAAACGAGACTCGTCAGACCAGGCAACGTGTTTCCAGTCATCAACTGTCCAATGGAGGTGTTGATGGGCCCAGGCGAGGCGTAAAGCTTTGTGTCGTGCAGTCTACAACAGTACACGAGTGGGCCTGCTGCTCCGAAAGCCCCTATCAATGACGGCCCGTTGAACAGTTCGCACGCTGACACTTTTTGATACCCCAGGTTTGAAATCCGCAGCAATTTGAGGAAGTGTTGCACGTCTATCTCGTTTAAGGATTCTCGTCAGTCGTTGACGGCCCAGTACTTTCAAGGTATTTTTCCAGCCGCACCGCTGTCGGAGATTTGATATTTTACCGGATACCTGATATTCACGGTACACTCGGGAAATGGTCGTGTGTAAAAATCCAAATTGCATCGCTACCTCGGAGATGCTATGTCCCATCTCTCATGCGCCGACTATAACGTCACATTCAAAGTCACATAAATCGTGATAACCTGCCATTGTAGCAGCAGGAACCGATCTAACAGCTTCGTCAGACACATGTTGTCTTATAAAGGCGCTGCCGACCGCATCGCGTTACGTTGATTGCATGCATACCTCCGTTATTTGCATAGGCACGCCTGTACCAGGTTTTTTTCTCTTCAGTATGTGTGTATTATATTATATCATTGGTTCTTAACCTTTTAAATAGTCAACACCCCCTTGAATCTGAAAGTAAGCTCCCGCACCCTCTTGAAAAATGTGTTTATATTTTTTATTAAGGAAAAGACATTTATTGGAAGATATTTTATTTATTGCTTAAAAAAATAATACATTTATAATACATACTATATTATTACATATAAAACAATATCTACATTTTAATGGCTACGTTGTTGTTGTTCTTTCATAATTATCTCATTTACACTTAAGCACAAGGGCGCGGTGGCCCAGTTAGTAAGAGCAGCAGGCCAGTGATCTGAACGCCCCTGGTTCGATGCTCGTCACTGCAAATCCACCGCCGTGTTCACTAATGGTGGCTGGTGCACGTAAAATAGGTCGTGGATACAATTTCCTCCAAGTTCTCAAATTTACGTCTGGAGATGCGGGGTCAAGTGTTCCGGTCTCGTCACTTGACTCGGTTCAAAATTACGGGACCGATGTTCTTCGAGGTCAAGTCAGACTTCAGCCCTATAGTGGTACCTCGCCTTAAAATGAAGCTGCTTACTACTCTTCGCCAAGGACCTAGGTCCTTTGGACTTGGTGTAGGCTTTCCTACACCAAGGAGATTGAAAACAGCAACACACTTAAGCACACTGATGCCTGCGCTTAAAAGTACAAATATTTCTGTCTTACAGCACGGTAAGGAGAAAGTAGAGGTAGCGTTTGTCTAGTTCAGCCGTAGGAGTGGGGAAGAGAAGAATAAAGCATGTTTCTCATAAGCGGTTAGGCGGTAATTTTCATTAATAATTTAGAACCTTTTCTCGAACCCCTAGAAATGCTCTCTCGCACCCCCAGGGGTGCCTGCACCCCCGTTAAGAACCACTATATTATATTATATTAAAATTTATATTAAATAGTTTTGACAGAAAGAAAACACTGTTTGATATATTTTACGCCAGTTTCCGATACAATACAGTAAACTTTTATTACTTAAATGAGTTGCATATAGTAACTACTCACATGAGAGTATACTGAAAAAAATTTTTTTTGTCGGTCTAAAAATGTTTGGTTGCTTACTAATTGATCATTACACTCAAACGGAATCGATGTTTATGCATTCTTTAATGTATTTGAGAAAATTTAATCTATAATTACAACATGTACATTGACCTGTAGGAGAGCAATTTAATATTTTTTGGATTGTACTGAAGTGCATTGTTATGAAAATGTACATCCTGTAAACATCAACTTTATATCAATTATTATCGGGTTTGCTTTAAAATTTTTCATAAAAATACGATACTTCAGTAAAATTATAGTTTTTTCTATACATTTCAAGTTCTTAACAAATTATCCTGAATGGATTTCATTTTCCTTGTAAAATATTAGGGGAATTTGTCTGGTGTAAAAAAAATTGCTTTCAACAGAAAAGATGTTGTAATTTATTATAATTTTTCAAAAATATATCATAGAGGAACTGTAATAAGAAGTGCTAAATTTAAGATTATTCATCATCGCTCACGAGGAAAGTCTTTAAATTGAAGAGTAATAATTGAATAGTTGGATACATTCTATAGTTATGACTAGAAAAGTTCAAGAATTTCAGTATAGTGTTCTAAAACATTAAAACATGTCGATAAAAAAAACTACTCATACCTAATTTTAAATTCAATTCGATTGAGTTCAGGGTATTTTCAAAGATACATAAGACAACCATGAAAAATAGTTTTAATTTAATTCTGTCTTGGGCCGGTTGAAAAATATTTAAAATTATCATAAGAGTGGTAAGAATCATTTTGGAGTTTAAAGACCATTAGTCACTCTTAGAAGGCTTTTCTTTTCCGTTTTGGCATCTCAGTTTCAAGGTTATAGAAGCAGTTTCCAAAGCATCTCAGCAATCCCAGATGGGTCCAATGAACTCTTACAATGCTCAAAGGGGCGCCATATTAACATCATTACGCCCATGTGTAAGCCTTCCTTAGGTCTATTAAAAGTTACCATATCCATCTTTTTTTTTTTAAAAAAATGAGATATTTTAAGACAGTGAATATTTAACAGATGATTTTGAGTTACATCAGACGCATCCCCTTAAAATAACAAATCGCTCATCATCTCATTTAACTATTACTTTTTGCTTCAAATTCAGTAGAAGATTTTGTTTAGCTTAGTATTTTTTTTTTTTAGGAACAGAAAAAGCTTGGGTAACTTTCTGTACCATTATTTTCCTGTATTTCAAGGTTTAAATTAACCTTCCTAATTTTTTTTTTCATATATCACTTTCGGTGGATATAAAGCAAAGAATATTAAGTCTAGTTATTTTCAGCTGTTGAAAAAAAATACAAACTTTTAATGCATAAATTCAGAGGAAAAATTGTTTTTTAAATTTTATGAGTGTCTAAGTTGTTTTATTTTGGCTTAAAAAAGAGTATATTCCCCAGTGAAGTCTTAATTTTTCAGTTTCCAACATTTAATAGACAATAGAGATTGTTGCCTATTATCAGATTATAACTCTTCTAAGCAGTGTTTAAGAAAAAAATGAACGATTAACAGACAAAGTAACCTTAAATTTATCTAGTCATTAATCAATGTATTAAGATTTCCGAATTTACTGCGGGGCTTTTTGAATAAATCTAAAAATGAATTATTCATATTTCTTTTTATATATATATATATATATATATATATATATATATATATATATATATATATATATATATATATATATATATATATATATATATATATATATATATATATATATATATAATATAACCTTAGAAACAGTTGTATAGTCTTAGGCAGAAAGTAATTCCGAAAAACATAAACAAAATAATATATAGCTTTCACCTGAAGAATGTTCGTAGTTTTGTGTCTGCTATCGGTGTTGAGTAGCATGACCTTCTTGAAGCTAACAACTATGCTTGGAATGTTACTATATGGCTATTTAAGTCTGATAATTGGTGATCTAAGGAGCACGAAGATACATTTCTCTACTAGAGCTCTCTTTAACAATAATATTGGACTTTTCCTTTCATTTCTTAGCAACAGTTTTGGCGCCCTTTCCTTTGCTCTATAGGGTTATCTATTTTCTCCCCCAATTTTTGATAAAACAGGCAATACGAGAAAGCATCAAAAATCTGATACGGGGTCTGATAAAGAAATTTGCTTCTGGTCACGTTATCCTTTAAATGAAATATATTTTTTTCAAAAAAGTTATTTTAATTGCAAATATAAATTATATCATAATAGTTTGAATAATGACTACGTATGCCACAGCTGCAATCTATATATTTAAGTTGCTAAGCTGACTTTTTGGGCAGTCCGTGAGAGAAAACTACTGCATCAACTTACTTCATTTTGGTCTTAAACAAAAGATTGTAATCTATAAATTTGTCAAATTTGGTTTTTGTAACCGCAATTTCTATTAATTTACAACAATTTACAATTAAAAATTTATTTCTGCGCATGCTCAGTGGCCCGTTTAAATCTGTCTCTAGAAACTCACTGTTTCTGCGCATGCTCAGTGACATGTTTTAATGATAAATGACCACGTTTATTCCGAGGAGTCTCTCTAGATCTCTCTCTGCCATTTTTATTTTTATGATAATTATGTTTGAGAAATATAAGACTAAACCTCATGAAAATAGTTTATTTCGCGCTGTTTAACTAGCGATAATTTACAGTTAAACGAAATTGCTTTCTGCGCATGCTCAGTGACATTTTAAAATCGGATTTTAGGTACTCACTAAGCACGAGACCGCCTAAACACATTAATTTGTTTCGGCGCATTATTATGATTTTCAACATATTTAGCAACGATGTGTTGAGTATAATTTGTGTATTAGTACATTTATTTACTGTCTAGCCGTCATGTTTTGGCGGGTATCAACTAGTATAATTTAAACAGTTAGCGAATCTATAAATACTGTGCGGAGTCTTAAATTATTGCAGATTCAGCATTCAGTATACATTTGTTTTGCTATGGCCATGTTTTGACAGCGAAAAGAGAAATTAACATTGCCATCAGTCTCAAAATAAGTAACGTGAAAGGTATTATAGAAGTTTATAGTATGATTTTCTTGGAGTATGTCACCAGTAATTGACCTTGAAAAAAACCTTCTCCCGGATGCTGTAGACCAGGCATGCACAGCGTACGGCCTACGGTGGTATCGTTTGGCACGGTACGTTTTTTTTGTTTTTTGTTTTTTTTCTTCTTCTACATAAGGGCTCATTAGACCGGGACCTACTGCTTTTAAAACCGATTCCGAACGGTTACAAATGTCCATGCCAAGAGTGGGGTCCAAACTCTGGTACCGCACGCCAGCGCGCCCTAACCACTCGGCCATCGAAGTATTTTGTTAAGGCGCATAATGTTACAAATCTAAAATGTATGGAATATTATTTTTACCATGTTTTTATTAACTCGCTTTCTTGTTTGTTTGTGTGTTTGTCCCGTACAAATCTTGCAATCGATTTTTAACTAACTTCGCGTCTAGCTAGACATTTGAAACTTTTAGAATAGCTCAGAACACGATGGCAATGCATTATTTTAATACTTTTAGCCATCTTTAAGCAGGATTAAATTCATTTTCAGTTATTTTCAGTTAATTTTGTTTTGTAGACTGGTGCAGCCATCTATTGGCCGGGACGGGAATGAAAAGTTAAACGCAAGTTAACTTCCAATTAACTTAATTTTCTTTCAAGTTGATGGGATAATCAAAAGATCAATTTGTCATCCCATCAAAAGATGGTAAGGTCAAAAGATGGGATAATCAAGTTGATGGGATTCATCAAAAAAATTTTAAAAAAGTATTTATTAACATGGTTTAAAACATTAACATAATTTAAAAACATGGTATATAAAAAGTTCTTTTTTTCTTGTAATTATTAGATTTATAAAACAGGGTTAGCACAAATGGATGACAGGATTTTAAATATTTATATTTTCGAAATTATTACAAATATTACAATAAGTGATACACGATATTAAAGAAAAATATACCAAGTTTTATTTTCAGTTACAAATGTTCGATGTGCGACTCTTTTGCTACACGCCAAACATCTAATCTGCAATCAAGTTCATTCCACACATTTTGTAGTATCACATTGTCAATGGTTCCTAATGCTGCACATTTGCGTTCTTTAAGTTCTTGCAGTGTTTTCGGCATCAGTGGTGCATAAACAGTGGCTTTGACTTAACCCCACAAAAAGAAATCACATGGCGTAAGGCCCGGGGATCTTGGTGGCCATGTGATTAAGGGTAAATCACTGTCACCCGCACGTCCCATCCATCGGTGTGGAAGCTCCTCGTTTAAGTAAGCACATACATGCAAAGATCGATGGGCTGGGGATCCATCCTGTTGAAATATAAAATTTGTGCATAAAATGCTGTGCTCACGCAGTTGTGGAAATAACCAAATTTGCAACATGTCCAGATAATATTTATATTGATCGACAGTGGGGAAAAACTCTGGTATAATTTTCTTTAATTTTGTGTATCATTTATTTCGTCATTTACTTTCGTGTATCACTTGTATAATACTATATATATATACAGTGGAATCTCGATCTATCGTTTTTCAAGGGACCGATTGAAATGAACAATAAATGCGGGAAAACGATAGATGCGGAAACGTAACAAAGCAATATGATCTTTGGTACTAGATAAAATGAACGACACATACGGAAAAACGATGGATCCGAAAACGATCCATCGTTTCACCCCTACAATCGAGATTCCACTATATATATATATATATATATATATATATATATATATATATATATATATATATATATATATATATATATATATACAGAGAGAGAGAGAGATAAATAACGAATATTAATATTAATTAAATTTGTTAAAATAATCGGTAATTTATTTTTTGTTAGATAAATTTTTTTTTTGCTTTTCCATCTATCTTAATATCTTGCGGCCCGTAGCAGCTTTCCATAAAGTAAGATGACCCTCCTAACTTTTCGAGTTGTATTTTTAAATGTATTCACATTGTATTTTTAAAACTTCCATAAAGTAGTAGATATAACATGCCCATTGACATTGCTTAGTAACTGTTTCGAAAATTCTTTGGTATTCTCCTCTTGGGTTGGGGTATTGAGCCCAAGTCACTAATAACCTACCATAAATCCAGGACTTGCATACCTAACATAAGACTTTTAGAATTAGCTTCAATCATCCTGAAAGGAAAGGTACTGAAATATGTCGTGCGTGATTATTAGAGATGTGCATGGTCGTAAGCCTGTCCGACACAGGATGCAAATCTCGGGCCTATCTCCCGATCTTTTACACGGGGGTGATTTCCTTTTCTATTAAATGGACACAGGCGTATTTTTTCTCGTTCTCAAGATCTGGCAGTCTGCATAACTTAGAGACTAAAAAATCACCAATCGATCGACGGATATGTTCGTAAAATTCTTTTTTTAATAGTTTGACAACACTTTTAATTTAAACATCTAAACTTGTTTTAAAGCCATAAAAGGAAATTAACTTATATGTAAACTAGCTGAATACCCGTGCTTCGCTACGGAGTACATTCAAATTAAATACAATGGTCAATGTATGCAATGAATGCTAAAATTTATAAAAAAATTGTAACGGATATTTTTATAGACAAAATAATGTAGGGGAAAATATTCAAATTAAATACAACGGTCAATGTATGCAATTAGTTTGTATGTTTAATATCCATAAAACATACTAATTTGAGCTAAATTCTTAAAAAACTTCCGTCTCAATTAGTCTAGTGGTTAAATTTTATCTTTTACTGTATTTTAATATTTTTTGTCAATTTATTTCGTTGTTATGCACGTGACACAAAATTAATTGAAAGTATCACAAAAAGAAAATAAACCACGTGACCAGCATTTAATAAATTAAATTCTAAATATTTATCTTTAAAAATTCACCAAAAATCAGAAAATGGAGGTAAAGATTTGAAAAAAGATTTCATTTTAAAGGAATTTTTATGATCTTTCTCGTGATATATATTTTATAACCCTCAAATTATTATTTTAAATGCAAACTTTAAAAAAGTTACAAAAACAGCTTAAAAATTCAATTTAAAAAATCTAAGAATTTTTTTTTTCAAAAATCTTTCTTATTGCACCCCTACACTATAAGAAGAATCTCCATGCAAAATTTCAGCCCTTTAGGTCGAGCGGTTTGGTCTGTGCGTTATCTGTCAGTCAGTCAGTTAAATAACTTGAATGAATTACCAGTTCAGATTTGAAGCTAATTAAGCTTCAAATACTGTTTAGTAGCATGTGTCCCCGTTTTCAAATGATAATGAAAATATACATTTTATATTCTTCCGTCTAAAATGTCAGTGCTTTTCTACCAAAATTAAAATGTGGAAAGGTGATTATCAGTTATTTTGATAAGGAATTTCCTTTTTCTATATCAAAATTGAAGTCCAACACAGTAAACTGAATATGATGTTTTCATGCTACTTTTCATGTGACAGTGCTGTATTCATTTTCGAAAAAAAAAAATTATAATAACTATAATCTGAATATTCAATCGAGGTGTGATCGTGTCATATGGACAAAGTACATTATACTTGAAAGGAAGAATGGTGTAGCAGAATTTCTCAAAATTAAAATATAACGTCTGACTTTACAGAATTGGTGTACTCGCCAAGTTATACGGATCTAAGTGGGTAAAAATGGAAAAATAAAAGAACTAGGACCCTTTACAAAAGACGGTGCTACATCTTTTAAAAACAAACTCCGAGTACGCCGATCCCCAGGGCTGTGTGACCAGATCTTAAGAGAAGATTATTAAAATAACAAGACAATTTAATATGACAACAATTTTTTGGCCATTCACTTAAAAAAATTGACAAACTGTTGTTTATTCTGGTGGTATATAAATAAGTATTTTCTTTGGGTTTCACAATGTATCGAAAAATAAGTACCTTCTAGCCTAAATTTTGCGTCGGAAACCCCCATAAAATTTTCATCTCGACTGCCCTAAACTCAGAGGCTTTGTTAAGCAAAAAAAAACACGCCTCTCTGTCCCCCCTCCCTTAAATAAATAAATGAATAAAAATTAAAGAATCATATTTTTCAATTCAAGAATTGAATAAAAAAATTGAGGATTAATACTTTTCAATTCAAGAATTGAATAAAAAAAATAAGGATTCATACTTTTCAATTCAAGAATTCGAATTAAAAAATCTGATTAGAAAGGAATGCGTTCAGTTTTTTTTTTTTGTTTGTTTTTGGATGAATCCCTAAAGAAACTGCTTTTCATGTGACCGTTCGATAAGGCTGCTATATACTAACCCCATTGGATTCGCTCACCTCAATGTTAACCTATGGAGAAAATTTGTCCACGGATTGCCGACTTGGATTCAAAGATTTTTTAAAAAAAATTGTACTCCGTCATAGAGAAAGGAATTTTACATTTATGTACATTTTTCGTTTTTTAAAAAAATGCAATTAATATTTTTAAATTTAAATTATTCGGGAAAAATCTGGTATAGTGTGTTTTAAACGCTCATAAATTCCTTCGGTGGACGAAATTTATAAAATTAATCCTGTAGCGATTTGCAGAAAAGTTCAGTCTATCTGACAATATCAATTTTATTTGATTATCAACATTTATGTACCTGTAAATAGTTGACAAAAATATATTTTATATAAAAAATTTGGGGGGGCAGCACTTAACCCCTATAGAGAGAGAGCCATTACAATCCCTCAAAATGTCAATCCTAAGGGGGGTGGAATTCTCGAACTGTCAACTGGACTCCTCCCACCACAAGAGTCTGGAAGAAGAGGAAAGGGGAAATACGATTTTTTTTTTCTTAGTACATAGCAGCCTTTAAAAAAACGTGCGACCTCATTTAACGATGTCTAATATGTGGGATATTAGCCACACATTTCGCAATTGAAGCGTTAGTAAAATATTTTGAAATAATATCCTGAGCAGGTCATCAAATGTGTGTGCTACCCGAGTGGGCTCGGCCTCGAAACCCAACTAAGGTAGGACGTTCCTTCTTATGCTCATAGAGAGAGCTTCTGTTCACTAACATGGTGCTCTCGTTATAAAATAGTCAAAACAATTCGCCATGTAGAGGGATCAACATCGCGAAGTATCTGACACGTTTAAAAAAAGCTATCAAATGTAATGATTCTACAGTAAATACTGTTTTACGAGTTTTGTCATATTAACATCAATATGATATAGTATTAATTGCGCTATAATAATGCATTGAACGATGTTTTATCGCATTGCGTCTACAAAAATTCTGTTGAAGTATTCTACATGAACATCAATAGGTTAAAAATAAAACAAATGAATTTAAAAACCCAGATATTGGAAATAAAATATTTTGCTGAGTGAAAACGTGCAAGAAGAATTATAAAAAATTCAAAGTATTGTTGAGACTGCAGTTATAGATTACTTTATCGAACGCGTATGGGATCACCGACATAAAACTTCTAACACGGGAAATAATATCACTATCACATTATGTGATATTTTTCTCACGACAAGCTTCTCCGCATTAGAAAAAAAATATGCAATATTAACACACAAATCCCAAATGAAGAGGGTTTTGTTCACTTTCGTGAACTTAATGCGATATACCTTGCTAGAAAATATTCCTCATTCACTACAACTAACAAAATGTTATAACTAAAAGATCAGGATATTCGGGACAAACATTTATAACTAAATAAACTAAAAACTGGAATATTTAAAACTTTCAGAGAAACTTTAAGTATCGTATTTTCAAATTTAAAGTTTAGTGATTTATATCTGTAGTGTTTGATATTATAGGAACATATCAAGCATCAAATACTGATTGCGAGCAAGAAATTTAGCATAATGATTTCTAGTGAGATGAGGCATTCAAAGCGACAATATTTATGTGACTGTTGGAAAAAATATATTGTATTTCACCGATAGATGTAGAGGATATATCAAAATCACCTCTACACAGAACAGTGGGAAATATTCCAAGATAAATAAAAATAAGTGTAAAGTTTAGATTTATTTTTAAGATTTTAAAAAATTTTATGTATGTCCCAAATCACAATAAAAAATTTTAACAGTACAGCCTGTATTTGTTTCTTTTCTGGCGTATTTCTCTTAGGATGTAGGTATAAAAAATACATGGGGGAATTTTTGTGTCAATCTTTAAACACTTTAAAAAAGCTGAAAAAAAAACAAAAATTTGGATTGCTAGATTCCTTTTGTAACCGTAATTCAACTCATGGAAGAAAAAAAAATCTGGGATTCTATATTTTAAGTTTAATCTATAAAAAGCAATGTTTATCAGATTCTAAACGCAAAATTAAAAATGGATTTTTTTTTCTAAACATGAAGTCTCGGTATTGTATTCCCCTCCTCAATTCCGCTGACCTGATATTGAAGATATGACCACAAAATGAGCAGTTGCTTGTTTGCATGTACGTATTGGGGTTCATGACTGTTCGGAATGTTTATTGAATAGTTTTAATTCAATGGCAAAAATCCGTAATTGTTATAAGCATATTGCCTTTTGAATAATCATCATGGTAGCTGATATAGTAACCTACATGAATTCATGTAGTGAACTAAGGTAAGTTGGGGTAACTGGATCATAGATTTTCAACTTTTTTATAAACTATACTTTTAACACATTAAAATTATACAAAAATGTATAATTTTCAAAAATCTTTGTATTACATGCATTTAAGTAAAAGTCGTAGGGAGTCTGTTTAAGCTACGATTTTGAAATATATAATATATATATATATATATATATATATATATATATATATATATATATATATATATATATATATATATATATATATATATATATATATATATATATATATATATATATATTTATATATATATATATATATATATATATATATATATATATATATATTATATATTTTTAAATACAGGTGGGCCCAATTCCCCTGATGAATGGGGTAAGTGGACAACCCAGGTCTATTTCTCATATGAAACAACAAAATCTGTGACTGGGTAACTGGGTCCAATGCTTGTATATATAGAAAAATAAAAAAATTTCCACCCCCACTCAAAAATAATTTTTCAAAGCAACTACCAATGTTGTAAGATAGATTGTTACGAACACCGGAAAAAAATAACACACAGAGGGGAATTCCCAATTAATATGTAAAGGAAAAATCTGGGAGGGGATGGCTCAGTTACCCCATGGGTCCAGTTACCCCATGAGCCCAGTTATACCAACTTACCTTATATCTCAATTTGTGCAAAAAATTTTTTACTTGGATATCCCATTATATTGACAGCTAATTAAATGCTGTCTCCGTGGGAGCTCTGACAGGATGTCACAGAAAAGTTTTAAAGAGGTGAATGAAGGTGAAGTAAAAATATGGTCAAGTATCGGGGATAATTCAGCTTTCTTCCGGAAATCGGAGAATATTTTATATTGAAAGAATATGATTTAACTAGCTGAAAACCTGCACTTCGCTACGGAGTACATTCAAATTAAATACAACGGTCAATGTATGCAATTAATGCCAAAATAAATAAATAAATAAATATATATATATATATATATATATATATATATATATATATATATATATATATATATATATATATATATATATATATATATATATATATATATATATATATATATATAATAAGTACGACGATCAATGTATACAATTGATGTAAAAAAAAACAAAAAAATATATTTATAAAAAAATCGTAAAGGGATATTTTTATAGACAAAATAATGTAAAAGAAAATATTCAAATTAAATCTAATAGGACTGTAAGGACTTTGCCTAAAACTAAGACTGACAGCCTTTAATATTTACAAAATGCTTTATTTGCATCCCGATTAAATATAGGCTTTATACAATAATTACAAAAAAAAAAAATAAGCACTATCTGAGGCTATTTTGCGGGGTTCAGGATACCATGATGGAACATTGCAGGCTCTCCTTCTCTGGCACGCGTTCGGCGACGAGGAGTTCTTCACACCTGTAAAAAAAAGGGTCATCTGCTCCCATTTACATCAAGGTGGCGAATATATATCCTCGCCCCTCTTTGGGTGGTTCCTTTTAAGTTACCGCTTGCCGCTTTGTTCCTTCAAGCGTCTGACCAGCCGACACTAGCCTTTCATCTGGACTCCATTGTCAACTAGGGAATCGTTTCAAAAGAGGTTCCTTTCTTGAAGTGTATCGAAGAGTCACTACGACACGGCTTTGTGTAACTAAACGGAAGGTCACCTTTCGGCACTGATAAAACACCTTAGATGACAAAGACGGGTGTCCCTTGGAATTTACCCGTAGGGACCGTCAAGTCATTACAGTCTAAATTCCTCCCCTCCCCAGATGTTTTTCTGCAGAGAGTTTCACCTGCAAAAAAACAGAACAAAAACATGGTCCTTCTCAGGACAATTTCAATTATAAAAACTTTTCCCGAAGGCAAATGCACACCCAATTGACATTACGAGTAGACCGTTAATTTTGATCAAACTCTGGCTTTACCTTCATGAAAGAAAATTTTTAACTGTACTTCAAAGTATCATTTTAAAAGCACATCAAAAGGAATTTATAACTAAAATTTACGCACTTTAAAATCTCTAATAAGAGAACATGCCGTAGCAAAGAAATTATAAAAATTACACAATAATATAACAAGTCATGGCAAAAATTTTAAATAAAATCGTATACTAATACATGTCATATCAAAAAACTTTAAATTCATAGAACACTAGTACATACACATGACACTACATAAAAAACATTATAACTAGTAAATCACTCAACTGGGATCCCATAATTTACCTTAATTGTGATCACATGACACAAATAAATTCTCAAATTGATATTAAACACAGTTATAATGAAACAACTTTACACAAATAAAATTAAACACAAATCCAAAATGGATACTTAAACTTCATACAGAACCTATCATCACGGTTACTAATACACATGAAAATTTTAAATTTCTTACTTATCTTTTAATACATTTAACACTTATAGTCATAAAACAATTTAATACTCGGCTTTCCGTAACTCCTGGATCAGGGAACTTAATTCGTTCACGATTATCTGTGATCCAATCTTTTCCATTTAAGTGGACAGTCATCAGTGACCTAAATTTAAATATTCATTTTATCCTACTATAGGATTCACAATCGATTTAGGGTCTAATTTTTCAGTACTGACTGACATAAAATTATAACAAAATAGCTCATTGGCTCATTCCTTATCAAAAAAACTCACAAACTTCACATTCCTGTTAATCACTTGGATGCTTTGACAACACTTACATTTATCTGTTGTCGTCACAACTCTTCAGACAAAACTTATCGATTTCACAATAAATCATTCAATTGCGGTATTCAAACACCGTACGGAGTGTATTTTGACTCCAATTACTACCTTCTTAGGTATACACAAAACATACACATTTGCATTTAAAAGTTAGCCCATACCTTTCTGAGGCATTCTACTGGCTTATGCAACAAACAAAACAGAACATAAAATGTTACAATTGAACATTAATTAAAGCCTATCTGAGGCATTCCAACACGGCATACATAAAACCGTCATATGGCGTTTGCCACTACAAAACCGTTATATTATGACAACGTCAAAGGAATTTCACCTGAATTTTCCTTTAAAGCAGAACTCAACTTCTATGGTCGAGTCGTTCAAATTTACAAACAATTACATGTTACAATTCATAAAATACATTACTCAAACGAATACACATTAATTTCTGGTCACATTTTTACACTGAAACTACAATTAATCAACATACTTATAATATACATTTAAACTTTTACGACCAAACTTCGGCTTAGCCTGGTGTTCGGCGGGAATTAACAGTGTTAAGACGTTTCTTATAATTCTTAACATTAGGGCATTTCCCATTTTGACATTTGTCACAAGCCGACACGTAATCATTTATATCTAAGTGACAATATGGCCAGTAAAAATACTGAGTTAATGATTCTTTCATCTTAGCAACGCCTAAATGAACATTAGTATGTTCGTGGCAGAGTCTTTTTAATTTCTCTCGATACTTTCGAGGCACAATAAGCAGGTTTCTAGTGGTTCCATCGTTATTTTTTTTCTGGTAAAATAACATCTCGTTTACCACCACGTACTTATTTTCTTCGGGCGTCTTCTTTTTCGCTCTATCAAAAATTACTTTTAATTCTTCGTCCTCACTTTGTGCAACTCTAAATTCTTCGGGTGAAGTCTTTAATAAGTCGGGAGTAATTATTTGTTTCTCCTGGAGAGACAAGATAGTCGCGCTCTCTTCCGAAGTGATTTCTTCTACCGCTTCTGCTCCGGGGATCACTTGCTCTATTTTCGTTTTTTCATCTCCCGTGTCTAGCCTTTCTCTATCAAATTTTAGGTTTTCGGCCCGAGTTTGCACAGTATTTTTCACCGGAACTTCAACATTCCTGTTGATCTTCTCAAGCAAGGCTGCCGTTTTATTTCCTAACAAATAGTGTTTCTGCTCGAATTCCGTATTGCTGACAGCTGCTCTAGTTCTGGTGTGGCCCCATTCACATTTTAAATCGACCTCTGCTATAGGTAAGCAAACGGATGAATCTAACACAGGTGCACTGACATAAACGTGCTCTCCTGTGTACATATGGGGTTGTACCAAATTTTTAGAAATCAGATCAATGCTCGCTCCTGTGTCTCTCAGAATAGACGTAGATTTTCCATTAACGACTCCCTGACTGATATATGGAGTCATCACGCCACTCGAGTCTCCACCACTAGTTTCTGTTGCCGCGATAATTTCCGTCTCTTTAAGTTTAGGACACTGTGGTCGCAGATGGTCATAAGAACCACACTCGTAGCAACGGAGCTGTTTTCTTTTCTCAAAAATTCTTTCCTTGTTTTGTCCACTAGAAGCTTCTTTTTCCACATCTTTTTTTTCTTTCTTCTCTTCCTTAAATTTATGATTATTTTTAAATGTCTTATTAATTTTATCTGTGGACTTCTGATCCTTTGGGAATTCTCTTGTTCGGAAACTGTCTTGCAAGCTTTCATACTTATCTATTTTTTCCGCTAATTCTAAAGGAGTATTAATCTGCATCCACTGCTCCAAAAAATGATCTTTTATATCGGCAGGTACCCGTCTCTTCATCTGTTCCGTTATGTGTAGGTCTCTCAGTTTCTTAAATGTAGTGATTTCTAAATCTGCTATCCATTCATCATAATAGCCACTAAGCTCATGGGCATAATTCCTCCATGACTTATCTGCGAGTTTAGGATGGCGATAAAACAGTTGTTTTAATTTTTCTGTATTCATCCTAAATCTCTGGAGAATCATCTCTTTTACGTAGTCATAATCTTTTGCCTGTTCTGGCGATTCTCTGGCCATCATGTTGGAAATTTCTGGGGTTAGTACCCCTAACAAATATGGCACCCAATCTTGTTTAGGGACTCCCGCCATCTCTGCTCTTCTCTCAAAATTAATTAGATACAGGCCCATTTCGTCCCGTTTCTCGTCAAATTTCTGCATGGTTTTAAGGAGCTGAATGTTCTGAGTTGCGTCTGCATCTCTGTCCCTCCCATTTCGGGCTCTATTGTCTCCATTAATTCCTAATTCTAGTCTCCTCATTTCGAGAGTAAGTTGGTCTTGACGAATTTTGTCTTCTCTTTCTTTCCTATCTTCAATAATACGCTCTAGTGCGAGTCTAGCGTCTTCTTCGACGTAATTTTCGTTTTCTGTAATGATCTTCTTAATTTTGAAAATCTTAAGCGTATCGTCAGCTAGTCCTCCTAACTCTTCTAAAAGCTCTAAAAGATCCCCTTTCTTACCCTTATTTAAAAAGGACATTTTTCCAAGTTTAGGGTTTCTAATTTAGGGTAACCAATAAAATTTTTCCTCGGCAACTAGCTATACCTTCCGACGGTATGTGTCCTAACCGGAACTAACAAGTTCAAAACTGATCAATTTTATACCGAACTATAATTTTAGCCCTTATGAACACCAAACTAGCACCGCACAATATAAACATTCACAATTTACTCAATACCTATCAAATCAAAATACCGAACTCTTACACAGAATACACATAAACAGAATTCTCAAATTAATCAATGCTCTATATAGATTTCTCACACAGTAATACACAAATACTAAATTATCACTGTTAATATCAAAGCATAAGAAACTTAAATATATCTGTTACTATTAAAAGAAAAAAAATACTAAATAAACACTGCAAAAAAAAATTCACTTTCTTTAAAAATAGAGAAAAACATACAGTATTTGCAATTAACAAAACACAGAAATTGGCTAAACTTATTGCAATTCCTAACAAACAAAAATTGGTTCTTTACTTGAACACTAACTGGTTACTCATTCATATACCATAAAAACACACAGAAATTGGTTTTACTTATCACAATTCCTCAAAACAATAGTTCCTACTTAGAACTTCAAATGGTTAACTCATACACCATTAAAACACAGAAATTGATTTAAATCATCCAAATTTCTAATATAAAATATCAGTTCTTAATACGAACTCTAAATGGCTACTTATACATATACCATTTAAAAAAAAAACACAGAAATTGATTTAATTCATCAAAATTTCTAAAATAAAATATCAGTTCTTACTACGAACTCTAAATGGCTACTTATACATATACCATTTAAAAAAACACAGAAATTGATTTAATTCATCAAAATTTCTAAAATATCAGTTCTTAATACGAACTCTAAATGGTTAACTTGTACATATACCATTTAAAAAAAACACAGAAATTGATTTAATTCATCAAAATTTCTAAAATAAAATATCAGTTCTTAATGCGAACTCTAAATGGCTACTTATAAATATACCATTTAAAAAAAACAATAAAATAATTTTTACTTATTGCATTTATACAAAACCATTATTTAGTTTTTAAATCAAAGCCAGAATCTGATAAAAAGAATCGGCCTACCTGTAATCCTTTCGTTCATCACTGATATCCTATCGTCTTCTGACACCATTTAATAACAGTCTGTAAGGACTTTGCCTAAAACTAAGACTGACAGCCTTTAATATTTACAAAATGCTTTATTTGCATCCCGATTAAATATAGGCTTTATACAATAATTACAAAAAAAAAAAAATAAGCACTATCTGAGGCTATTTTGCGGGGTTCAGGATACCATGATGGAACATTGCAGGCTCTCCTTCTCTGGCACGCGTTCGGCGACGAGGAGTTCTTCACACCTGTAAAAAAAAGGGTCATCTGCTCCCATTTACATCAAGGTGGCGAATATATATCCTCGCCCCTCTTTGGGTGGTTCCTTTTAAGTTACCGCTTGCCGCTTTGTTCCTTCAAGCGTCTGACCAGCCGACACTAGCCTTTCATCTGGACTCCATTGTCAACTAGGGAATCGTTTCAAAAGAGGTTCCTTTCTTGAAGTGTATCGAAGAGTCACTACGACACGGCTTTGTGTAACTAAACGGAAGGTCACCTTTCGGCACTGATAAAACACCTTAGATGACAAAGACGGGTGTCCCTTGGAATTTACCCGTAGGGACCGTCAAGTCATTACAGGACATACTAAAGAATATAGTACAATTAATATAGTACAGTTTGAGGATCATATCTTTTACTGCATTTTAATATTTTTTTGGATAATGTCCAATCATCTGCCGCATTAGCAAGGAAAAAAATATTTTTTTGTCTATTTAGTTGTTATGCACGTGACGATAAATTTATTTAAAGTACCAGAAAAAGAAATCACGTGATCAGCATTCAATAAATTAAATTCTAAAAATTAATCTTTGAAAATTCACGAAAAATCAGAAAGTGGAGGTAAAGATTCAAAAAAGATTTCATTTTGGAGGAATTTTTATGATCTTTCTCGTGATATAAATTTTATAACCCTCAAATTATTATTTTAAATGCAAACTCAAAAAAAGTTACAAAAACAGCTTAAAAATTTAATTTTAAAAAATCTGAGAAGAATTTTTCAAAAATCTTTCTTAGTGCACCCCTACACTATAAGAAAATCGCCATGCAAAATTTCAGCCCTTTAGGTCCAGCGGTTTGGTCTGTGCGTTGTATGTCAGTGAGTCAGTAAGTTACGGAACTGTTATATATATATATATATATATATATATATATATATATATATATAGATAATTCAGGAAATAGCCTCTGAATACATTTGCATTCCCCTTTGATTTATTTCTATCTTTCATTAAAAATAGAAATATGTTTTTTTTTCATACTAGTAAGTATTTTACTTTTATTGTATGATTTTCTCTTAATATATATTAATTCACTGATAGGCATCTACGAGAAGATATTGTGAGTAATGTACTTTGACATAGTACTGAAGCAGTATACATATGTTTCCGTGAGTATGTACTTAGAGACAGGTAAAACCTAGCATAGAAAAGGAAGGAGAGATGAATTGCATCGTGTACTTCATTATTTTATATTTTTTATACCCATCTAAAGTAAATTTATGAGCGAACGTTTGAGAGTGTACCGCAGTTGGTCCTAACACAAGAATTATTCTCCAGTGAAATGCGCTTCTGAGAGCAATGGAGCAACCAATTTCTTGTATTCTTTTAATACTATCATCGGGGATAAAAATCAATCTCCCTCATTCAGTGTGTTTGTTTGGCCTTCTTTTATTCTCCGACTTGAAATATCTTGCCCTACAGAAAACCAGGCGGCTCTAAGAAGTCCATTATACCATCCAGATGATATTAAGTGCCAGCCGCACTCTTTTATTTGCCAGCAGTGGTAATTCATCTTTAGGGGCATTCGCGTATTTTCACATATGGATACCTTGGTATTTGCAGTTCGTGGCAAGACTTCTTGATGTTTTCTCTTTTGATACGCAGGAGAAATAGATGGGAATAGCAGCGCGGGGGAAATAATGTATTAACTTGTGCCTAAAAGAATGCCGAATGCATCGCGCCTGCATTTGGTCTTTTATAATGGATACCCCTCCGCGAAGTCGGGTTATGTAGTTATGCGAGGAATGCGGTATCAGATGGTCATTGTGGTCCAGCTGCTCGTCTTATCGGCATTATAGGGGAGGAACGCTTGGACTGGGCTTTGTAAATGATGGAGGATTTCGATAAGGGAATCCATCATTAGGCAAGCCAGAATTATTAATCGTCTAAGCAAACTAATAACTACATAATAGGAAAAAATATTTACTAAAACTGTTCATAAAAAAAATGGGATACATACCTTCTCTAAATATTAAGCGGCGTGAAATTTTTCACCGAAAATTAGCAGCTGCATTAGCTTACGAGAGAGGATTTGATGATCCGAATTGTTTGATTTTTGAAAGATTGAGTTCGGAATATGTCTCAGTCGTAATACATACGACGTAAGTGTCCGTTGGATTAATATTAAGAGATTGCTAAGGAAATATTTAAAAAAAATCCATCCATAATTTAACCAAACATACGCTGTAAAGCGTGATCTAGTTGTGTCAGAGGTCTAATTAATGTATATGTATGCATATTTTGATATTGGTATATATATATATATATATATATATATATATATATATATATATATATATATATATATATATATATATATATATATATATATATATATATATATATATATATATATATATATATATATATATATATATATATATATATATATATATATATATATATATATATATAGGGAATTCTGCTCTTGTGGCAACACGGATGAGGCGCCACTTGAGCAAACGAGTTCCAGCTCTACCGCTGGTGCTGAGTGGGCGGAAACAATGGAACGCACACTATGTTTACTTTTCGAGGAGTGCAAACGGCATGTTGTATTATTTTGCTCACGCTAGACGAGCGTTAATGTCGTGTCAGACGGGCACTGACATTCTGTGTTTTCTTATTGTGATAATCTGTTGTGACCATAAGTTGTAATTGGTTTGTGTTTTATTAAATATTAGTCAAGAATACGTATTATTGCATTTTGATATTCCAACCGTGGGAATAAATTTCCCACACACACACACACACACACACACACACACACACACACATATATATATATATATATATATATATATATATATATATATATATATATATATATATATATATATATATATATATATATATATATATATATATATATATATATATATATATATATATATATATATATATATCTTCCTCAGTAGAGGTTTTCGCTTGTTCATAGTGCATAATTTTTACCTAGGAAGTCTCCTCGGAGTCAGTCATGCTTCGAGTCTTCCCTGAGTTTTGGACAGTTTTGGCATTTCGACATATGATTTGAACTAAAGAAAAGCTTCCAAAACTATCATATGACAATAAACAAGCTAAAAATCTAAAAAAAAAGAAAGTTCCATATTTACTGGCATAGATGTATATAAGCGCTAAATAAATAACAAAACGGTGTAATATTTTAATATAAAAATGAAGAAACAAACGGAAACCTTGACAGTTTCGTATTAAACTTTGGGCGCATTTGAGCAATATCTTCTCTTTATGATGCGTTTTATAAATATAATATGTAATATGATGTATAATATGGGACATTTTCCTGATGACCCTGTTTTACTGAATTTATAATTTCAATTCAGTTCATTTTTAAAAATAACGTTTATTTTCTTTTTCATTTGAATTTCCTGAAAATCCCTTTGGTTGCGTTGATAAAAGGTCACATTACCATGAGCGTGTATGTTCAGCAATAGATAACTCCTTGCTCTTTCATGCAACATAATGAATGAGTTTGCCTGCTATATGTGCGTGCGTGTACTTGAATGCGTCGTTTAAGCACTACAGACACTTTTTTAAAGAATGTAATATAAAACTGTTCAGTAGTCGAAAAATTAATAGTTTAAGAATAGAAAAGGAGGAATAAATTTATCTGAAAAAAAAAAAATTGGAAAATGGTTGAAGGAATTTCACATAAATTGTTAAAATTTTTATTTCATTTAAATTTATCTTAAAAGCTACAAGCAAATATCTGACCTTTATTAAAATGAGAACAAATGATTTCTCAATAACATTTTCTTAAGTATGTAATAAATTAAATTCTCCAGAAAATATGCTTGAACGTTTTTGAGTTTAAAAAAAATGCTGACGAGTTGGGCTATTGGATTGTGTTGTCTGAAAATAGGAAAAATAGATTAATGCTGTTTTTCCCGCCACCCCAATGACATAAAAAAAACCTAGGTGATTTTTTTAAATAAAAAAGTGTCAATTTTTCTGGTATATTTGGAATTCCAGGAACCATTTGGAATAAAGAATGAAAAAGTAATTAGTTTGGTATGAAAAAATGCATTAATTTCTGAGCGAAGGGTTTCGAGTTTAAATCATCAAAGTTTTAAACGAAGCAAATGACTTCAACTTACTTCGCGAGTATTCCTAGGTAAAAAATAAAGGCGAACAAACGCAACCTCTATCGACTAATTACAGTAATTTGTCATTTTTCTAATGTACTTTTTGCTAATTCCTTCCTCTGTTCTTCACATTAACAAATTATTCGAAAATAACAACCCGTACTAGAGTAGAGGGGGGAGGACTTTCATAATAATAAAAGAACGAAACGGAAAGAAACCTTTCGCAAATGTAACTCGCAGAAGAAAAAAAAAAAGCAGCGAACTGAAAAAATTTCTCCTCCGCACATACGCACGCTTATGTGAGGCCAAAAAAAGTAAGCGAATGAAAAATAACTTAAATAATCACTGCTGCTGCAGGGAAAGCAAACAACTCATACATTATTTCGGTAGAAGCTGGGTAATAATTTATGATGCGCTCTGCATTTCTGAAACGCAGATTCAGAACAAGAAGAACGATTCAGTTTCTGGTAGAATAGAAGGGAAGAAATATAAATCATGTGTTATACTTGCTTATTTATTGTTGATAAGACTACTCTTCAAAATGCACTGCTTCATTGATTTGGGGTTTTCATCAAATACTCTATCAACTCTTTTCTTTTATTTTTGTTTTCCTTTTTTCAGGTACCTTCAACAACATATTATATGCTGGACACTTGTAAATAATACACGACCATATATGAGGTTAGATTTTATGTAGTGGGTGAACTGAAATCTTGTAGATAATCCTTTACACATAGTGTAAAGGATAGTGTAAAGGAAATCTTGTAGATAATCCTTTACACATAGTATAAAGGATTATCTACAAGATTTCAGTTCAACCCACTACATAAAATCTAACCTCATATATGGTCGTGTATTATTTACAAGTGTCCAGCATATAATATGTTGTTGAAGGTACCTGAAAAAAGGAAAACAAAAATAAAAGAAAGAGTTGATAGAGTATTTGATGAAAACCCCAAATCAATGAAGCAGTGCATTTTGAAAAGTCTACGCTCTATAGAATGCTCTATATAAAGCTCTATCTGTAAAAACTGAGCATTTCTTATCCGAAACTCCAATAACCGAAATTCTCTTAAACTCTATTTTAACGTAGGATTGCGTTCCAACATAACGGTCCGCGGTAAAGCAAAATTTCAGACGTCCGTCGTCGCGAGTTACTATTTTAGCAGCGTGCCAAACCCAGGCTGTATCGCTTGGGCAAGCAGTAAACAGTTAAAGAGAAATGTATCAAAATGCGGGGGGGGGGGGGGATGTAAGCAACGATAAATAATCCTACGTTAATAACCCGCGGTAATTTCGTTAGAAGAGACTATCTGAAACTTTTTTTCAAACTCTGAGATGATGTTAAGGATGGAAAATTCCACGTCTGAAGTAACATTTGTATGGATATCTATACATTTTTTGTCCATTCAAAAATGTAAGTCCTTTTATGAAAATGGCTATCCATAATTGTATTTTTAGAATCAGGATTGATAATGATAGAAAACAATCCTAGAAGTGTTGTTTCTTATCTTATGGGGGGAGGGGATCTGATACATTATCCCTTTAGAAGTTTAGTGTGTCCCGAGCACATTTCCTGCACAAAATTATTCAGAATTTTAAATAATTTACCCTCAGACTATGTGTATAACATCCAATTATTTTATTTTTTTAACTTTTTGGAAACGAAGCTTATTCCGTCTTACAATTAAAAAAATTCCGTCCGAAAATTAAAAAATTTCAGCTAAGATTGAAATATTTATATGTGACTATCTTATAATTGTATCGGTGCACTGTCAGACATTTCTAATTAATGTACCTGCTTTCATTGAAATTTTTCAGTTTGAGTTATAAAACCACAACGTTGATTCTTCAGAAGTTATTTATTAAAGTTATTTTATTCTAACTTAAAATTATTGATTATCTAATCTTACGATTCGCATCTGCATGTTTGATAAAACAAAATTATACTCTTGCACAGTTGCAAAAGTGAACCTCAAATGTATTGAGTACGATACACTAAATCAGAAATCTTTATTTGTATATATTTGACATCTATAGATGTCCTTATATATGAGGAAGATTATGGTTACCGGGAAAAAGTTATTTTAATAATAATACAAACAATAACTATAAACTTTGAAATCTAAAAATAACCAACATATCGTTATGAACATAAATATTTACAACTAAATAAAAAAGATTATATATAAGCCACACATTGATACCAGAAGATTTAGAACCCATGGAAAAATTTATATTTAGATATTATGGTGGCAAATCAAACTACAAAATTCGAAATTATCATTCACCTTGCAAGATGAATGATAAGATGTGAATGAGCTCGACCCCGGATTTGAACCCCGACCATCGCCTTCTCAGACATGTACGCTCGCTACAACAGCATCGAGCCACATGTGAGACTCAGAAAAACTTGCAACTTTTTAAATATTTTTACCTATTATAACCATTAATATAAAAGAAAGGACCAGTAAAAATGAAATTATTTGATTAAAAGTGCAGAGTCTAACAAACATTCTTATCTTATTATAAATATATATTTTTTTCTTTTTAAACTAGCCCATAAAAATAACTCTTTCAACTTTTATTTTATTTTCCCTCATTTAATGAGTGGTTTCTCTCAACATTGAATTAAGGGTTTGAAAAAGTTATTGATTCAGTATCCGAAAGACCGCAATTTAACTGCGATGCAATTAAAAACCTGTGTGGATAAAACCAGGAAAACAGTTTGAATTTTTCAGGAGACGGCACATGGCGTAAGTTGACGGATAGTACAGTCACGGGTAGGCTTTGCAATGTATCCCCCCTCCTTTGCTGGGTCTTTGGGGACTTAGGGAAGAGGGGAAGGCCACACTCGCACATTTGAGTCACGTTTGTTGCTTGGAGAAATCGAAGGATCCCGAAATAAATCATCAGAGTCAGATAGGGTGCAAGCTGGATTTACTACTTTTTGACCAAGAAATGTTTTCATACTTTCCTGAAAGAAAATTCCGAGATATCTAAGATGAGAATGAAACTTAAGTAAAAGCAATACATTGGAGTAGCAGCGGAATTTTATAATCGGGATGAATTGTGTGTGCATATGTCTTGAATAACAATGCATTTATTGCTAATTAATATAAAACCGGGGGGATCTTTAAATATTTTATATTCTTTCCAGTAGTATCTGCGTATGGAAAGTGACAAAGTAAAAAACTTACCTGTTATTCAAAGTTTATTTTTTGCGCATTGGCTACTTCTAGAATTTATCGTATCTCATGCATGCTTATTATTTAAAGTTTAATTTTTCTGTAGACTGTAGGAAAAGGTTTGTATCATAAGAAAACACTTAAAAAAAGGGATAGAAAACATATAGAGCATGAACGATAAAAACACTCATCCCCAAAATTTCTCACGATAGTCATTTTTAGCGTGTTTTCCTCTCTCAATACACCGTTCTTGTTTAACAAAAATTCTTGAGTTTTCAGGCCTGCTTTTATACTGGAAGCCCGACCATGAAAACATACGCGGAGAAAATAAATGCCGGTGTTTAAACATACAAATCTGAAACAAAATAATATAAACCCGATTGAAAGGAAGAACATTATAAAATTGAAAAAAAAAGAGAAGGCAATGCATTTTTATTTTCCTCATACAAACAACGTCCAAGCAAGTATATATATATTTATATAAAAAATAGGAAAGCACTGCTGAGTACGAGTGAATAAAAACTACGAGTGAAGTCAGCGACTGATGTTCATGTGAGGTTCAATTTTGATTTAGCATTCCCTACCATATCCCATAGGGTCCACGGTGCTTTCATCTAATCTCCTTCACCCAATTGAGCTCGCTCCGTTCTATTTTTCGAGATCCATTGGGATGTAGCCGATTCAGCGTATGAAATAGTGGACTCAATTGGAGGGGCAGGACTTAATACTTTTTTATTGTTCATTCTCAAAGGGAAATACCATCTAAATCCGAGGATATTGAAAGTCCCTTATCTCCCCTGATAGGGAAGTGGTACAAACTTGGCATTTTCCGGGATTTTGAACTGAGTTTTTCAGTGAAAATTTTTGATTGGGTACTTATTTTTATAAAGTGCTACATTTATTGAATCATTCAGGCATTTTAAGATTTTTTTTTCTGGTTCTGTTAGAATTTGTAGGTTTAGATCGCATGTGATTCATCTTTATTTCAAACCGCAACACCTACCTATGTGTTTTACATATTTGCATCCAGCTGTTTATTATTTATGGCGTCTATTAACAAGTTTATTGAAGAATATTTATAACACAAACGGAAATCTTTCTGCTGTAGTATTTTACATAACGTAATGTTCAGTCAATGCGTTTAAGGGTAATTACTAAAAACAATTACTGAATCAATGCTGTCACCCTTGATCATTTGTTTTATTGTGCGACATCAACAAATTAAATAATAATGTTGCATTTCTTTTTTTCTTGATAGAGACATTTTACTAGAAAATATAATATTGTATATCACAAAAAAGAAACTTATATTAATAGTATTAAACAAACAGTTTGTTTTATATGGGGTATCTAAAGCCCAAGGTTTGCAGTTAATCTCAATCACCACTGAAGGGCTTTTTAGCCTCTCGAGAATAGAATTAAACCTCAATTTATATGGATATACAATGAAATGATTATTTTAGGAGCTGTAATCTTTGAAACAATAAAATCTCTTCCTTGTTTGCATTCGATAATATTTAGTTTTTCTTGAATAATCAGTTCTGAGTATTTTGAAAAGATGTCAATGTACATAATTTCAAAAAATATCAAACAACTTCTCTCAACTTTCTTCTTGAAATTATAAATAAGAAAGAGAGAATGACTTTGAGGAGTTGAATGGACTCTAAAGAATGGACTCTGAGGTCATTTTAAAAGGATTATGACATTGACTCGATGGTGTAGAAGTTAATGTTTTTGTCTGGAAAGCAAAGGATTTTGGGTTCAACTACTCAAGCCACCAAGTTGTTTTTAAAGGGGGAAATACATTTTTAAAGAAAAATTAGAATGCGAGTGGCTGAGTAGTTGCTCATCTACGTACCCCCCCCCCCCCCAAAAAAAAAAAAAAAAAAAAAAAAAAAAAAAAAAAAAAAAAAGGAGAGGACTTCAACAATGGATCACTCTCAAAAAGAATCAGTCTCAAAAATTGTATTAAGTAAATTTGAAAGTGTGACGAAAACGTTAGATGGTATAAAAACCATTCTATCACCGGAAAGTCGAGAATTTTGTTTTCCAGACAAGCAAAGTCTGTTTTTAAATTGTGAGATAATTAAAAATGTATTAGTATAATTAAAAATGTGTTAGTATGTATCACGCGTTGGGTCAGCAGAAATCGTTATGACCCAGCATAACAGAGTGTTATTCAATGACTTTTCTCTAGACAATATACATTCTTGAATTCCCTTAGCATACATATACCGACAAATTCACACACCATCTACCTACATATATAACCCTATTCAACTGTACGTGTGGATCCCAAGTTCAAGATTTCTTCTTCATTGAATACTTTACAGCCAGTCGAGGCTTGAATCAATCCATAAAAGTACAATAAAAAGACGCAATTTTTCAAGACTCAGAGTTATTACGAAGTAGACAGAGGACAGGCTGACAGAAAGATTTCGGATAAAAGGAGCTTTGGCATCATACATTTCCATTATATACTCGCCTACAAAACTGCTAAGCTAAGAGAATCTGAAGATCGTTTGATGCCAATGTCCAGTCATTTTACTGGTTGTAATGATCACGCAATAAGTGTCAGAGATAATCTTCTCAATACGGAAATATTAACTACGCAGTAAAATTTAAAGATTAGGGTTCACAATTCTAAAACCTTTAAAGTTACCGCGGATGTTTCAGACATTTCATAAATATATATATATATATTTCAATGCAGTCGTTATCACTTCCCTTTTTTTAAGACTTTCCACCTGACACCGCGATTTGATGGCTGCCTTATCATCAGAGCACCCAAGAGGTGAACTAACTTACTCCCAAAGAAAAGATATGTACGTCTATAATACAAATGCATGCATCGTGTAAATTAAATCACTACGCGGGCATTTTTGAGATAATTTGTTCTGATTCAGTTTCTTATCATTTTCAGGGCATGCAGCGTAACATTAAACAAGACGGTGTTAATTTCTACCGGATGTCGATCCCCATGTATGAAACTCTCCTCTCCCCTCTTACCTGACTTCATTAGTAACTAAGCAAATTTTAGCTCGTTCTATTAACAGCACGAACAGCCTATCTATCATGTTGTTATGACAACAGAGGCGACATTTTCGGGACTTTATACAAATTTGGTCCCCAAACACTATGCGGCCCGTGACAAATTAGGCCTTCCGCGCGACGGATTTGACCAGCAATGGAGAGGGGGAGACAAAAATGATTAATGCCCAACTTGGACGCATAGCGACTGGCGCGTTAATTAAACATGCATCCTGATTAAACGATATGCGTGCGCCGTGTACCAATATCGCGACGGTTTTAATTTCATAAACATTGTGGGACCAGCGAGATATCGCGCCCCACAACTCAAGTGGCTTTATCAGCACATGGCCGACGCGCCAGTTTTCCAATTAGAGCGTAGGAGGACATAAAGACGAGTGGTGTAAACCTTCTAAGTTCACATCCTAAGAAAGTTATGAAAAGACTCCAGTAATAATGCTTCTTTGAAATGAGGTAAACAAAGGATATGGATGAACATAGAGGGCTGAAATATTTAAAGGATTGAATAGAGGAGAGGGATTGAAAGTCTCATGTCTGTGAGAACAAATAATTTTATTCAGACTAGACAGATAAACGATTGATTTGGAATAGAAAATTGGATTAAAGGATCATACAATAAGACAAATGATATATTTAAATTTTAAAAAACATTTATATTTTAACTAACTGAAAACCCGTTCTTCGCTACGGAGTACATTTAAATTAAATACAATGGTCAATGTATGCAATTAATGCCAAAAATATGTTGAAATATATTATAGTAAATACAACGATTAATATATGCAATTTATGTAAAAAAAACGAAAAAATATATTTATAAAAAATCGTAACGGATATTTTTATAGACAAAATAATGTAGAAGAAAATATTCAAAATTAAATCTAATAGAACATACTAAAGAATATAGTACAGGTAACATAGTACAGTTTGAGGAACATGTCTTTTACTGTATATTAGTTTTTTTTTTTATATAATGTCCAATCATCTGCCGCATTAGCAAGAAATTTTTTTTTTTCTATTTCGTTGCTATGCACGTGACGATAAATTAATTTAAAGTACCAGAGAAAGAAATCACGTAATCAGCATTAAATAAATTAAATTCTAAAAATTAATCTTTAAAAATTCACCAAAAATCAGAAAATGGAGGTAAAGATTCGAAAAAGATTTCATTTTAAAAGAATTTTTATGATCTTTCTCGTGATATAAATTTTTTAACCCTCAAATTATTGTTTTAAATGCAAACTTAAAAAAAGTTACTAAAACAGTTTAAAAATTTAATTTTAAAAAATCTAAGAAGAATTTTTCAAAAATATTTCATAGTGCACCCCTACATTATAAGAAAAATCGCCATGCAAAATTTCAGCCCTTTAGGTCCAGCGGTTTGGTCTGTGCATTGTCTGTCAGTCAGTCACGGAACTGCTTTATATATATAGATAAGGGTTATTAAAATCATAAATCAAGCTTACTTTAAATGAATATGCTTACTCCATTACTCCAGCTTTAACTTTCATTAGATTTCTTCTTATTCTGTTTACAAAAAGAGTAAAAATAAATATGTGTATATAATTAAAAATCCACAGATACTAATAAAAGCTAAGCGTAAATCTAACTACAAATAATGTGGCAAATATTAATTAGAATCTTTTTCGTTCCTATACATGCTGTATATCATAGAAACTAGCATATATAATTTTTATTTATCAATTTTCTTTTCAGTTCTGAATTTTTTTTTCAATAGAAAACTAAAAATTAAAAAATAATGCAAATTTCTTTTATTGCATTTATGCTTCAAGTAATTTTACTTCTGTTAAAAAAAAAGAGCCTTAACTATAACAAAACATCTTTAAATAAAATACCCATAATTAACTGCTGGAAAATCCCTTAAAATTTTTTATTATAATATTTAATAGATTCAGTGTTTATAGTGGTTTCTAATACGATAAATATTGTACCTAAACACAGGGAATGATCTAAACTTAACAATTTAAGTATATATTTAAGTATCTTTTTAATATTTTACAAATAATGTTTACTTCAATTTAGTGAGAAGCTAAAGCCTAAAGCGTACCTTTTTTAACGTGTAGAGTAAGTTTGTTAATATTTATCAGTATATTCACCAGTGTATAAGAAATAAACACTGCCCAAAATTTAATAATTCAAATATTTTTGACAGCTAAATCAAAAACTAATTTTTCTAACAAAATTTCCTTTTCTCAGTAAAATTTGTTCTTATCAGAACAATTACGGATTTTTTTTAAAACGAAAAAGTAATATACTTTAAAAAATATGAAAGCTAGATTAATCAATTACTTTTCAATACATGCGTTTCATTGTATATCAAAACAAGACTATTATCGAAATTTTATTATTACTTTATTTGCTAGACTAGCCGGGCTTCGTCCGTCTAGCCGGTCGGTTTAGGGACCCACTCCCTTCAGCAATCATTGTCAGATAACGGAAACACTAAACTACAACGAATAAAGGTATTTAAATTTTATGGTTACGCATCCCAAGTCCTGCAAACAGTCGCAGACAGAAGAAAAATTCTCCCCCCCCCCCGGTGAGAAGTTCCCTTCCCTCCACCCCTCCGCGTATGGGCGATAAATTCTTTCTTCGAGACTTTCTCCTCCCGCATATGAAATGTTGTAAAGTACTCTATCATCTGTAGCACAAGCTGTATCAACAGACTTATAAATCTGAGATGTGCCAGGCAAATGACCTAAAAGCTGCTTATTAATGAGTATAACATTGTCGTTTTTGATGCAAGGATAGCTCTTTCACGTAACCAACTATGATCTTTAAAATGCTGAGAGAGATTGGGAAACACTTCTTGTAACAAATCTGCATGATTTTCAATTAATTTTCTAATATCTTCCACTGATATAAGTCCATCATCGCCATGAGACATCAAGTTTTCATTTCCTCGTTGAAGTAAAGTATCAGAAAACCAATATGCATAAGCATCACCTGTCGTATGAACCCTCATATCAGTTTGAAGATCAAGTGTTTCAATTTCATTCCATGTAACTCAAGATTTCAGGCATGCATGTATTTCATTAGTTCTAGTTCCACGTGGAATAACAGGCAGACTCTGTCAGAAGTCACCAGCCAAGAGCAAAGTAATTCCTCTCATTCTTCGGCATAATCATTTAAAAATTCACAATAAAGGTTGTTTGATCTACGATGTGACAATTTAAGCACTATAAATAAAATAATAACATGTTACTACACAACAAATACAACATAAACAAAAAGTGAACACAGTAAAAAAGGATACTTAAAGACACGCAATTGGAATAGCAGTAATCAAAGCTAAACACAAACATAACTAACAGTTGTTTTAAAACACCTCTGGTAAACAATGTTAAGTGTCCAACTATTTGGAGCATAAATGTTAAGATTTTGCTTAATTTCTACTTTCGAATGATAATAAAAAATGGTGGCAAAATAAACAAAAAGTGAACACAGTAAAAAAGGATACTTAAAAACACACAAATGGAATAGCAATAATCAAAGCTAAACACAAACATAATTAACTGTTGTTTTAAAACACCCCTGGTAAACAATGTTAAGTGTCCAACTATTTGGAGCATAAATTTTAAGATTTTGCTTTATTCCTACTTGAGAATGATAATAAAAATTATTCCAAAGAGTTTCAGACAGAAGCATAAAAAGAAAGAATATGCAAAAAAGTAACTAAATTATACAAAAAATGACAGAATACAGAAAAAGTGAACACCGGCAACTTGTAAAAAACGGTAATCCGTGTACTGGGAATTAACCCAGTAAAAAAGGATTAAAATAAAAGGTAATGAAATGTAATAAAAGGTAATGAATAAATAAAATGAAAGATTTTCAACAATCAATGTTGCCACAAAATTAAAATACCGTATTGTATCATGATCAACAAAGATTTAAAAATAATAATAAATAATTCAAAAGAGATAAAGTTTGACGTCACCGCATGGGTATATTTTTCATTTATCTCTTGATGTATTACGCTAACGTGCGTGGCACTGGAATTGACGTTTATGTATAATGAAGAATGGCAACTGCTACGGCAATTTTATTTTGCTTTCCATTGAAAATAAAGAAAATAAAAGGAGTAATATTAGATAATTAACCTTTAATGAAACAAAAAGTGAAATTAAAAATCAATAAATGCGTTCACTTACCTTGCAACATCTTGATTTTTTGGACCTCTATTCTCTGTTACAGTTAATTTTTGTGAGTGAATCACAAATCACAAAACTGTGCTTAAAGTTTAGACTGATTCTTTTTAGTAAAGATATACTAATTTTTATGCTTTTAAAAGTACATCGTGAATTATAAAATTAAGAACAATATAAATTACAGTATACTAAGCATTCTGGAGTACAAACACAATATGTTATATACCAAATTACCAAATTTCTGAAAGTAAACAAAAGCAAGTTAGCGAGACACATAGGGGTGATTCCCGGAAATCTAACAGCTTCCATTTACTGCTGTCACCCTTCAAAATTGTTGGGTTTTTTATTAGTTAAAAATTATTATAATTATTTTAAAGCTTCCAAACTTATCTTAGGCTATTATCCTAAGGCTTCAAAACATAAGTATACGAAGTTTCAACCAGATTCGTCAAGAAATGTAGATTTGTATACGATATATACATACATACATACATAGAGGCAGTTTGCTTTATTTATATAGACTAGCAATGGTTTTACATTCCTTCTCTACAATTTTAAAGTATATTATAACAGTTTCCATGCTAAAAGTTTTTCAAAATGTGTCAAAATCAAGATGAAAGATGCGGAGAATATAAATTTAGCGCTACAATTTAAGGGAAAAAATTTAATATTAATTTTTTTTTCGTTTGATGCTCATGATTTACGTTATTTCCGTATTCTTAGAGATTAATTATTTAATTAATTTGTGAGAGAAATGTTTTAGTCATTTCATAATTTAAGAAAATTATAATGAAAGTAAAAATGGGCTTGAGATATGTTAAACTGTGTGTGCTATGCGAATCAGAATTATTTCTAATTTATTTTGCAGGTTAATCTTTAAAAGGTCCTGTAATGTTCAACAGCTCATTATGTCGTCGATTTGAGTAATGGTAAAGGAAATATACAGTGGAGCCTCAGTATATCGAAACTCGATATAATCGAATTCCTTGATAAATCGAAGTTTTTCCATTCCCTTTGAACCTGCCTAATACTCCCATGTAATTTTTACCTTTAGATATCGAAGGACTGGTCAAGAAGACCTCGATATTTCGAATTTTTAGTTTCCTTGGCTTGGCATCGCACCTCTATATTTCGAAGTTTTTATTGGAAAACCTCTATATATCGAAGTTGTTTTGATAAAAACAATAGCATTTAGATGAAACTCAGTTCATTCTGTGAAAGACTATCGTTCATGTTACAACCTGTAATCCCCACCCTAAGACTACTTTTGTTTACAGTTTAGTGTTTATTGTTGTCATCAGTTAGTCTGAGTCCAGTTTCTGACAGAAAAGTTCGCGTGAGAAAAACTTAGCTTTCGACTTTTGGTTTTTTATTCTTAACAATGGCAAAACGTAAAACACTCTCTTAAGAAGAAAA
This sequence comes from Dolomedes plantarius, assembly GCA_907164885.2. Classification (NCBI taxonomy): domain Eukaryota; kingdom Metazoa; phylum Arthropoda; class Arachnida; order Araneae; family Dolomedidae; genus Dolomedes; species Dolomedes plantarius. Next base: position 107,820,615 of record OU015501.1, read on the forward strand.
AGTTTAAGTTATAGAGACCGTAAACACTGGGGATAAGAAAAATAAAAGTGATATTGCTAAGCAGTTTGGCATACCAGCCAACACTCTAGCTACAGTATTAAAGAACAAAGAACAGTACGAAAACCAAGCATCTTCATCAAAGAAACTTAAAGGACCTGAATTTAAAGACATCGAAGAGTATGTTCTGCAGAGGTAGAAGCAGTGCCGGGACAAAAACTTACCTATTAGTGGATCAAAACCTTTAAGAAAAAGCAACAGAATTTGCGGAACAACTTGGTAATTCGTCAAGATTTAGGCGACAACGGCTCTCGCCTATACGCCCTGTTCAAACTGAAGACCGGGGCTGCGTAGCAATTCCTGCAAACTCAGCCGAAGGTTGATATCCCCTGTTCGGTGAGGTTTCTTATAGGCCTGGGAACCGGACGGACAGTACAGATCTGTAATTTGGGCAACCCTGGGCCCCGAAACAACTTGGTAAACCAAACTTTCGTACTAGTAATGGCTGGCTTCAGAACTTTAAGAAGAGAAATGAAATTGTTTTTAAAAAGTTACCGGTGAAAGTGCAAGTGTAGACGATCAGGTGTGTACACAGTGGAGGGAACAACTATACCTGAACTAACCAAGGGGTACAAACCCGAGGACATATTCAATGCTGAGGAGACTGCACTTTATTACCAGTGCTTACTTGACAAAACTTTAACCTTCAAAGGGGACTTGTGCCATGGTGGAAAAAACAGCAAGCAGAGAGTTGCAGTGCTGCTTGGAGCAAACCAAACAGGAACTGTGAAACTTAAGTCAATAATTGGCAAAGCAAAAAAACCCACGATGTTTCAAAGGGATTAAAAGTTTACCTATGGACTATACATCAAGCCAATCTTGGATGAAATCGGACATTTTTGGAAAATTGTTAACCGACCTCGACAAAGAGATGAAGAAAAGGAAAATGCTCATGTTTATTGACAACTGTACAGTCCATGGGGATCTCCCAAAACTTAAAAACATAAAAATGGAGTTCCTACCCCCGAATACGACATCTAAACTACAGCCATTAGATCAAGGAATAATAAAAAACTTTTAAGTTCTTTACAGGAAAGAAGTTGTGTGTCAGTTCCTTCGGGACATCGAAGATAAAAAACCCACAAAAATCAACGTGCTTGATGCCATGTGGATGGCTTCAAAGGCCTGGACCAATGTGACGAAAAAAAAACAATTGAGAACTGTTTCAAGAAAAGAGGTTTTAAACAACAAAATCAAGAGAATGAAGAAAGAGTTGAAGAGGACTGTAGTGTTGTTGATACACCAACTAATGATTATGAAACTCCGGTGGAGTGAAGCTACAAAGTCCCTCAACGTTGAAGAACTTACTTTCGAGGAGTTTGTTAGCTTTGACGATGATCTGGCTACATGTGGTGAATTAAGCGATGCCGACATCATCGCATCCGGTTCCAAAGACACGGAAGAGGATGCTGGCGAGGACAATGGAGACAGCGAGGTCGACGCACCGGACCCATACCCCCCCCACTCCGTGATGCGCGACGTGCCATTGCCACCTCATGGAGATTCCTTCAAAAGAAGACTGTTATGAGTGATCGGGCAATCCAATCCATTGATGTTCTGGACGAAGCATTGGAAAAAGTGACACTTTTAGATAGACAAACTACAATTTCAGATTTTTTAAAGCTACTCTTATTTTTTTTTTTTTTTTACAAAATGAGTACATATTTGCCTAAATTCAATAATCAATGTAGACTTTGTTTTTCTATACATATATTATTACTGTAACAGTATTTTATAATTCAATAAAATGTAATTTCTCAAATTGCAGTGAGTATACAATTATTTTAGTGTGAAGTTCTATGTAGCGAAGTCCGTCAGAAATAACCTCGATAAATCGAACCTCGGTATATCGAAATCCTCAATAATCCAAAGTTTCCCCTTTCCCTTGAGGTTTGATATATCGAGGTTCCATTGTGTGTGTTTGTGTGTATATATATATATATATATGTATGTATGTATGTATAAAACTCTCAATTTTAGAGGGAACTTTCAGCTTTTGTAACTGTATTCATATTCTCAAACTAATTTCTATCCGAAATAACTTGTATGGTATACAGAATGTTTCAGTTATTTTAAGGTATGCCGATGTAAATATTTTGTGATATAATGCATTATTCATACCATATGATGTTATAATTTCTTAAAATAAAATTTTAAGAAATTATGAATACCCAATAGAAATATTAGATGAGTCTTTCCTTTTACTGTCTTGTAAATATTAATAGTTTCTAATGCAATAATTATATCAAATAAATGCAGCATTGGAGCTCAGTCCATTATGCAGCATATTAGTTGCTCCATTGCTTTATAAAAGGCGTTTTATTACGAATGTAGTGTTCTCCAATTCTTACTTCTTTGTTCCAAATATTTTATCTGATAAGCACGCACGTAACAGCCTCTTCTCCATATATTACTTCAAACATTGGTATTTTGGTCAAATTTCTCTTCCAGAGGAATGGAGGAAACTGAACCCAGAGCTTGTATAAAATATTTAACACAATTTTATCATTAAGGTTTCCTGCTCTATCTCCGTTATGAATACATAAATAAACGCAATGACAAAAATAAGTGTTTGATAGGCAATCGCTGTCGTAAGTCAGAATAATTATTCGTGTGACATGCATTTAAACAAACATAATGGATTGTATGGTCAGACATTACCTGTTAGAAGCACAGTCTGGGCTTTAATGACGTCTTTTATGTAACTGCTTATTTGCTGAAAGAAAAAAAAAACTATTATATTTGTGAAAAATTATAGCTGTTGTGGCTCATTATTTCTACTCATCAACCTATTATTAAAGTTATCTGTGTATTTATAAAATATAAATTAACTTAACTTTCCGTTATATAATATTTATAATATCAGTTTAATTTTTGCATAAAAAATTCTTTCTGCATTAAATATGGGAAATCATTTCTTGCAATAACTATTAAAAATATTCACTTAAAATATCAGTATATTCACTTAAAATATCATCTAAGGGTATTAACTGAAGAAATGCATTCAAACTTGAGTCTAAAATAGGAAAAAGGATATAATAGATTAAATGAAAGTAAATACGGGTAATAGCTAAAATTTTATCTGGGAAATGCGAATGTAGTAGTCATATCAATCATTTTTGGGCCCCATAACTGTATCTTTTGTCACGGAATCAATATTTCATATATTTAAAAAAAATGGAAAAATTATCCTTTCAAGGGAAGTAGAACTTCTTTCGGGCTCTTAAAGAAATAAAGCTAAGCTATTCAGCGTTGAAATCAAATTTATATAAGATTTTCTCTTCTATTACAGAATGTTCTATGTTATTTCCTTTTATGTTTAAGTTTTGTTTTCAAGGAAATTATCCCTAGTTATTGGAAATCATAATTTGACATTTAAAAAAAAAAGTGTTAAAGTATATTTATAATGGAAAAAAATTAGTTCATTTTGGTTACTCGTCGAACAAAATCCCATTTTTAGGGAGAGAAAGAATATTAATCATACCAATTGGATCAAATTCTAACAATTATTCGTCAGTTTGTTTGAGGAATGTGTTAAAAATCAAATCTCAATGAAAAAGATTATTCATAAGACGTTAGTATTTTATAATTATGAAGTTCCTGAATGAATTATCCCTAGTTATTGGAAATCATGATTTGATATTTAAAAAAAAAGTTTTAAAGTATATTTATAATGGAAAAGATTTAGTTCAATTTTGGATATTCAAGGAGCAAAATCCAATTTTTAGCGAGAGGAAAGAATATTAATCATACCAGTTGGATCCAATTCTAACAATTATTCGTCATTTTGTTTGAGAAATGTTGTGTAAATCAAATCTCAATGAAAAAGATTATTCGTAAAAAGTTAATATTTTATAATTATGCAGTTTCTGAATGAATTATCCCTAGTTATTGGAAAACATAATTTGATATTAAAAATAGTGTTAAAGTATATTTATAATGGAAAAGATTTAGTTCATTTCGGATACTCGAGGAGTAAAATCAGGTTTTCAACTGGAAGTAAGAAAATTAATCATACCGATGGAATAAAATTCTAACAATTATTCATCATTTTGTTTGAGAAATGTGGTGTAAATCAAATCTCAATGAAAAAGATTATTCGCAAAAAGTTAATATTTTATAATTATGCAGTTTCTGAATGAATTATCTCTAGTTATTGGAAAACATAATTTGATATTAAAAATAGTGTTAAAGTATATTTATAATGGAAAAGATTTAGTTCATTTCGGATACTCGAGGAGTAAAATCAGGTTTTCAACTGGAAGTAAGAAAATTAATCATACCGATGGAATAAAATTCTAACAATTATTCATCATTTTGTTTGAGAAATGTGGTGTAAATCAAATCTCAATGAAAAAGATTATTCGTAAAAAGCTAATATTTTATAATTATGCAGTTTCTGAATGAATTATCCCTAGTTATTGGAAAACATAATTTGATATTAAAAATAGTGTTAAAGTATATTTATAATGGAAAAGATTTAGTTCATTTCGGATACTCGAGGAGTAAAATCAGGTTTTTAACTGGAAGTAAGAAAATTAATCATACCGATGGAATAAAATTCTAACAATTATTCATCATTTTGTTTGAGAAATGTGGTGTAAATCAAATCTCAATGAAAAAGATTATTCGTAAAAAGTTAATATTTTATAATTATGCAGTTTCTGAATGAATTATCTCTAGTTATTGGAAAACATAATTTGATATTAAAAATAGTGTTAAAGTATATTATAATGGAAAAGATTTAGTTCATTTCGGATACTCGAGGAGTAAAATCAGGTTTTCAACTGGAAGTAAGAAAATTAATCATACCGATGGAATAAATTCTAACAATTATTCATCATTTTGTTTGAGAAATGTGGTGTAAATCAAATCTCAATGAAAAAGATTATTCGTAAAAAGTTAATATTTTATAATTATGCAGTTTCTGAATGAATTATCCCTAGTTATTGGAAAACATAATTTGATATTAAAAATAGTGTTAAAGTATATTTATAATGGAAAAGATTTAGTTCATTTCGGATACTCGAGGAGTAAAATCAGGTTTTCAACTGGAAGTAAGAAAATTAATCATACCGATGGAATAAAATTCTAACAATTATTCATCATTTTGTTTGAGAAATGTGGTGTAAATCAAATCTCAATGAAAAAGATTATTCGTAAAAAGTTAATATTTTATAATTATGCAGTTTCTGAATGAATTATCCCTAGTTATTGGAAAACATAATTTGATATTAAAAATAGTGTTAAAGTATATTTATAAATGAAAAGATTTAGTTCATTTCGGATACTCGAGGAATAACTGGAGGTAACTGGAGGTAAGAAAATTAATCATACCGATGGAATAAAATTCTAACAATTATTCGTCATTTTGTTTGAGTTTGTGTTTTTGTTTCTGTTTGTGCTGTAAATCAAATCTCAATGAAAAAGAAGGTTATTCGTAACAGTTTAAATTTTATAAATGTGAAGTTTCTGAATGAAAAATCTACATCTGCCACTGTCTACATTTTTGCTATTAATTATACTAATACCTTTAATTCATATTTAAACCACATTTGTCTCTTAAATTGATTTTTCCCCTACCCGTTTCCTGCCCAGAGAGGGCTGGTCAAGAAACCCGTATCCACTCATTTGGCGGACGATAAATGGATAAAAGGATTCTTTACCTTATTGTGCTGAAAGTATAAAAAGACTCCCTTCTTTTCAGGAGTTTGAGAAACCTTCCCCTTCTTCCTCTTTAAAAAAATAGCAGAAAAAAAAAGCTTCAGCCCCAGAGTTTGCAGTCTGTTCAAAAAACGTTTTGCCGTTAAAGGTTCGGGAGTTATATTTATAACAAGACAGATGTCCGACAACCTAGGTGTGGCCAGGAAGTTGAAATGGATCACGTAGGGGGATATTTCTCTGATTCTACTGACATTGTCTAAATAGAATCAAAGAATTTTAAGAGAAAAAAAAAGGCATCCGTATATTGTGAAATTTAAGAGAAATTATTGCTTATGTTGAGTTGATTGTTATATAGCAGGGGTGGCCAACCGGTTGATCACTATCGACTGATCGATCGTCGACACGATTTTAGTCGATCGCGAGCCATAATTTCATAAATCTATGGACTATGTTAGTTATAAGCGGCTCATTTTCCATTTAAAAAATGAGAACTAGTCGTTCGCCGAATAAAAAATTATAGAAAAGTCGATCGCCAACTAAAAAAGTTTGGCCAGCCCTGTTATATAGCACCTCTCCATTACACTGCAATTCTCTAAACAGCTCTCAGTCCTTACGGGATTTTTTTTTTTAAATTACAACGTGGATCTCAGTTGCATGGTAGTGAGTATGTTGTATCATAACATATAATCATATATCTTGCGTGTAAAAAAATACCTTATTTGTAAGAAAAATATAATTCGACATTTGTTGTGACACACCTCTCTCACTCCCATGTGATGTGTAAATATTATCCCATTCGGCGTGATATTTATAAAAACTTTGTATAAATATTATCCCTGTAATAATATGCCATTCAATCAGTCCCTTCTCTTTAACATGCTAAATATTTAACTGTTATGTATATTCAAAGTGACATGGTTCCTATTATGTAATACATACGCCATTGCATACGTTGCTTTTGTATTTACATTAGCATGTCATAGATTTTTCTCATTGCGTAAAGACATTTCTTATTGATAAAAATGTGATTATTCGAATAAAATATTAGTTTGGAGGCATTTTCAGACTTACTATGCATTTATGCATAAAATGAAATGTACTGAAATCTCTGTACAAAGAAAAAGTTTTTGTATAGGAAAATATTTTGGTGAAAGTAAAGTAGAATAAGGTTATGTGCCAATTCCAATACTTTCAAATACTTTCTTCTTAATTCCTATACATTTTACAAAATCAAAACATTTGAAATATTTTCCTAAGCACTGATTTCTTTTACCTTAATTTCAAGAAAATAAGTGTGATTTCATATGTTCATATACGGAAATACTTTGTCGATAAACGGATTGTTCTTCTACTAGCTGCATTATTTATTTATGAATCAATCTGAAATTCTAGAATATTTACTTTTTTTTTTTTTCAGGTTCTTAGGTGGAAGAATTCGGGAGAAAAAAAATTAAGGATTCGCTGTCGAAGAATTTTTCATTTCCAAGGATTTTTCTGTGTTATTGCTGTTTGAAAGCTGGAAAGTAGCCGTTTAATTTTGAATGGTTGGAAGAAAATCAAATGATAAATGTGATTATTAAGTATAATTATTACCAAGTCAAGGACCCTTTATACCACGCTTTTAAGTCGCTTGTTACAGTAGAAAACATAATAAAATTAATGTAATAAAAGTTGCACTTCAAAGAGAGGTATGATGGTGAAGTTACTGTACACGTGAATAATGTATTAAGAAGACAGGTTATTTGTGTAGCCTGGAATAGAAAATATAAAATTAATATGTAGATATATTACGTGAAATGTAAGAAGGAATAAGATGATCTAAAAACGTCTTAAGCTATTTAAAAATTAAACAGTTATTCATAAACTCGTGTGAACGAAATTTAAATTATGTCCAATAACCGATGAAGATATTTAGAACAATACGTCTAACAAATATACACAATGTTATAATATATTTTTCTTTGTTATCTTAAATCCATTTAGGAAATAAAAATTGAATTATAATAAATTCTCATTGATATCTTTATGCACTAAGCACTGAAAATATTAATTTGCCTGAAATAAAATTACTTTGGCCTGTTTCCTTAATGTCATGAGTTACAAATAAAAAAGATTTGTTGATTTTGTAACAAATGATGAAAATTATTAGACCTATTCTAAGCTATTTAAAGAAGAAAATTTTCGATTAAGTCCATCATCGCATCAAAAGATAAATTCTTTTTTCTATCCAAAGGTTATTAGCTAAAAAGAAAAAAATTCCCTCTCGTTGAAATTCAAATGACCAAACTTCTGCATCCCACTAACATAAATTTCTGCATTATAAATGCATGGGGAATATCAGAATTTAGTGCTAGTAAAACAACATTTGACAGCTGATATTTAACGTATCGCCTAAACCCGTGGTCGGACATTAAAATTATGTATTTTGTAGAATAATTTCACACTGGTGCGATTTATGATCAGCATAAAAAGTCACTGAAAATAGGCCCTCACAAGAAAACATCGGCACTTGTGATCTCACACAAAAATTGCTTATTGATAATAGTTATTGAACTCTCATCTTTCCTGTAATTTTTGCGGGTTCTTGACCTTCCTTCGTACATGTGGAACACAAATATAATAATCGATCAAGCCAAGAGTGTCTGCTTTCGCATCAATCTAAGACAAATTTTGTATAATTTCACCGAAGAAATCTCGTTCTTGTTATTAAGGAGACGGCCTAAGTCGCGTGAGCGAACATTTTCCAGCAATAATGATTACAGGAACGAAAATTGAAGGGAATGAGGACCTTTACAAATCGGCTAATTCATTTCTTCTCGCAACTGGCGAGGCGGGGAAATCCTACACTCTGATTGGCTGCTGGCCCAGCGGAGGGAACATGGCCGTTCGGTGTTTACAATGACGGCCATATTGAATATTTAATGATTTCTTTCGAGCAAAGGTTCAGCAATGTTGTTTTATGACCCAATAAAACTACCGTTTGCACGGCTGAAAACTTGATAAACGCAAGGTCAGGGTTAAGAGTTCATTCAAAGAGACAGTCAGCTGTGTTTATTACTCACTTAAACGAATATACAGGAGGAGTTTTCTTTTTACTTTCTTTACAACCTATTTTCTTTTGCTACGTAACCTATAAATCTTCCGCTTCTGTTATTGGACATAAAGCGCTTACTGCTCCAGTGTCCGGAATACACCGGAAATAAGGAAAACAAATACAAATATAGGTGACTGGAAAAACATATTTGTATATAGTTTATTTGAATCCTTGTATATATTATACATCATATATAAAATATGATATATAATATATACAAGAAAATTTCTATAATTTTGTAGCAATAATAATACAATATAATAAAGTGATGAATGATTTAAAAAAAACACTTATTTTTCGCATTTCATGTGATTTTTTAAGTTGGTATTTTTGTAGCACTAAGTATAACATTTTTTAAAATTTAATATTAAATCAGATTTCGGTATTCAGAAACGACGAAAATGAAACCAAGCGTATTACATATATTTTTCCTTCAAACCCATTTTCCTTAAAATATCAGGGACCAATTTACCAGAAGAAGGCATATTTCAAAAGTAAGAACTTATCATGGGATGCTTTACTATTTATTGTGCGTTCTGAGAACAAGACTTAAACTTTCTTATATGATTTCCTTCGGAATTGTTTACGGTTTTAAGAAACTTTGATTCTAGGTTCTATTGTATGGGACTCTCTTGGTTGCATGATATTACTCGTAAGAGATATAAATAAATACATATAACATTAGGTGTAAACTTGAACATTCTGTAGACAATCAGTTTAAAAGAAGAAAATATTTAATAAGATTACTAGTGAGTGTATTAAATTTTTTTGGAGTTATTAACCCTGAAATTACATTGAATGATAAATGCATTATAATATAATATTCAAGAACTGAATGATAAAGCATCCTTTCCCTTTCCTTCAAATTCATAATCATGCTTTAAAATTCTAGGAATCGTTAAAAATAAACAGCTATGTATCGATCTGTCTATCTTAATATAAATAGAATCTTTGGTGTAAACTTGATGATTAATAAACATTCTTTTGAAGCCCAATTTAAGAAAATATATGTAATTACTAGCTGAAAACCCGCACTTGGCTACGGAGTACATTCAAATTAAATACAACGGTCAATGTATGCAATTAATGCCAAAATAAATATATATATATATATATATATATATATATATATATATATATATATATATATATATATATATATAATAAGTATATATATATATATAATATATATATATATATATATATATTATATATATATATATATATATATATATATATATATATATATATATATATATATATATAATAAGTATATATATATATATAATATATATATATATATATATATATTATATATATATATATATATATATATATATATATATATATATATATATATATATATATATATATATAATAAGTACGATGATCAATGTATACAATTGAAGTAAAAAACACAAAAGAAATATATTTATAAAAAAATCGTAAGGGATATTTTTATAGACAAAATAATGTAGAAGAAAATATTCAAATTAAATCTAATAGGACATACTAAAGAATATAGTACAATTAATATAGTACAGTTTGAGGATCATATCTTTTACTGCATTTTAATATTTTTTTTGGATAATGTCCAATCATCTGCCGCATTAGCAAGGAAAAAAATATTTTTTTTTGTCTATTTAGTTGTTATGCACGTGACGATAAATTTATTTTATCGTGATTTTATTTACCAGAAAAAGAAATCACGTGATCAGCATTTAATAAATTAAATTCTAAAAATTAATCTTTAAAAATTTACCAAAAATCAGAAAATGGAGGTAAAGATTCGAAAAAGATCTGACTTTAAAGGAATTTTTAGGATCATTCTCGTGATATAAATTTTATAACCCTCAAATTATTATTTTAAATGCAAACTTAAAAAAAGTTACTAAAACAGCTCAAAAATTTAATTTCAAAAAATCTAAGAAGAATTTTTCAAAAATCTTTCTTAGTGCACCCCTACACTATAAGAAGAATCGCCATGCAAAATTTCAGTCCTTAGGTCCAGCAGTTTGGTCTGTGCTTTGTATGTCAGTCAGTCAGTTACGGAACTGTTTTATATATATAGATTATTAGTTGAGAGTGTTAAGTTTTACTTTTGTTATTTACTTCGATATTACAGCGAATGACATATCCATTATCATGTAAGTCTTAATAATTGAATATTTCCTTCAAACTCATAATTATGCCTTAGACTAAAAAGCGCTTGTATCCTTAAAACTAGTGCACTGTCATCGGACAAGAAAGTATTTGGTGTTTCTCCAGGAATTCAAATCAGGTTGAAAATAAAATATTTAAAATAAATTAATCCGAAAATTGACAGCAATGCAATAAAATACTTTCCACAGGTTCCAAAGATATCAGTTCTGGATTATCAACGTTTTTTTTTTTTTTTTTTTTTTTTTTTTTTTTTTGCAGAGCTCAATCTAAAATAAGTATCAGAAATTGAAAAAAAAATATTTTCCGCTATAAGAAATTATATTTTGACTGTCTTCTGCCATATTCACATTTAAGGCTTTACTGCCTAATACTAGAGTTTTAATTTTATTGGAACTAGTCTGAGAGTGTTCTACCTAGTAATTTTAAATGCTTATCAAACGTCCATCAGTAACCAGAAAGTTACAGTACTAATAATTTAATAATTTTCAAGGGGAGAGTACACCTCAAAACCTTTAAAAAACTCAATTTTCTATTGTGATTTTATTTTGAAGAATGGAATACAAGATATCTTTTGGGAAAAAAATGAAGTCGATACTACAATTGGAACCGTTTTTATGGCCAAATGTATAAAGCTAATAGTAAAGAAATCCATAGAAACTTTAAATTTTAAATGGCTTTTTCTAAAAACTGTTATTTTCAACCTGTGCGCATTATTTCTTCAAAACTAATCGTCACAAATTGCTAACATTTTGTATACATGTATATCTTGTATCTTTATACAATTTCTTCCTAAACTTAAGTAAGTACATATTACAAATTTTTTTAAAGAAATTTTTTTTAATTATGATTTCTTTGTACATTACAACACATTTGCTTGCAAAATATCTTTTTATGTGAAATATGGTAATTATTTTAGGTGTAGATTAAAGTATAACCTATGGATAGAATATATACAAACAATTTAATATATATCTCTTATAGTTTTTAAAAAAATCTGCGCGCAATACATTGACCTAAGACTCATTTTTCATAAAACATGGATTATTTTTTTTACATAAAATAATTTCTAATAATCTCCCCAAAATTCTGCTTTTGTTTTCTAATAGATAAAGCTTTGTTACTGTTTGACAACACATTAAGCTTGGTAGTAAAATCAGTGTATTTTGCCCATGCAAAGGTGTACTCCCCCCTTAAATACAATATATATATATGTAACATTTTGATGAAAAGATAAGAAACTAATAGTGGTTTAGAGTGCAAATCGAAGCTAATCAAATAAAGCAACCTTAAAGAAATAAAAATGACACTGTTTCTCTCTGACATTTGCCTTTTCTTTGTTTGAAAAGTCCATTGTGATTCACACACAAAGAACTACAGCTCTTTGTTAATTCGTCAAAAAATATGCCTTCCCGATGTTAATAATGCATATGAAAGGTGCACGAAAATATATTACATGACATTCCTATGTGGTTTTAATCGGTACGCATTAATCTGTAAATTGCATTGCTTATTTTCTAACTAAAAGTGATAAACCATATTTTAGTTCATCATTTCGGTTGTGTATGAGTAATATATTTGTAGTTATTTTTTCTTTAAATATGCTGTATCTTATTTCTTTTTATTTATATTATTGTCTTTTGAATGAATTTATAATATTGCTATTTTATTCAGAGATTTTTGATTTATCCTAGTTTATAACTTGAGACATTTCTTCTTATATTTTAATGGATTTCAAGGAATTTTTATTTCCATATTGTCTTGAATAAAAATATAGGGTTTAGTGCCCTGTAAAATATTCGTTAAATTTTTCCGAATTTCGACATGTAAGTTAAATATATTTATATTTAAAATTGCGAGCATTGGCCCTGAATATACATACATAATTAAGTAATAGTGGTCGATACGTGATGGTGTAACCTAATTTGAATATCTGAACTAATAATGTTGTTTAAATTATTTTTGGACCTCATATACAAGATTATCGAAAAGCATTAGGAATCAATTTCCAATCATTCTTAGATATTCGAATTTTTTTTCAAACTATTTGAAATAATAACTAGCAAACTTTGACTGCATAAAAAGATAGGACCTTGATAATCATCAAGCTCCTCAAACCTATAATCATTAACGTATTAAGGTTTGTTGCATTTTTTTTTATTATTATTCAGCTAGACTTCCTTCAATATTTCCTTAATGATCGTGGACAGGATCTGTGAATTTTTTTCGAGGACTCTTCCCCCCCCCCCCAATCTCTTTGTCCATTAAGCGACAAGGATTTGCGCTCAAAATTATTAGTGTGGTTCGGCGAAGGATAAAAAAAATACCCTCCAAACAAAAATTAGCTGTCTACAAGCGTTACTGATGTACGTGACAAAAAATAGTCTTTTTATTATCATTACAACTTTTCTGTTCTCCGAAGATCTGCAAAAGAAATTATTGAAAAAATGAATAATACAAGAAAAATATTTCTTTTCAGTAATTGCAAAATAATGATGCATTTTTGAAGAAAATAACAGTTTGTAAAAAAAAAAAAAAAAAAAAAAAAAATTCGATTTTATATAAAACTACTCGAGAAACTGAAGACAATAATAAAACAGTTCCATCTCTTCTCTCTAATGATGACATCCTTTATACTTTAAATACACGAATTCAACTGTACACGTATCTGTATGTACATTTTTTTAAACGTCCCCCTTAATTATGACCCTTAATTTATCCGATGGCTCTAATATTAGAAATGAATCCAAAGGTAAGTAGGAAAAAAAATTCTGATATAAAAGTGCCCATTCTTGATATTAATTAAATATTAAATTTTTGTCTTCAATGGTATATTTACTCGAGTAATTATTAAATCTTATGATTCATTTAATAAGCTGTTATGTTTTTTATGCACCGAAAATAAACTTTGAGGCTGAAAAATATTAAAGGTTTAAAATAAATATATTAATGGAATTTTCAAGGGCGATAGGAGTGTTTTTACGATGGGATATTTTTTAAACAAAAGAATCCATCATGCTGTATTGTTTTTTTCTAGGCTTTAACTTTTGTAGTATATTTAGAAGAGAAATTCACGTATTGGAAAACAAGGCTTAGAGGAATATGCTATAAAACAGTACACAAGTATTTTCTCTTCAAATGCTTAAGTACAGGAGTACTATAATACTCCTGTGCTTAAATTCCTGCATTCATATAACTCACACTTTGACTGATAACCATTTCATACTGTGTCGAGATAACAGACAAAATTCATCTTAAAATACTAGATTTAAAAATAATTTTTTTTTTAAATTCTGAAGTCACTCAAATGATGCAAGATATCTGCAATAGATATCTTGAGATTATTTTTTTACTTTTAAATTGTTATTTTGTACTTAGACCCTTTTAATATGTTTCTCTAGAAACTTATTTTTAAACAAATTCAAGAAACTTCTGCTCGTTATTACTCAACAGATAAGTGTGAGTTTACAATGACACCTTTTAAAATATACTTTTCAATGAGCCTTTTTTTTTTAGATTCTTAAAAATGTTAATAGCCAAAAAAGCATTAATTGTAATATTTATAATATTTAGGCATAGTTTGAAATGCATGTAATTTGAATTCCAGACACTCTTTTTTTAGAACTATGAACCTACCATTTAATCACATATAAAAGGGAAAATAAATCTATGGGGAATGTTACAAGAGAGCAAAATTTATGGCAAAATGCATTTACAAACGTGAAGTGTTTGCAGTCTATATTCCAAGCTACGGTTTTAACTTAAGTATGGAACCAGCTTAAGTAATTTTGCAGTCTCTTTCTATTACAAAAATACATTGTTTTTGAATTAATCTTCGAATATATTCCACTTTCCCTGTTATCACACTTATAGCCAAGAAAAAACTACAGATACAACTGTTTTCTAATATACAAATGAAAGCCCAAACACGACATTCAGTAACAGTTATAGAAAGTATTTTGACTGAAAGTATAGCTTTTATTTTTTTCCCCTTTTAACTCTTGAATAGTGGATAGAATAACACAAGCTATAAACTTTTATTCTATAAAAAAATATACGTGTTATCAAATGCTATAATATCATAATTTTAAAAGTTTTGTGATTTCGAATAAAAGAAAATTCCTTAAAATTATTACCTATCACAAATATAATTTTTAAAATGGTGAAAACAAAACTTATTGCTGTTTATCTGGGCAACAGCGAAAATGTTTCATTTTTCAACAAAAATGTAGACGCCTCTGTATTACGTCACACGGATATTTATATTTAATACTACTTTTTTTAATATTTCTACTGATTATCACCGAACATTATAATAATTCTTGTATACTATATAACCCCAGAGCTTTTGTTTTCTGTTATAAAAGAATAAGAATTACTTAAAACCTATCAATAAAAAATTTTCTGACGTATTAACGTATTACAATATTTTACAGAAAAATATTTCAATATTTCTATGAAAAACCTAATATGGTTGTATGTATGCATATTCCATCTAATTTTGTGTGGTTCAATCGCTATCAATCTAACTGAATTTATATTTATATATCTATACATACATTCACACACTCAACTAAATAATAAATCAATTGCGTGGAAACTTATTACAAAATATTTATACGGAGATGTTTCCTTCAGTATCCAAAGCTTTCGGGAACGTCTGAGCCCCTGAGTAACAAGCTAATGCATTTTTAAACTGTTCTCAAGAAGCCGCAAAACCTTAAATCTCCCTTCCCCGCAACCCGACGTGAGCAATTAATCTATTTTCTTCAAACAGTCGTGAGGGAAAAAAAGAAAGGGAAATTCGTCTAATTCCTCATTTGCATCTACATAAATCAGACTAAAGTCGTGACAAGCGTTCCTCAAACTTCCAAATCGATTGCAGAGGAGCATCGCGCTTTGAAAGAACCAAGTCATCTTCAGCACGATTCTCTGTTGAGGGTCCAGGGTGGCACAGTAAAATATTGTTCAAGGGTGGGTATGTCGTTGAAATAGGAGAAGTTTCGGTCATTTCCTCCAGTTACATGTTCTTTTACATTCTTTTTTATCTTTAGCCTGACGCAATGCATGGAATACACATCACGAAGTCTGCGCAAAAAGTTGATCACTAGTTCTAAATTTCAGATTTATGTTTCTCATGATATTTCCTTCTGACTTCAGGCATCTAAAAAGTAGATTTCACTTGAGATTTTTATATCCCACTGTGCCACTTCTCTTCCATAACTGTAAGGTAATTTTAATGCATTGCCTTAGTTATTTTACATATTGGGAGGGTGTTAATGATATTTTAAATGGATTTTTTAAACATATAAACAGACAAAACGGCTTTATTAAAGCAGGTGAAAGGAAAATTAAAAAGGTTTTTAAAAAATATTTATTTTATGATTTTGCGTTTGTTACGTAATTTCCTCTGTTAATGTAACCTACAAACTTCAATAAATTATACTGTACAACCATTATAAACCCTACAGTTTGTACATAAAATTTAAACAATAAATGTTAAACGTAGTCTGTAAGTATGTCCAAACACATATAGCCTGGGGAAAAGTTCAAGAACTTTTGAAATATAATTTCTATGACTCAGTGGCCGTAGGACTCTGAGAAATTTGGGAGAAATTTATTAATGTGGATCAGATTTCTTGAAACCTCATTGAAGAAAATGACCGGTAATCCCCATTTGCACTGACATTGAAATGTCATGAAGATTATACCTTATGAATATTATACCTCGTGAAGATGTAAGGTATACATAAGATTCGATTCACAAGAATCGAACTTTTGAGTGAATAAATTAAAGAAGCTGCTTGAGATATGCTAATTTCGGCATACCCGCTTGGTATAAATACCATGCAGCTTGATTAGAAAGAAGAGGTTGTTAAAGTTGATAGATAGGCGAGTTAAGGAAGCTACGAGGTAAGAAGCTCCAGGTGTTAACCGGCGCTTGTGTTTAGGGGGCCCAAAGTTTACGTGGCAGAACTGCTGGTTTGACTCTCTGCTTGTTTGTGAGTATTGCAAAGTGTATTTTTATTGAATGCTAATATATATTCCGTACAAGTAGTACGTATGCTTATTGCTGTAAAAGTAAATTCTATATGTGCAACGAATTCAATAAACATTGGTTCATGTATAAACTGTGTTTGTATCAAATTCATTTAGAGTGCCACTTCAAATTATATACACCCAAATCTGGGTAGAAGTAGCTATACTCTATAAAGATAAAAGATTCTCCTTTCTTTCGCTTGTCAAGTATATATTTTTAAAAAAATCTTTTCTTAGCAGAAGTAAATTCTTAGCTGCTATATATCGTCATTATTATTTGACTCCCATGTAAGATTCAACCGGCAAAGAGTGTTTCTCTCTTAAAAGGTTGCTAAAACCTTCTCACGTGTGAGAATACTTTTTGAGTGTCGTGTAGTAGCTTAGCTGGAGAAAATCAAACTTTAACACATATCTCTCTTATTGAGACATTGATTCAACTGTCTCGTCTTCAATAAAGGAAAATTTAAATATACCTGGAAGTACCTAATCTTTAAAATGACTACCATTTTGATACATATTGATAAGGGTGAAAAAAAAAGAAATTAAAATGTATGGTTTATTTATACAGAGACAGACTAAGACAACCACCCAATTTAAGCAGTCTCTGCTACTCACACCTTTGGAAAAGGTATGACAACTTTAAAAATACCAGGAATAAATATAGGTTAACAACTTTAACAATACGAATTTTATTTTAACTCAACAAAATTTCTCGGCTTTACAAATTTCGCGATTTAAGAGAAGCTTTACTTAACAACTTTTTAATACGTATTTACTGATGAGAATTCTCCTAATAAATAAATACATATTTTTATTTATTTTTATTATTTATCTAGGAAACGAGAGTAAAGTACGTTGGTCTGATCTATTCTTCATTAAAAAATTATATCTATTCTTCTATTTCTACAAAAAAATTAGATCTATTCTTCATATTTTAACTGAACAAAATTTCTCTGCTTTACAAATTTTGCGATTTAAGAGAAGCTTTACTTAACAACTTTTTAATACGTATTTACTGATGAGAATTCTCCTAATAAATAAATACATATTTTTATTTATTTTTATTATTTATCTAGGAAAGGAGAGTAAAGTACGTTGGTCTGATCTATTCTTCATTAAAAAATGAAATGGAAAAACTTTTTTTTTTTAAAAATCTTGTCTTTCCAGATATTATCACGAAAAAATAAAATGCAATGATAATTGCAAAAACACTAACTTCTGATTTATGGTACAGTTAGATTTACTCATTTTGCTAAACATGCTGTTTAGGTTTCTAAATAATAATAATAATAATAATAATAACACTGACAAGTACTCATTTCTAAGTATAACGTTAATTTTTTTTTTTCTCAATTCCTGCTTATTTTAAATTACTTGCTTTATCGAGATAGATAGATACAGAAAATAAAAGGGCTTCTCAACCCCCTTCTTTCGAATTTCAACCGAAATTTAAAGCAGGAGAATGGTTCAATTCTACTCCAACTAGCATTCCAGTAGATGCACTACGATCTAAAAGTGCCGTTTACATCGAGTTCCAGAAACACTTATGTTGAAAAAGAAATCTCGCTTACCTTTGCAGCTCAAGGATCATAAAAAATCATCCATAGAAAACGGTGCTTGAAAACTTAACGCTTGACTGACAAAGCTGTACCCCTCAGACTCCCTTAAAAAACAGATATTTTTAGGCCACGTGGGCATTTTGTTGTAGCCCAGCAAACCCTCTTCCTATTGTGTTCGGCGTGGTATACTAACAAAGGCTTCTAAACCCATCCTTTTAAAGTATAACTTCTTTTCTTAGGTACGTTTTTTTTTGTTTTTTTTGTGTGTGTGCATGTGCGCTACTCCTACAGGGTAATGACAGAGTCAGCTTCTATTTTTTTTTTCTTGTCTATGGGGTAATTTACGGGCATCAGGACAATTGTGCTGAAGGTTAGATAGGAAAGGAATACTTCTTTAAGCGTGCGCACCTGTATTTTTGACCAGACAATGACTTGGTCATTTTTTACGAGCGATAGCCAGTCCATTTTTTACTGCAGCAGTCATTTCCACAGCTTGAAACCTTTCGAACAATGTCACTTATTTCTTTACTTCTCATTCTCCTAGCGTATCCCCCTCCCCTTTTACTAACACAGACGTTAGTTTACAGGCAGGTTGTGATCAGGATGGTTGGATTGAGATTTTAGTTTTTCAAAACTTCATCAGTAGAAAAAGATCACAGGTAAATTTGGTTCATATGTTTTCCTAGTAGAATTTTCCCTGAACTTAGGAATAGAAATTAAATGGTGTTTTGAAAATTTGCGCTCAATATTATTAGGGATTGGTTTCCTCTCATTTTCTCTGAGGGGGATTTTTTTTTAAATGCGTATGTCATTTAACAACCCTGCTGTTAAAATTACCCCATAATTTTTTACTGATAAAAATTTCGCTATATAGTGCATTTCAGAATGATTAATCTACTAACTAACCATTGAAGCAAATAATAATTATATTTAAGTATTATGGAACCAAGAGAAATTTGAGATGGAAACCAGTTTTACTTTAACGGCTATTTTTTTTTTAACTTTGAAGGAAAGTTTTATAATTTCTTGAACATTAAGTTCAAATCATACTTTATTTATATAAAAAAAAATATGTTACTGAAAATTCGTTGTTCCTTTATGAATATATTTGACTTTGGAATATTTTTCATACATAAAACGTCTTATTAAATAGTGAACTAACATTTGCAATGACTACTAAATGTAGAAAAATTTCTTTATAATATTTATAAGCTAACATTTTGTTTCTCAACGAGAATGTGTTTCTATATGTTTCAAATAGTAATTTTACGAGTACTTTATTTGGTGAACAAATACACAAATTTTAGAAAAGCGTTAATATTTTAAGAAATATATTTTTATTATTAATGATACTTTTGTTGTTTATTTTTATAGTGTGATTATATTTGGGTACCATAATTCTTTCTTGAAACTTCAATTTAGTTTCCATTTTATCTTTAAACTTATTTTAGCATGTTGTTTACAATATATTCACGATTCCTTTCTAAAATACTCTACAACTCAATTAGTTAACTTATATTAATAAGCAAAATTCAAAGTTTAATCCTTCAGCTTTTCAAACAAAAATTTACACCTGCTCTGTATGCTTGTTTTATTTAGCAATGTTAAATCTAAATTTCCTTTTAAAACAAATAATTTGTTCACGTTATAAACGTTATCACGTTATAATAACTTTAGAGTAGTTTCATTTGACTACTTTATAAATAATTCAAATACATTTATTGTAACGCGTGTTAAGGAGTGATTAAAAAAAGAATAAAGCAAGGAATAAAGCCCGTAAAAAGAATTTTGTTATACATCAGCAAAAACCACATTCTCTTGAGGGATATGTACAGTCAAAAAAGTGCATATGCAAGTGCACATTGCTCTGTCGACTTTATTTTCATCTGTGACATTACGTTATTATGAATTTTTCTAATAAGCAAAACTGATTATTTTCTTTCATGAAAATATGCTTCTTAGCATTTAAAAATTTTAAATAATTTGGTTTAACTCCGCTATCCATCTGTTTTGAAAAATCTCAGTAATTAATTGATATAGTTAAGATTTTCATTTTTTGCATCATATATTACTAAAAAAAAAGAAAAAAATTTTCATCTATGCTACTTTTGTTAACTATTTGCACAACCAATTGTTTGTTCTAAGTTTTAACAGCATGGAAAGAAAATTTTTCACCATAAAGCTGTATTTTTACCAAAAAAAAATCTATATGTTTCAAATTTTGTAAATATTTTCAATGGCCTAAAAGTTATTAATTCTAATAACTTTATGACAAGCCATTCATCATAAATATAGATAATCTAAACAAAATAGAATGCTTCTCAGATGAATGATTCCAGAGCAACTTAATTTTTTTGAATGAGGAGGCTTTAGGAAAATATGTCGATTCTTTTAACTTCCCTCATAAAGCAATTTCAGCAGACTTTGATTAGATTTAATTGTAAATATTTTGTAATCGATAATTGAGATTTTGAAAAATATACAAATTTTAACAGAATAATTATCCTAACCAATGTCTAACTAAAGTATACTTGATGTCAAAACGTTTATTTTGCATGATTTCATAAATTATTACTCTATCTTTTTAGCAGTAATATCACACAAAATTTTCTTTTTTTCAGAATTACAATTTTTTTTATCTAAAAAAATACTATTTTTTTGTAGCTCTGAAACTACTGAAACATCTGAAGCGTTATTTATAAAAGAAATCCCAGTACTGTGTTTCAATTTATATTTATTCTCAAAAATGTTTATTACATATTTCATATAATCCTTGAATCAATGAAATTTAAAGGAATATAAATAGATACAGCAATGCCCGGCTTTGCTGTCAGCAAAAGTTAAAAAGAAAATCCCCTCTAATTGATATTTTCAATTTTAATAGGAAAATAGCTATTATTAAAAAAAAGCAAAAGTTTACAAAAAATCCCCTCTATTTGATATTTTCAATTTTAATAGAAAAAAGCTATTATTAAAAAAAGCTGTTGATTATATGTTCAACATGCCATTTTACTGTAGTATTTTTACATGGAATCTCGATATGATCAATCAACGGAGTGTAAGATGAACACTTTTGTCAGATTTATTTCATTTCAAAATAAAAATAAATAAATAAATCCAAAGCATGTATAAACATATTTATGCGCACGTGTTATGTGCAATTTTTATTTCCCGATTCCTACGGACTTTTCTCATAAATTTCTTTTGAATTTTATTCTTAAATGCCATGCACTTTTCTTTACTGGAGTAGGCTTTTAGATCGTGAACATACGGTACATGCACTGTATCATTAAAAGAAACAAAGGAAGATATATCTGAAATTTCATTCATTTTTGTCTGTTATGGAAAGAATGATTATATATAATGAGAGGTTTGCAATGGAACAAGCCACGTCTGCGGATGTTTTTCCTTCTAGTCTCTCGAATTTGATTGACATCAATTATTTGCTTCTAAATTTGCATGTGTTGCTTTCTTGAATGGACGAGATATGGACTCACGATGAAGCCACAAGTGCGGGTTCGAAAGATAATGATAACAGCTGGGGCTGTCTCTAAAATTATGTTTTGTTGTCTAATTTGAATTAATCTCATTTCAAAGAGATAGGTAATCTATGATACAATACTGTGGCGCAGTCGTGCATTCAATAAATACATGCCAAATCATGAAACATTTTGGAAATAAATTATTAAATAGATGTACAATCTGTTTCTCGAATTCATGATGCAATCTGAAACTATATTAATTTGTATGCCATCGATAAATCAAATACGACATTAGAATTTGTAACCCTTATCTAGATCCTTTATAATGGCACGTTTGATTTTGGGTTTTATGAATAATTCTTTCTTATATTCTCCTTAATTTATAGAAATGAAAACAAATTGATCCACTCCAATCTGTGTAGCCGTAGAGTTTTACATTACTTATTTTGTATCACGTACCGTTTAATGTTCTTGTACAAGTACTGGAATTTATATACATTTGACTTTAAATACTTATATTGATTTATTGTTAAAAGAACACTTTTGATATAGGAAGCATATTACTAAATTACGTAAAGAAATTCTCGTTAAAAGCATTTCATTGTGTATTAGGCTTCCATATCAGATGATCCCGTTAAAAAAAAAAATTTCCTCAACTTTTGATACTGTCTTTATGAACTATTTTATTACAAACTGATGAAAAATAATAAATAAAGACCTCTATAAAATAAGTACTATTATAAGGAAATTTAACTATAAATTCAATCCTCTTAACAAAAAACAGAACTCGTTTTCCAGAAAGTAAGATCTATATTATTGAGATTTAAATTTTAATATTCAACTGGAAATTAGAATGCGTTTCTTAAGGTTTCATGCATCTCGTATAGAAATAATTTAGTACAAGTTGGCGTACATATGATTATACATATGCGGTATGAAGCCTCCCAGAGTAAATGGTTTACAACGAGCAATTGATTAAGTGCACGTGATGAAGGGAGAATAAAATGAAGTTATTTTATAGAAAATGACACTTAAGCTGGTATTTTGCATATTTTCAGTCTGTATATAATCAGATGTTAAATGCACTTTCAGAAAAACTTTGAGCCTTTATGATATCTAAATTCCGATGCAATTAATTACTTTATGTATCGGTTCCCAGATAGACGTGAATTGAGCTATGTTATTTTATTCAAACAGTCAGAAGTTTTAGATTTAAAATTATTTTAATTTTAAAATAAGTACTCAATATGAATATTATGAGTCAAGAAAATAAAAATTTTTAAAAGTTTGATTTAAGTACATCTCACTTTTAAATTATTTACAATCATCTGAAAATTTACAAATCACTTGTAATTCATAAACCATTTTTAATTTACTTTCAAAACTTCTACAACAAAATAGTTGTATACAACATAAAAGTTAAAACTTTTAAATTATTTACAATCATCTGAAAATTTACAAATCACTTGTAATTCATAAACCATTTTTAATTTACTTTCAAAACTTCTACAACAAAATAGTTGTATACAACATTAAAGTTAAAATCAGCAAATAGTTTTGCGTAGGCATTTTTTCCCCTTTATATCCTTTAGATATGAAATTCCTTCCGCACAATTTCCAATGTGTTGCAGGTAAAATATTTGTACCGCTTGTTTATTCAATACGAAAATCTGAATTTTTGCTTTAAGTTTGATTTGGTTGAATATAGATATTGTGAAATCTTAAAAATATCTAATCACTGAACATTTTGAGCAAAAATTACTCTTTGATATTTATGGGTTTCATTAATTATCTAAAATATGTTCAGTTTTTAGATAAGTATTCTTTTGTGCCGAATGAACATAGAAAGTTTTTGTATGAAATTTTAAGTTTTTCCCCCCTCGGGGAAATGCGTGATAGGCACTAAATTTGAGGACGTAGAAGTAAATCAATCCACATCTTTCTTTTCTTAGAGGATATATAGGAATCAGCAAAAAAGTAACATGTATGGTCAACAGACAAGATCTAAACAACAGAAAAATAATCTAGGGTAAATCATGAATGCGTAACTAGTGTGGCCATACCATTACAGGTCTTAGGGAATATCAAGCGAAAGAGTCTGACAATCCACAAGCCCATTTTTCATCGCATATAATTTATCGGTTCCACACTTCAACTTCCTGATTTAATTTCATCCCAGTCCCTATATGACGGCCGTCGAATTCTACGGTGTTCATCGGCGCGATGGACTCCGATATGAACTTGCCGTAGGGCTCAGGCTTTTGGCCGGCCAAAGGTATCGAGGCGCGGCCGTCAATATTTCGCGTCAGAGCTAGGAAACGAGGGGCTATGATTTATTGCTCGAACCTTAAAAGACCATACGTTGTGCGCGGGAAGAAATAGTTTCCGAAACCTGATACTTTGACTGCTTCAAAGTTATCGAAAACTTTGCCAACCAATATTGGGGTGGTTATTATCATCGAGGGGAATGACTCACATTTATTTTTTATTTGTTCATCCTGATATTTATTGATTGATAGTTAGATAAGCTTCGACAGAACCAACCAGTGAGTCATTTTTATGCATTAGTTTTGATTTGGTTGATGTGCCATTTCTTAAGCAAATGAATCACTCATTTTAAAGATGCTACAAAATTATTAATAAACTTTCATTTTACGAACGAAGGCTTAATCTGTTGGGAGAAAAAAAAATTATCAAGTTTTACAATGTAAAAAATCAAATATACCACCTAAAGGCACTGTTGTAGATTTTATAAAATTGTTAATAGAAATGAACAAAATATAATAGATAAAAAAAAAATACAAAAATAATACAAGCTCCGATAGAAAGTAAATGAAACAGTGATAAAATTATCCGCTTTTGGAGAAAGTCAGAAAGTAAATACGTCTTATCCAGATATTCTAACGATTAGAACTGAGCCTTAATGAACAATCACAACACCGCAGATGAAATTCCAAACAACTGAATGACTTTCCTGCAGAGGTTGAAACATGGGATTCAGGGGATACTCTTTTATGCGCATCGTTAGCAATCTAGGTCAAGGTGATGTGTCTTTGGTACTTAAGGCAAAAGCGGGAGCAAAAATTAACTAACATATTCCTTGATGGTTCCAGAAAGTCCAGGGAAACAGTAACACGCGTGCATCATGCAATAGTGCAAGTATGAATCGCTATTCTAACTGATTTACTAGGTTGAGGAGGCAATGTGGACTTAATAAAACGAATTTTTTGTTTAATTTTCAATAGCTCTTTTTAAAAATTTTGGTCACGCGACTAGTAAAGACTGAAATAAAATTAGTCAACAATTTCGTGAAAAGTATTTTAAAATTATTTTCAGCTGTTAAAACTTTAAAATAACCTTAATTTTATATAAAATGTTTCGTGAGCATTTCTTTTTCCTGCTTTTTTTTTATCTATGAGGAACTTTCCACATTAACTAGAATGAAACTTGGCATTTATTGTAAATATTCACTTTATTTTGAAGGCAAAAATTGTCTTTTCATCTCAATAGTTTTTTTCTCTATTAAATACGCTTCTAGTCATCCGACTGAAAGACAGATTTTAAGCCCCTCCCTTCGCTATTCATTTATACGATAGAAATCTTTTAAATTTTGTATATATAATGTGTAGTAACAATCTGAAATGGATATGACTGCAAGAAGTGCGCATAGCACATTTCAAACATGTAAAGAGAATGAAATTTTCAAAATTAATGAAATGCTCTCTAAAACATTTAGATAAGTTAACTACCAAATTGTTTACTAAGATGTGATGTAAGACACAAAATCTGGCCATTATGGGGGAGTGCATGAATATATATTATTTTTAGTTGTGTAAGTATATACTACTTTTAGCACCATGCACATACAGTGGACATTGCATTTTGAATATCCACTGTTATCTTAAATCCAACGACACATTAAGTCCTCCCCACTATATGCACTGTTGATGTGTTGTTTCTTGGAAGGAGACAAGCATTTGAGTAAATACAGTACTTTTTCTTCTTTTTTTAAAGCATTACCTCGTGATATAAAGTATCTTGTACACCCTCAAGACTGCCAGTGAGTTCGCTTCAAATTATGGCTAATTTAGAGGTGGGGCACATTTATTACTCTATTGCATTGTATTTTTAAGCCTTAAATTATACAGATAAAGTCTACTGATGTTATATGCCCACTTAACTCTATGTTCAACACATTGAATTTTTTATATGCAATTTTTGTCATAAATCTGTGTTTGCAGTGTAGTGTCAAGTCCATAATCGTAGTTTTGAGAAAAATGGGATTGAAAAAAAAGGCTTTTGTAAAGTCAGTTTTTTAAAGTTTAATTAAAAAAAATTTTAAGTAAATTTTTTTCCAATTTTATTTTTATTGGGTAAACAGTGTTAAGTCCTTGATTGGGACATAACGCCTTTAACACTAGCATAATTGTGTTTTGTTTCACATATCCCAAATTTTCACTGGTGAATAAAAATATTTAAGAGGGAAATTGGACTTAGTTTTCTGTACCCTGCAGTAGCCCTTGATTTTTCAAACATGCCTGGTTTGATAACTCATTTTAGCTCATTTTGGACTTTACACCCTTTGCAGAGCATACACAGAAATAATAAATCTTAAACTTCCATAGGATGTCTCGAGCTTTCCACAGTTTCCTTTACAGGTCTCGTGAATGATTTACTCAACTGTTTCTGCAATTGTTTCTAAAAACTACATCCTGATTATTCATATACACTAAGAAGCGCTACCCCGAAGGGTAAAATATGCCTTTGAGCTTAAAAATCGGGGGGGGGGGGAAACATTGCCAGCATTAATTTTCTCTGAACTCTCCACCCCTCTCCCTACAAATGGAAATCACTTAATACATTTTCTTCACAATATGTCCAAAGAATAGCTATTTAAAAAAATTTTATCGTTATAAATTATGTTGCGTGTATACAAGTTAGCTTTATCTTACAGAGCATTTTAAAAATAATATGCAAAAAGTAAACGAAGAGTTACCATGAAAAAAAATGGTTTAAAGATCCAAATGTAAAAAAAAAAAAATAAGCTTAATTATATACATTGCAGAAACGGATAAAAAGTTAACCTCGCAGATTATTGACTTCGGCTTATAACCTTTTGTTTATTAACGTATTTCAAACAGCACATAAGTCATAAAAGAATTAATTGCATCCATTCTCATAAAAGTAACCAGAGGATCCGCTACACATTCGGTTACCCACAATGCATGGGTTAGGAAGAATACAAGCTAATTTTAAAATGCACCGAAATGAAGGTCTGTTTTGACAAATTTAATTTAAATATTTCAATTTATTCATGTTAATCTTAGTTGAACAATCAGAATTCCTTTTACCCTCGTTCTTTTAAACAATATATTTTCAGTGTTCATTAACGAAGACTTGTAGACAACATTTGTGGTTAATTTTTTTTATCTTTCAAAATGTTTGAAATTTTTCTTTTTTTCCCCCTTATGTTTACAGTCACATTAAACCTCACTGGGTTCGTAGCATTTTCATAAAAATTACATTTTATTTTTTTTAAAAAATCCTTGCTCACAACAATGAAATATTTAAGGAATACACAATCTTCTATCTAAACTTGATGGATACAAAAGAAATAATATTAAAAATATATATATTTCTTTAAAAAATGGTCCGATTGTAGTGAAACTTGTTTAACTCTTTTTCTGCTCATATCAGGGATACCGCATTATTACATATATATGATACCACTGCATACTTTTTTTTGCTATCTTGAATTGCTAAGCAAACTCAGATTTAGCAGTATCTTGAGTTAGTAGCATGACCCATTAATATTTCCTTTTATTTCAATTTTTGTTAAATTTAAAAATGGCAGGACATTAAATTAATGTAAAAGATGTGTTTATCCATATTTTTAAAAATAAACTTCATTGCATTATTTGTAATGACTATAATGCTTTGAGTTATTTAGCAACGTAAAAACAAAGAACCGTTCAATAATATTAAAATCGTTCAGTTTGATTTCGATGAGCAGCTACAATTTTTTACACCTCTCTTTCATTGAATTAAATGAACTCGATTAAAGCAAAATATCCCTGAAATGCCTACGCAATATTTTACATTAGGAAACTTAACTTTCGGATTATTTGAATGATAGAGACATCAAGTAAAGTAAATGAAGCAAAGAATAAATATAACAATTTCACTCATTTGCTTTCCGGTTATTTTACCAATGAAAATAAGGCTCGTTTTCCATTTATGAAGTTTAAAATCATGCAAATGAAGCTTCAAGTGTCATGTAAATTTCTTGTCGCCCAAAATGAATTGTAATCGGCTCCGATTCCAGCGGCCACCGTATAAATATAAAAATCTAAGTGCGCAAACGATGTAACGTATCTAACGACGCGTGACGTGGAAATCCGAGGAAAGAAATCAGTGGCGGCGCCATGATATTTTCTTGAAGTTCATTTTTCATTCATACATACACGGGAAAGGTTCTGATGACTTTTCTAGCGCTATGTTAAGGAAATGGAGGTCTTTAACAGAAGGAAACAATAAACAAATTATAACACTCTCTCATTTTTCAGACAGTAACACATGTGAAGCAGGAGTAAAGCCCGCAATGTTTTCATACAGGGATCTATGCTAATGTGGGGTGCAAGATGAAATGCTTACATTTGCATAATGATATGTTAGTGTCTTATGCATTATGCATCACGACCCAGATACTGGGCGATGCAATAATGAGTCTCGAAAAGAATTTACCAGCTAGCTCATGAGATTGGATGCTTATGCATGACTTAAAAGTGCTCTTCGAGATCGTAGTTATTAATAATAGTTCTCACAAATTTTCGAAACTTTATTTGGCCAGATCGACACATCACTTTCTTTAACATCGATGAAGTCATCAAAACGAACAGACAAGTTATTGCAACACGTATTCGATTTGCATAGCCATTTAAATTACTTTCTTCATTGCACAACAGGATCAGGGTTAAAGCGTTTTTTAAATTTAACGTAGCTTCTCATTACGCAAGCTCTTACCCAAATCACTTGGAATAAGAACAAAATTTATATCAAACGGAATGTACGAAAGAAATGGAAGCACTCGTTTCGAAGATACTGTAGGCTAAGTATAGTCGATGACGTATTTTGCAAATGGTTTTTCACGTATAAGGAAATTAAAAGTCAGTATAAATTAATACCTGTTCAGTGCCTATTATTCTGAAATTTAATGAACAGAAAGTACACAGGAATTTTTTGAAGTTTAAACAACTGGATCAGAAAACAATAAATAGTCTTGATACTGATAGCAGTATTTTTCTTAAAGTAATACATTTTATTTTATAGTTAGGGTTTTTACCTTATAACTTAATATTTGAGGACATTTCTGATGCATTACTTACGTATAAACTGAATGTCATATCTATTTATGTATAACGGTAAAACATTAACGGGAACTAATATTTTGCCCTTGGAGACAAATTTTCCAATAAGACAAAGGAGTAAAAATTTGAAAGTATGCTGTCGAAACTTAGTATGAATTTTTTTTATATTTTTTTTTATGTTTGTTGAATGTTATTAGTTACAGTCATGAAAAGTTTCCCCTTTTCAATATTTCATACCGACAGATTACAAATAGAGATTGGTCAAAAGATTAATTGGAAAAATTTCCCCAGACATTTAAGAATGGTAAAGAGTACGTGTTTCGCTTTTCGTTCATCAGCATCGACAGGCACTTCGTTTATTTATCCAGAAATGAATAGTATTTTAAACGAACCATCGGATTGTTACGTCAGGCTGGAAGAACTTTCAAGAGCTCAAATGTAACACACAATTCTTCTTGACACTTATCTTTAATACACTAAAATAGGAAATATACATTTCTCACAATAAAGAAATAGGGTAAACAACAATAAATAATATCCAGAAAGACTCCCTTTACCAGCGTAAGAGAAAACTAAACCGTTACTTTTGCTGTCGAACTTACGTGCCCTATACATCGGCTTTTGCTGTATTTATAGGAAATGGTATCAAATTACCTTTAAGGTTTTTCCAGAAAATGCGGAATCTAGAAAGTTTAAGACTATATATATATATATATATATATATAAATATATACACACACACATATATATATATATATATACATATATATACATATTATATATATATATATATATATATATATATATATATATATATATATATATATATATATATATATATATATATATATACAGTTGACTCTCTGTTTAACGACTTTCAAGGGACCGTGAAAAATCGTCCTTAAGTAGAAATTGCCCTTAAAACAGAATTTGTGAAACATAACATTTCCCATAATGTCGGAGGGGCCGGGACTGGAAAACATCGTCTTTATATAGAGATCGTCGTTAAGTAGAGCGTCGTTAAACAGAGAGCCAACTGTATATATATATATATATATATATATATATATATATATATATATATATATATATATATATATATATATATATATATATATATATATATATATATATATATATATATATATATATATATATATATAATGACATGGATTTTAATAATAAAATAAAATAGCAAGAAATTTGAAATTCTTTTTTACAAAGATAGCACATTATAAACATTAAACCAAATAAATATCGAGCTTTTAAAAAAAATTGTATGTTTCAAGAATGTAACCTTCAACAGGTTTCCCAGCATCAATTGCAGACCACCCTTTCGGTATTCCGCTTACCCAAATTTACGAACTGCAAATAAACACTTAGCCAGCATCCTCTCAACACCCCTCATTCCTAGTATCATTCACCCTGCTTCCAACATAGGTGGAGACAGTGAAATTTATGGAATGTTGAGATAAACATGAGTCGGCCACTGTTTGCGTCTGATTTCGTCGTCCCCCAGCCAGACATATTCATTGCTCCCCTCCCTCCCGTCATAGCATCCGACGAATACACCTTTTCTCTCTCAAGATTTATCAGCGATGAGCGACTTGGCGACATCGACGACATTTGTTTCTCTGGACGTTTTGTCGGCTGTAGCATCAAGCTGGCCCACCTACTGCTTTTGTATCAGTATCTCGTTTAGTTTTATCAGGTAACACCTAAAGCTACTTTATTTCCGTACAACGCTGAAGAGGACCCCTAATAGATGACACCGGGGCGAAAACTTATTTCACAACATCTGTAGAAGTAAAAAGGCGGGCGGAATAAATGGGGTCTTTTGTGACGAAATTTCTTATGACTATGTTTATTTTTTAACGAAATTGGAAACATCTTTTTGCTCTGTTGTCAAATTGCAGACATGAGACTTTTGAATTTATCCATTCATCTTTATAGCACTATCCAATTATGATGTCATTTTGTTTAATTAATCACCCTATATAACCTCGAGGTTAAAACAATTTTTTGTTGGTTCGTCCAATTCTTATCGAACTTTTTCTTGTTTTCCATGAAACTGGAAACCTCACTTTGCAATGGTGTCAAACTGCCGACATGAAATTTTGAACTAATCCTTTCGTCGTCATAGCACTATCTAGTTTAAATTCTAGTTCAGGGTAATTAGTCACCCAACAAAACTTCGATTTTATAACTATAGATGCAAGGAATTTTTATTTCTTAAAATTTTTTTATGAAGTTTTAAGAATTATTTAAGAACTATCTAATGAGACTGAATTTCCGATTTTCTTTACTTGATCTTTTTTCTGTTGTCTGTCCCAGGGATATAAAAAACTCATTATAATAAACAGACTAACACTCTAATCAGATGACGGTATGATAATTGTGCTAAGTAAAGACTAACACGATAACATCTTGTAATAACATCTTCCTGTTAGAATGCTTTTAGGGAGCTGCACTGTCTTTCTAAAGTTAATTACAGGGCGTAGGGCTTATATTCAGCTTCATATGTCAACGGATAATAAGTTCGAAATCTTGTTTAGCCATAAGCGACACTGTAGAGAGGAATCAATGGGCATGTCTTTGTGGAATCACTCAAAATAGGTATAACAAGGGCAAGTGGTTATTATAGGGCATTAACTATGAATGTAAAATAAATAACATTCAACGGAAATCAGAAAATCTGTTCTTATTGTAATCCTAATTAGAGGAAAAATTCACTTGTTATAAAGAAAGTTTGAAAAGGATTTTTCTTTAACATTACTCATAGTTCTAACGTATTAAGTGAGACAAACTTATGCTTATATACATAAATGCATCCTAAGATTAGTTCTTCCATTTTCTATTTTTTCCTTTGAATATTTTTTTATATTGCTTCATGATTTTGCTCTTTAAAAATTTCCATATCTTAAATCAGATTTATGACACTACATCAAAAGTTTTATGCAAATGCAGGCTAATAGAACATCATACATTTCAGGCATTTTTAATTATACAAACTAAGAAACACTATTACTGTTGAGAGCAGTGTAAAAATTGAAAATTATCAACTGTCTAGAGTGATTAGATCGATTTCACATATAAAATATTTCATTAAAAGTTATCAATAAAAAAATTCTGAAACGTTTTTCTAAATATCCTTTTATAAGTGTCTGACATAACAGTGTCATTTTAATTTTAAGCTAATGTAAAACATTTAATCTTTAGCTTCCTTTAAAAAAAAATTTTGTAGTAAATATATTGATAATGAATGTTACAACTTATTTTATGAACAAAAAAATCTCCTTCTTTAAAATTCCTCATTTCAAGTAAGAAAATGAATACCCTTTTACCATTTGTTTTTGTCTTTAGTATCACTTCGAAGGAAAGTAAAGGACCTTTAGCCCTTACTAAAGTATAAGTAATTGAAAAATTATTTTGCTGAAAACTTTAAACAAAAATCTGCTTTTACACACAAAAAAAAAAAAATTTTTTTCATTTCTAACTAAGCAGATTTATGAGCTAGATGAAATATGGAGATTTCATGTTATATAATTATTTCTCTGTTTTCATCTCTTGTTTCGCATATGTGGTCCGAAATCTACCTATAAACTGTTTTCTATACTAATAAACTGATTTTAACAAATAGTACATGTTTACAACGGTAAGATTTATGCCTGATATATTTAATTCTAAAGTAAATTACGATATGTGACTTGTTCTTTTTGCTTTGTAACATTTGAATCGATGATGTACGAAAAAAAAATCACTAAGATCATTTCTTCTCTTCACTTTCTACTTTATCCTTCAAAATAAAAACAAATATCAAATCTCATACACTTTGTGGCCGGCAGGTTTTCAGCTTCTCATTGCTAATGCACTATGTTCAGAGCCGTAATGCTTTCCTTTATTATTCAGGAGATCACGATCACATAATATAGCGATGGAGCTTCAGGGAAAAAAAAAAAAAGACATCTTTGAAAAAGGTCGTATAATAACTTCGAAATTCGATAAAAACCAACCTGTACTGCTTGTATTGGCATAATGGAAATTCAATAGGAGCGATATTTCAAACGGATATGGAAGTTTAACCTCATTTTCTACTCCCTAGTCTCAGTGAAATTTCCATATTATTCGAATTTCAATCGTCCTCGTAGCTCTAGCGGCGATCCATCAAAACTTAATCCAGATCAGTCCAGGGGTCAGGTTGGGCCACTGGGAGTCGGAGCTAGTGCAATTGCAGCTGTCCGTGATTCATATTAGATACACTGCTGCGTTGATTTCTTTTTAAGTATTGGCTTCGATTTAAGGGTTTGGAGCCCAGTCAGGAAGCTGAAAGTCATTTTCGGGCTGTTTTTTAATATCTTCACACTTCGACACACTGGGAAAGTTCAGTTAAAATGAGGGGAAATGATATATTCGTTTTTTCATTAGTTGGCTCATATCCATCACTGGCTGTCTGAAGATGGTTAAACTCATTACGGTGATTTTCAATGCTCCGCGATGTGTAATACTATGTAGGTGATATTTTCCCTTTTTTTTTGTAGATTTTTTAGGGTCAAATAATAACATCCATTGCAATTTTTAGAGTGATTATGGAGTAAAAAAACAGCTCTTTACACCTAAGGAACGTTTCAAATTATAATTAACAAAAAGTGCTAAGAAGTTCATTAACTCTATGAATAAAAGATTAACGTGTCATAGGGGAAAATTAATACTTACGGGGGGAAAAACGCTTCTCCAAATTGAAAATCTTCCATAAACGGTTCCCATCCATTATTCACAAATACAGTTTGTTTTCTTTAGAAATGTTAAAGATGTAGGAAAACGAACAATTACTTTAAGTCCTGAAAGTGCTTGTATTTAAAATATCTGCTCTAAAATGGATAGGAAGAATTAAATGCTTCACTCAGTTCAGAAATTTTGAAAGCCGACAATAAAAAACCGTTGAAGTCATAAGTAAACATATTAAAGCATTTAGAGTATTATTTAATAAAGCATTTAGAGTATTATTTAATAAAGCATTTAGAACTTCTAAAGTTAAACTTACCTCAGGGCATTTAATTAATAGGAATTTTTTTATTAAAATAGGAAAAGTAGCTTTTAATTTGATAATTTTTTCGTACCTAAATCATAATTTGTTTATGAAATTAGAAGCATAATAAGCTACCGAAGGCAAATCTTATTGCGACTAAAAATATGTCTCCGAATGCAACTGTTGTAAGGATAGTGTATTTGAAATTTTAATTAATTTATGAATATTTATTTCATTCAAGGTGCTCAAAAAATACCTATGAACCCCTTTTAAGTATTTTAAAAAATCCTAAAATTTTAGATGAAGATAGAGGGTCGAAACAAAATATCCAAATAGTCAGTTGTTGTTATCTCTACGAAAAAAGTGGTAAACAAAATGTGATGTCAAATTGCAATATTACGATCCTTGTCATCTCAATCCTTCAATTCTATTCATAAATATTTCGATAACACAAAATACCCCACTTCTTTCCCTCATGCATGCCTTCGTTCCTCTGCGTTATCGAATAACATGCAACTATCGACCATGATAGATTAGAACCTATTTTTAAATAATATAATTTTATTTTAGTGTAGAATTATAAGGAAAATTTCTAAATCAGATTTCTTCTTCAGTAAGAACTGGACGATGGCAAGGGTGTTGGTCTTTAGTACCTGAGGCTGCAAGTTTCGAGTCCCGTAGTTAGCGGGATGTTTGTAGATGTTTGTGGATGTTTGTTTTCGGAATCGAGCTCCCGGTCTGTTTAACTCTTGGGTGCCAAAAAAAAAATACCGTGGCACTCCGAACTAACCAATGAACTTTTTACCAATACGCAATAGGTGCTTTACATTTTGGAACTTACAAGATAAAATGCGATGATTATTCAAAAGACCACTCTGCAAACAGGGCCCGATTATGAACGCTGGGGGCCCCTGGGCAGATGCTATTTGGGGGCCCCCCTTTATGGACATTTATAAAAATACATACTATTAGAAGTACTAGGTGCATACACCAAGGGGGTTTTGGGGCCCATAGCATCAGGAGGCCCTGGGCAAAGTCCCGATTTGCCCATGCGATAAAAAGGCCCTGTCTGCAAATCACTGTCGACTGTAGGCTTTCTACAGTTCGAAGCGAAAGTGTTTTTTTTTTTGCAGTTAGGTCCATTTCCCAGCGCTATACTCTGCAAAAGGAAGTGACTCTGACTCACCAGCGAATGATTATCTAACGGTTTAATCCTCACTGCGATCGCATTCGTCAGTTTAAGAGACTGGACGAGAGAAATGCCGAAAACGGAATAATCTCTTTATCTACGGGTACCGATTCTTGCGTGGAAAGAAACAAACAGGAAAAGAATTACACGTGACTCGCTCTTTAAATAAAACTGAAATTGAAGCCAACCTTCGTGATTTCAAACACAAACTGTAATGATGACAACTGAATTTCAAAATCAGTACCATGGCCGAAAGTTTTTAAAGACCATAATAAAGCAATAAGGGTGGATTGGGGCTCTTGGATTTATTTACATTCCCCTCAGGTGAATCTCTATTTGATTTTTATCATGCGAGAGCTAAATGCACATTTTCAGCTTTGACCTTGGTGAATCGAGGAGGGGAGGGGAACAAATCAGAGCTTACTTGCTGTTAAGGTGTAATTTCAAATAGCGTTCGAAAAATATAATGGGATGATTTTCTTTCATAATTTCAAGTCACGGATTAATAAATTGTATGCAGATACTTTGTTTTTAAAGTATCTGCATACAATTTATTAATCCGTTTAAAGTGTGTAGAACACAGTTCTGTAAAAAATAGTAGTATTATACTCCGAGGGGAATAATTTATCCTAAATAATTATTGAATGTGTGTTAGCTAAACAGCTTGAGAAGGCATCTGTTACAAAATTCCCTTCCATGCCTTTGTAATAAACAATTTGATTGCCTACTGATTTAGTTTTAACAGCTGTTAATATTAGTATTATTCAATAAAATATCGTAAATGGCTTTAAAAGAATGTAAATTTTACACTTCCGTTATAGCTATGAAAAAATAGCCTTTATTGTCATTATTTAGTACACAAAGTGAGTAAGGTCCCTAACAAATCACCTTTATTTAAATCTTAGATTCAAAACATTGTAACACAATTCCCTATACTGTAACGATTGTTTTAAAAATTAATAAACCTCAATTTATTTTTCAGGATTTATTTTATTAATTCTACTTATACCACAAGTAATACGCTAAAAAGTCTTCTTTTACTGTACAAATTGTAAATAATCTTGAAATAAAGATCCAAAATAAATTATCTTAATTTTCATAATATATATATCATTATTGCTAATCAATTGAGGATCTTACTATTCAGAATTCTAAGACTTCCTTTTTATAAGACTAATCAAAGGATTTTATTCCTTTTAGCTTTACATAAACATCTAAAGTAGAAAAGAATAAAATCAGTCATGGTAATAAGGTAGTGGAGAAAAACAATTTGGATAAATATTTATGCACTGGGGGTCGGTGCGTGGGTCAGAGAATTTTCATAGCATTTTTAGAGTGGAAACATACGTTATCTAATATCACAAATATAAGTTTATTTATTTTATAAATTAATATTATTGCTCTGAGTCATTATTTTAACTATATTAATATTTAAATTATCTATATTGAGTATAAAAATATTTAAAAAAGTCATTTAAACCCTTTGAGACTAAATGTTTAGACATGTTGCAAAAACCATTTAAAAATGCAGACTAATGAACAGAAAAATAAAAATATAAAAAGAACTATACTAAGTGTTTATTACTACTTATGAAGTATGCTTTATAAGTTTTAAGGATAACCTATTTCATTGTTCAGTAAATTAAAAAAGTATTTACATTGCTTCATTTTAATTCAACACAAACAATGTCATCTTCATATATTTTATAGTTTTTAGAATGACAAGTGCCAAATAAAAGTATCTGGAATAAATTATAAATAACTTATTTCAAACTGAAATACATAATACAGTAACTAGGAATTATTACTAACGCCTATAATATTAATAATAATAATGATATATGTGTGTGTGTAGTCTCATCACTTAATAAACCCATTCAATGAGTTTCTAAACCCTCAAAGGCAGTTAAATGTACCCGCTTCCGGAATTGGGTTGTAGGACCCATTTTCCAATGTGGGTTGTTCAACTCGCCAAAGCGAGTTCCACTATGCAGTAGATTTCAACCCGATGAAATGCAGAAATTATTAATGGGATTCCTAATTTATGCTACACAAGTGGTTTCTGGAATTTAAATTATTTTCCACACTGATTTTATGTGGAAATTTAGAAATACATCGGTATATTAATGGCTGCGGTTTATCAGTGTAGTATATGATTACTACACTGATAAACCGCACACAAAAAAGAAAATTTCCTGATGTAGATTTAGAAGACTGGCAATGATGCAAAAGAAACGTGCCATTTTATTAGATGTTAATAAAATCAAAGCCATTACACTTCAGAATTATATATTCACTGAAAAAAAAAATTTAAGTTTCTTTCTCTTCTAAAAATATTCCTGTTCATTCTCTCTATCTTTTATCTGAAAGCAGGGAGAGCTCAAACTCCAGACTGGAGAAACATTGTGTTTGGGATAATACGTGTGTTTGTCTGCTTGATGTTATCCCATCAGTGATTCGTTCGGAAGAGAATTTAAGTAGCATGAATGACAAAATTTGTGGTGAATATTTTTTTTAAATAGTGTCATTAAAGCTAGTGTTGTAAGTTTAAGTTTTATCTGTTTATTTCATTCATCTTTTAATGAGAAAAAATGCTTTTTTTCTGTGAATCGAAAAAAGTTACCATTAATTTCTTTTACATCAAATAACTCATGAAAGTTTCTTTCTGAATACACAATTTAGTTTGCAACCACGGCTGCAAGATTTTTTTGTGTTTGAAAAAAAATTAAAATGTAGCGGAATATTTCTCGTATGTAACAAAATTTTTCAACAGTTTGAAAGAACTGTTGCGTTCAGTTAATGACAATTAATAACAAAAGATTTTAAACATGAGATATTTATTTTTAGTAAATAATTACCATGTATTATCTTAATATTAAATGAAAATTTTCCTCTAAATTATTTGTTAGTTTCTTATGCTGAAGAAATAAAATGTTTGAATTACAAAATAAATGTATATATTATGTAAAAGGAATAAAATTTCAAGATTATCCTGCTGACGAGACAAAAATGTTTTTATGATGCTCATTATGCCATGAAAGGACTTTTTTTTTTGCTTCAGTATACACATCGAGATACACATTTTTCTTACGTATTATGAAGCCAACAATCAACAAAAATATCTTTCTTGGGTTACGAAAAGTTTTTTTAATTTTTCCATTATACGACTTGTACAAACAAATAAATCTTTCTGTCAATTTATTACGGCCGGAAGCAAAACGCAGTATATTCCTGTCTTATTCGCTCTGACAATATAGACTAAATATACTGTTGAAGTGTATATAAAAGTGTTATTTTCACTTGGCCATTGTCTAATGAGTAAGTTCCGACCCTTATAATGTTTCTACGTGTGAATAATGTTGATGAATGGCACGTACTATCTCACCCGTTGCCCTGATCCCGTGTCACGTCTTTCAGTGGTGTTTGGACTGGCAAATGCAAAGAAAAAACACATTCGGAATCCGCATCCGTTTATTCCAGTGACTCAATTGCATTTTCCGCCCACAGGATGGCAATTTATCTTATTCTCACCCCTCTCCAGATCCGCATCAGACTCCCCAGAATGAGGATCAAGCGGATTTTGGAGGAGAGAGGGAACGATGTGGTACAAAAATTTATCCCTCTAGGATTCAAGCTGGTAAGACTTAGTCATCATCTTCAAGTATATGGTTACCTCTGGTATATGGAGAAAGAACAGGGTGAAGAGGCGCGCTAAAGTCATAAATATCATAATCTCAGCCACCTGAGGTCATAACAGCAGCGACGAAAATGCTTAGACAGCATCAGTCAAGACGAACCTACATAATGTTTCCTTCCCAGATCGCAATATGTTCTTTAAAAAGCTAATCAGATTTGGGATCACAAGTTTTTTAAGACCAGAGAAATTACAATTTGATCAAAATTTTCAGTGAAGTTACTTTATTATCAAATTTTATATACTTTTTAATTTTAATTTTAATTTTAATTTTTTTAAAAGAAACATTCTGTAGAT
Source organism: Dolomedes plantarius (assembly GCA_907164885.2). NCBI lineage: Eukaryota > Metazoa > Arthropoda > Arachnida > Araneae > Dolomedidae > Dolomedes > Dolomedes plantarius. The sequence continues at coordinate 107,860,243 of OU015501.1, forward strand.
GTTAAGTCAGAAAAATGTTTTGGTTTCTGTAAACGGTAATTTTTTTCTATTATGTTCCAGTAATCTGTTAAACTAACAAAAACTTCCAGTTGAAAAATTTTACAAAAAACTTCGTTATTTTTTTTCCTGTTTATTAGCAGTTATTAACCGCAGAAACTCGCAACATTTCATACTTGTGGATTTTGAAAAGATATATACATTAGTAAGTGTATCATAATAGGAGTAAAAGAAATTATATAAAGCTCAAAATTCTATGATCATAGTTTAATTTTGGAAGCCCTAACTATATCTCCATTCTACTATTTTTTTTTTTTTAGTTATCATCAGAGGATAACATTTTTTTTTTGTTCTGTTAACATTTTCCTTACACTTGATTAATATCCTTAACATGATCTAAACCTTTTATTTTTGACTACTGCTTTAAATACGTATAAGCTTCGATTAAACGATGTAGTATCGCTTTTCTTCATTATTCACGAGATTTGAGATTATATTATATCTAAAATTAGAAGTCCCATGAATTCCAAATATATTAAATATCTTTCTAAAACAACGATAAAGAAATTTTAAAATCATTCTTGAAACTTTTTCCGTAAAAATCTTCGTTTCCAGCTTTGAAATTGCTTTTACAAGGATGCTAAAACGATCCCCTTAAAAACGATTGAAACTTTCCTTTCCTACGAACATTTCTGTTTGCTATAAGCTTTGTTCTCAGATATATGCAAATATAAAATGTTTGAATTTTATTATACTGTGCATAGTTTACTTTTTTCCTTTCAAATACTGAACTTAGATTTTTTTTTTTCTCTACAAGAGCAATATATTCCATTAATTACTCTTCTATCTCCGGATATTGAGTTTTCATCAATCAAGAAGACGTAAACTGAATTTAAAAAAATTCTCTTTTTTTTCGATATTCCCATGATTTGCGATAGAATATTATCCGAAGAAAAGAGATACAAAGCGCGATGTCATGTGTCAAGTCTTTTACATGGCCCTGGAAGTGATTTATCAGCGCGATATGAATTTGAATTTATCATAAATCAAATGTATATATATCATGAGAGTCTTTAACATCAATCGTCTTGGGTGTTCTGCAACTAAATTTGCGTCGCATGTAAACGCCCATTAATTTCCCCCTATCATCAGATTTCGAAGTAAAACTTGGAGCCGTATCAAGAACCAACTACCAACGCAAAGCTGCAAAATTGCTGCAAAAATAATGGTTCTTTAATTTAAAGGGCGTTCTTTCTTTATCATCTTCCATATTTCATCGCTTTTGCGTTTTTAGGAACCGATGAGTTATCTGATGTGTACCTATTATCGCGCAGTAATTTGAAAAATTCCCTCAAATTTTTCTTGAATTATCTCTTTTTTCGAAGCATTTACCCATGCCATTACCGTTCGGTCACACCTTTGAATTAAATAAAGAATTAGAGGTGAATATTTTGATAGTTGCTTTTATTTTGGCTATTTTGGTGGTCCTCTACCGTAACCATCCCAAATTTGAAATTGCTTTAAGAGTTTCACGCAGTAATGATATTGAGCATGGATGTTGAATATCGCAACCGTATTATTATTGCATCCCAAATTGTAGCACCGCCCATGTTGTTTAATTTCGTATCTGATTTCAAGGTTTCGAGGGTCCTTATTTAGTGGATGGAACGAAGATGGCCTAACCACGCCCTTGAAACAAGAAATGCCAGGCGCCTTTGAATGACGAATGATCGCTCAGACCTGCTTCAGAATTATTTTTTAAGAAATCTCCTGCTGATACATAAATGCAACTGTTGGCAATTACTTACATAAATTGGAAGTGGAACCTATGAAAGATGATGAATAGCATCTATGAAGAATTTCCCTCCGAAGCAACAATTCGGAAAGGTTCACTCTTAAATATAATAACTGTCTTGAACTCCACGATCCTAAAATGAAAATGTTCAGTTCAAATTGAATCATTTTGCACTCATCGAGACAATCACTAAATGATTTTCACTATTCTATTACAATGAAAATTCCCTTTACTCATCATTACAACCAAAATTTAATACTTTTAAAAAAAAAACTCATTATGTAATTCAAATTAAATTAAGTCCTCTGATTAATAATTATCAGTAATTTATTGGATTATTTGAAATGAAATATGTTTTTAACTCTTTAGAACACATATTTAATTATTTTATATAAGAAAATTAAGTTATTTGATATATTTTAAAGTAAAAGCGACAAAAAGCTATGTCTAATCGTACTATGTCCATCATATTTGTCTATCAGCTATGTTTATCATGTCTATTATACATGTCTAATCGTACTTTATGCTCGTGCGGCATAATTCATGTTTCAGAAATTTGTATGCAATAATCCTGAAAATCTCAAAGAATTCTAAGAGATGTCATTAAATGTTGCCGCGTTTTATTTATGATGCCTGTGGTAGGCTAAGTATATGTGTGTATTTACACGAAGAAGCCGGAACTAGAAATCTTGTTTAGAAGATGTCCAGTAAAAAGTGAAACTAGCTTTTTGTGTGACCTAAAAAAAGTAGTATTTATAAATTTTACTAATGGCCCCTAAGATTAATACAATTTTCTAATAAAGAGAAATAAAAAGAAAAATGAAATAATGTCAAAGAATAATGATAAAAAGAATAATGTCATCAAAAAATGTGATCAATGAATGACAGTGAAAGTATTCCTTGTAAGATATTTGCCAAATTTTCTGCCAGAAGATTGGGGGGGGGGGGGATTCTAAGACATGACTTTGTTAAAAAAAAAAAATCACTTCATATTTTTAACTAATCTAAACAATGAATACCATTTGTTGATTTCTCTATAATAGTGTAGTAATAAATGGTCGTATTTTTTATCAGTATGTGAGTGTTATCTAGAAAAAAATAACAACTAAATGGCTAAATTTCAAGTTATTGAATTCTCTTCAAATTCAAGTTAAGAAGAAGATGGTTAGAATGGTCAAAATCATAGTACTGCTGCATGAAGATCATATTTGCGGGAACAGCTGCGTTGGTATCAGAAATTTATGATACTTTAAGGGACTATTGTGATAAACATAATACAGGAAAGTTTTAAATTGAAAAACTATTATTATTCATGATTAAAAACATTATTTTTATCTATAAGTTATTAACAGAAATAATTTATATATATATATATATATATATATATATATATATATATATATACACACAGTCTATAACAAAAAAAAATTGACGCACCAAGGAGTTATAGGGTTGCGATAAAAATTGATGGATGTGAAGAACATGCACAGAAAAAAAAAGTATTAAAATTTTAGACCAATTGAATGATTTATTCTCGTGTTTGATCTTTACAATGTGAGGCAGTCAATAAGGCGTTGGTCCACTTCTGGCCTGGGTGTAAGCTGTCACACGGGGTGGCATAGACTGATAAAGTTCCCGGATGGTACCCTGCTGGATTTCCTGCCAAATTGTCTCCAACTGTCGGTCCAAATAGGCAACAACCCGGGATAGTTGCAATCGCCTTCCCATTACGCCCTAAATGTGCTCTATGGAGGAGAGATCAGGCTACCTAGCTGGCCAAGGAACGGCAAGCTTGAAGACAAATCATAGCAACTCGTGCCGTATGCGGCCAAGCATTATCTTGTTGAAAAGTATGTCCTGGGTGGCGTAAGAGGAACGGCGACAAAATGGGCCCCATATTGTCGTCTACGTACCGCTGTGCTGTGTGTTACTAATGACTACCAAAGGGGTCCGGCTGTCGAAGGAAAGGGCCCCCCAGACCATAACGCCTTGTTGTGGGCATGTGGGGCATGCGATAGTAAGGGCAGGATCTCCACGTTGCCCTGGACGTCTCCAGACACGTCTTCGGTGGTTGCCGGGATACAGTTGGATACGAGACTCATTACTAAAGACTATACGTCAGCGCAGTTCCAAGTTGATCGTCTGTCAGTGATCATGTTGGACACACGCCTGATGGTGGATAACGACGAATCTGATGCTGTGACAGCTGATCTGACAATCACTCTGTCTTCCCGTTCTGTTGTGGTCCTAGGTCGACCGCTGCCGTCCTGACGTTTAAATCTTCCGTTGTCGATTTCCCGTTGTTCATTTGCCAGCACTGTCTAATTGCTGAATCGCATCGACCCAAAAGTCGAACGATTCTTCGATTTGCCCAACCAGCTTCTTTCAATCCGATGACACGACCTCTTTCAAACTCTGTAATATTTTAAATGAGCATGAGTCCTCCGGGGAGGCATTGTTACGTAAGATATCCGCAGACGAAATGCAGCAGAAATTTTGAACATCAGATCGAGAATAGCTCCTTATATACACCTGCTGGATGAGCAGTTCTGATGCACAGGAGCTCCGGCTATTCATTCGTTGGACACCAGATTTTAATCATTTGCATATTCGGTTGAAAAATCTTTGCATACGAAATTTCAGTACAACTCCATCTTGGTGCAACTATTTTTTTGTTATATATATATATATATATATATATATATATATATATATATATATATATATACACACCCACATATACACAAAACAAACTGAATTTGAATGGGAATACAGATAACCATGGATACATTTCAGATCTTTGAAAATACTGGTTTTCCTGAAGATATTTGCTCTTAGTCTATGTGATTACACATAGTGTAATCAAATAAATGCATCAAGCTTGAAAATCCTTTGCATATTTTCTGCATTGGAGCAAAAAAGAACTGGGCTGTAACCTATGCGATAAAAAATGTGGAATCCTAAGCTGTCAAAGCAATTTCAGGTTCAATTTGATTTGAACCGAATTTCCACCCCTCACGTTTCCCTGGAAGCCAAATATTGAATTTGCATTGGGAAAACAGGACTCTATTCACTTTTATCAGGTGATAAAACATGCATGTTGGGTAGCACGTTACGACAGCGTGCCTTGAAGCTCTTGGGGTCGTGTCTTATTATTTTTCGTGCTCTTTGCCTTGAAATGAATCAACTGAAACTGAGTCAGCAAAGTTGCCTCTTTCCAAGTGTTTTTTAAGAGTTTTATGCATTTTTTAAAGTTCACATGCGGAAGTTTTTTTTCCATTGTTGATAAAAAAAATTATTGAAATTTAAGTTTAATGAATTTTTAATGACTTGCACTGAATCATTATGGTTTTTTACTGGTTGTTAACTGTGCTATTTCGCAGAAAGGAACACGTAGTAATAAAATTATTGATGTAACGTCTTAGGAGATTTATATCTTTTTCAATTTTTTTTTCTTTAAGCTAAAATTTTTTCTATACTTTGATTAAAGTGTTCAGATCTTCGATTCTACAAATATGCAAAACATTGCTTCAGTTATTTGCAGAGAAGTTTGTGTTGAATTCATTTTTTGAAACGTAAAATTTAAAGCTCAATACAATTAGGCTCAATGCAATTATAACATAATAAATTTATGTAAATTTAACACAATTTCACAAATATTGAGCATAGAAATTAGTGAAAATATGAGTATAATAAAAGAAACTAATTCCTTCCCCTTTTCATCCATAAAATGACTAAACGTAAGGCTATTGATTTACAGGATAGTAAAGAAGAAAGCATTTTGGTTGCAAACAACATGAAAATGTAAGGAGCTATTCCTAAATTTTTTTAACAGCAATGCAATTTCATTACCAATTTACCTCTGAAAGTTTACATTTGGACAAAATACTCAGTTTTTTTTTCTTCTTGAAAATTTGAACTTAAAGAAATATGGTACTCATCGTTTCGTTATTACTTCTTACATGAAGTTATCCATGTTTGCGTAAATTCCCAGTCCAATTATGCTGTCAGATTGCAACGCGAAAAGAAAGAGATTTTTACATTATTGATAATGTAAGCAACAAAACCAAATTTAAAGCGAAAGTGCATTTTCCTTTTGGGATAATGCAAATATATTTCGTCACATAACTCCGATTATTTACTTATTCAGCGAAATAAGATAATCGCTGAAATACTTTCTATCCTTGAAAATGTTCCTACTTGGCCCAAGATAGAAAAGAATGCTCTTACCAAGCTTCTAATAGAAGAATCATTTTTTTTCAGTTATGGAATTTTCTTCTCTAGCGTTCAAGTATCGAGGGCTACTACAATCTATATATATAAAACAGTTCCGTAACTGACTCATTCATTCACTGACTGACTGACTGACTGACATACAACGCACAGACCAAACCGCTGGACCTAAAGGGCTGAAATTTTGCATGGCGATTCTTCTAATAGCGTAGGGGTGCACTAAGAAAGATTTTTTTAAATTAAATTTTTAATCTGTTTTTTAAACTTTTTTTACGTTTGCATTTAAAATAATACATTGAGGGTTATAAAATTTATATCACGAGAAAGATCATAAAAATTCCTTCAAAATGAAATTTTTTTCGAATTTTTACCTCCATTTCCTGATTTTTGGTGAATTTTTAAAGATTAATTTTTAGAATTTAATTTATTAAATGCTGATCACGTGATTTCTTTTTCTGGTACTTTCAATAAATTTATCGTCACGTGCGTAACAACTAAATAGACAAAAAAAAAACATTTTTTCTTTCTAATGCAGCAGACGATTGGATATTATCCAAAAAAAATAAATATTCCTTATGATTTTTTTGTAAATATATATATATATATAAATATTTTTTTACATCAATTGTATATATTGATCGTCTCATTTATTATAAATATATATATTTATTTTTTTTGGCATTAATTGCATACATTTACCGTTGTATTTAATTTGAATGTACTCCGTAGCGAAGCGCGGGTTTTCAGCTAGTATATCATAAAATTGAAATGGCTCATATCACTGTTTTGGAGGATTCCTCCCGAAATTCAAAGAAGAGTCGAATCATCAAGTTGTCAATTATACCCGAAAATTTCCTTTGTTTTTGATTCTAAAGAAAGTTTTGGGTCTCTCGTTTAGCGTTTAATTGCTTTTTACACTGTATAAAGAGATCGAATTAATTTTATCTTGAAGATCAATTTTGGTTACTTGAAGTCGTCTAAATTTACCCGAAAAATAAGTTGATTGCATCACCATAAACTGTCGCAAATCAGTGAAAACTACGTACAGCATGCTTCTACAACTCAAATGTAGTTAATGAGGTATAAGAACCTGCTGTTACTTTTAAGGAATTCCGTAGAAATTTTGCAAGAAAAATTTGATGAATATCTTACTAAATAAAAAAATTATTTTCGTTATTATCCAACTTTTAGTTATTGTTGACATCGGTTATTTTATTTCTAAATTATATTTCTCAAATCAATGAATAACAGCATGAGCGAAAGACCAATTATAGTTATTATGAATTGAAATCTTTTTGGTGGATAATTTTTTCTCGTAAGTAAAAAAAAAAAATATTCAAAAAAATTCATTCAAACTGAAAAATACGAGATCCAGTGGTAATTAATTACCAAGAATTCTAAGAACAAAGTTTTCTTGAAAAACAAAAACCCATCATTGTATAAAGTTTTTTGTAGTTATGAAAGTTCATGATTATATAAGTTTTCAATCTTTATATTGCTGATCTGATTTTTGAAACATTTCCTTTATCGAACGGTGCGCCAGGGATATTTAACTCAACTCAGCCTAAAATACCGCGTTTTATCGGGAAAAACGTCAGACCTACTTGACTGATGCTCTTGCATACCCTTTAACCATAAAAGAAAACTTGAAATTGAAAATTACATGTATAGATATATGCATATTGGGAAAATTGGATTTAAATAAGTTTTGGCGCAGAAAAACGAAGCAAAACAAATGCAGCGCAATAAATAGAAAATCGATCAATGCAAATTAAATCGATCATTTTTCAAGAAAACAGCTACTGTTTTGGTGTTTGAAAGCGGAAAGAGTTCATCCACGTTAATTTAATTTTGCCTCGAGCGCTGTAGGGGATTGCAAGATACAAATAAATAAAGTTGCACAGATTATTTCGTGGAAAATTTATGAGAACGTTAAGTCGTGAGCAGATCGACCAAAAAAAAAAAAAGGGCCCTGGATAATTTAAAGCTGGTACGATGGGTCGTATTAAGACCAGGGATAAATTTTTTAGCCTTGAAATGAGGGGGGGGGGGGACTTCTTGTGCTTAAATGTTTGCGTTTCAGATAAATTTGAAACGCAAAGTGAGGATATACAGTTGAGATAAAACACGTGTCATCGGTTAAAATCTGATTTTGTACAAGCAGGAAGAGTAATTCAATTTATTACAGCGAACAGTTTGGGGAAAACAAATTTTGCCCGGAATTAAACTTCTGAAATGAAAGATTGAATGAAATAAAACACTTGAATGCAAATAGTGAATACAATTCCCAAATAAATCTCATTCATGAAAGCCGACTCGTGTTATTTGCTTCAAGGACGACACCCATAAATTTCATTGAAAAGGGGGAAAGGAATTTCAAAATTTTCTAGTACATATATACAACGAAATGATGGGAAACGAGATATCCTTTAAAAATGAGGATGTATACTATGTATACATGTCCAAATACAATTCAAAGTATCCTAATTCGATATTTGGTTGTAGTTAAATATTTTCTGTTAGTTATGAAATTTATAACTGCCATTTATGAGCTAAATTTTCTCTATGCTAGTGAGTAAACTAGAAATAGGACATGATTGATTTTCATTAAGAAAAGACAAGCAGGGCCTTTTTATCGCATGGGCAAATCGGGACTTTGCCCAGGGCCCTAGGGCCCTAGGAGTACTAGGTGATGCTAGGGGGCCCCAAAACCCCCTTGGTGTATGCACCTAGTACTTCTAATAGTATGTATAGCCCATGGATAGTTCTTATTTTTATAAATGTTCGTAAGGGGGGGCCCCCAAATAGCATCTGCCCAGGGGCCCCCAGCGTTCATAATCGGGCCCTGAAGACAAGGCTCGTAACTGAACTTAGAATCTTAGCAGTTCTACTGACACTCTAAAATATTACCACTCTAATGTGGTGATATTAACACACTCGGCAGTGATCTGGTATTTATAGATGAGTACTGAATATTATAGAAATCTAAATGTCCGAGATTAATTCTTGTATCAGCATTTATACTACTGCCATCTACTGGCTAAATTAAATCTAATCTGCTATACAGATTGACACTCAGTTTGTCATGTGAGATGTCCTGAGGCTTGCACGTGCTCTCATCGTTTAGGGCAACAATAATTGTATGATTATTCTCTGTGATACCCCAATCGCTTTGAGGTTAACACGCAAGCACAATTTTGGAGATCGAAACTTGATATCTGACTGTTAAGCGTTAAATTGTTTAAGTTCTAGATTGTTAGTTGGTCAATTTTGGTTTTTGGAGCAATGCCGATATTTTTATTTTTATTAATTAATTAACCTTTTTTCCCCCCTACATGGAGCCTATACAGGCCTCCTTTTAAAATAGCCATACTTCTAACAAATGGCAAAGAGAAACCTAATTCTTCAGATTTGGAGATAGAGCTTATCTTTAGTTAAAGATACAGATTCTTTTGAGGCGTGCAACTGCTTACAATGCATCCAGATTTGTGGAAAAATCAGAAGTAGGGTCCACACATTCATTTTGATACCATGTTGTTTGAATTCTCCCCTGCTGATATTTTTGATAGCAAGAATAGTTATGTGTAAATGTCATGTTTAGGGATACGTAATTTTCGTTTTTGCCAAATAGAGGCGAATAAATGCGAAATTTGTCGATCTGAGCGAATAAATGCGAAAATTATTTTTTTACTACTTTTCGGCGAAAACTCGGTGATAAACGACTTTTTAAGCGAAATTAGGTAATAGTAGTAATAATTTATCAACATAATTGTTTATTTAAGACCATCCGCGGTCTTTAACTGACAGATCTCGCTCTCGAAATTTGCTTATTACTTATTGCTAAAGTCTAAAGGAAGAGAAAGTGGAGACTACTGCAATGTTAGCTTTTAACAAAGAATTTTGATACTTAATTAACCAAGTAAGTAAAATTGGGATTACTTATAATAAATGCGAAAGTTTTGAATATATATACAGTGGTACCTCGACTTACGAGTGTCTCGACTTACGAGTGTCTCGACTTACGAGTGTCTCGACTTACGAGTTTTTCGAGATACGAGCATTCATTTTTTGCTTCGAGTTACGAGCTAAAATTCGGGTTACGAGCAAGCTTCAGATCTCCCACCGCTAGTTTGAGCAGCGAATGCCATGTTACGTGCTCATCAAATGAGAACACAAGAAGCATGTAATATTTACAACCTTTATGTACAATAATTATACAATTGTATACGTATTATTCTGATACTACTATCCAGTCTTAAACCCAGATTTTAACACTGAACCCGGGGCAGCTTGTTCTGGCCAAACTTGAGTAGCCCTCTGAAACCGAACAGCGCCCAACCTCTCTCGCAGACAGATAGCTTCAATTCCCTCCCCTACACTGGAACTTCCCATGGGGTCTAAGGGATGGGATGACCTTGGTCCTAGGATTGCAAGCTCTCCCCCTTCTGCGGATTCTGAGAAAACGTTCTCCAAATTCTCAGAAAGAAGAATCTGGACATTACAGCCACAGTGAACGATGCAACAATCGCCCAGTTTCCGTGTCTCACTCGTTCACTTAAGAGAGTAGCTACTAATAAAAGCGAAAGTGAGGAAAGCGGGGCGAAAAGTTCAAAAATCAACGAATAAGATTTCATTTTTCAGTTCAGCCTTTCTCCTCCTTTTCCATCACATCTTCAAGTCTGATCTCCAAGGTAAATGTTGTACATTACACTTAATAAAACAAATTTATTGCAGTACATTATATTGTATTGCATTTTTATACAATGTTCGTCGTTTATAAGCACGTTTATATTATTTAAAAACATGCGACAAAAAAATGCGGTGTTTTGGGGGAGCCCGGAATGAATTAATGGCATTTCCCTTCATTTCAATGGGGAAAACTGATTTCGAGATACGAGTATTTCGAGTTACGAGCTCCGTCAAGGAACGAATTAAACTCGTAAGTCGAGGTACCACTGTATATATATAATAGCTGAAAACCCGGAGTTCGCTACGGAGTACATTCAAATTAAATACAATGGTCAATGTATGCAATTAATGCCCAATATATATATATATATATATATAAAATAAATAAGACGATCAACGTATACCATTGATGTAAAAAAAACAAAAAAATATATTTATAAAAAAATCGTAAGGGATATTTTTATAGACAAAATAATGTAGAAGAAAATATTCAAATTAAATGTAATAGGACATACTAAAGAATATACTACAGTTAATATAGTACAGTTTGAGGAACATAATATCTTTTATTGTATTTTAATATTTCTTTGGATAATATCCAATCGTCTGCAGCATTATCAAGAAAAAAAAATATTTTTTTGTCTATTTAGTTGTTATGCACGTTACAATAAATTTATTTAAAGCACCAGAAAAAGAAATCACGTGATCGGCATTTAATAAATTAAATTCTAAAAATTAATCTTTAAAAATTCCCCAAAAATCAGAAAATGGAGGTAAAGATTCGAAAAAGATCTCAATTTAAAGGAATTTTTAGGATCATTCTCGTGATATAAATTTTTTAACCCTCAAGTTATTATTTTAAATGCAAACTTTAAAAAAGTTACAAAAACAGCTTATAATTTTTATTTAAAAAAATCTAAGAAGAATTTTTCAAAAATCTTTCTTAGTTCACCCCTACACTATAAGAAGAATCGCCATGCAAAATTTCAGCCCTTTAGGTCCAGCGGTTTGGTCTGTGCGTTGTATGTCAGTGAGTCAGTGAGTCAGTCAGTTACGGAACTGTTTTATATATATATATATATAATTTTTTTTGCGAAATTTCTGTATTTTTTATGCGAAATTAACGTACCCCTAGTCATGGTACATTCTCCTAAGTGTTCTCGACTTCCCTCTAGTTATTTTAAATTTATTACGATGATCTTTTTTTTTTTTTGGGGGGGGGGGGAAGGTGGGGAGGCTCTGCACCCGGTAAACGATACAAGAGGTGTAGTTGTTTTCATTTTATTATGGAGAAAAATATCTTGACATAATATTCAGTGAAGAGATTTTTCTGAAAATTTTAATAGCAAGCGTTCAAAATGCAGTAGAGCTTCATCTTTGTGACTTCTTAAAAGGGCAGGTATTCTTCGATTTTTTTTTTTCTTTTATTAAAAGTGAGCATATAAATTCTAACTGGTTAGTCTTTCAAAACGCCAATCGATTCAAAATAGTTCTCACGCAAGTTGTTCGACCCAGATATCAAATGTTTTAGATAGCTCATTTATTTGTATTGATAATCGTGAAATGTTCAACTATCAGCTCAAAGCCCTTTTTTTAGGAAGCATTTATGGGAACGTCCGTTAAATTCCCTGGGAAATGAAGTTAATCCTCTAGATTGAGTATTCTTACATGTCAGTGAAATATAAAACTTTTTTTTCCTAGATTTCATTACTCCTTAAACTCAACGTACAGTAAAGTACTTCTATGGACAAATTATGTGGGCAAGACAGAAAGAAAGAAAAAAAAAAAACAGAATTTCTTATGAGTAATACTGGGTTAAATCCCTTCAGCACCAGGTTTGAGCCAATTTTAAATAATCCTTTATGTAGTACTTACCATATGAAGAAAATATACCTCCCCCCCTCCCAAATTTAGATTTGCCCCTGTGCTCTCACAGGAAAACGTCTTAGCACGAATTTTGATTCTGATCACAACTATAATTAAAACTAATGATGTACTGAATCTTCAAAACAATATTCTATAATCAGAGATTATACCGCATGAATTATTAACACCAAAATCTCGCACAAGGCCCAAAACCAGCTGTTCATTAAAGAAGCCTATGAAACTAATATAAGAGTCCCCTTTCTCTGGTTTACTATAACAGTTATGCGTAAAAATTGGATCTCTCTTGAAACATGACTGCCTAAGCGATGTTTCTCGAAAAAGCCTCGCGAGTCTACAATCTCTATGACGTTCGATGACATAGTGGGTGATTGATTGTCATCCTTTGTCCTGCTAAGTCATCAATCAGAGGGATCGAAGCGGCTAAAATACCTCCCAAATGCATTCTTAACTAGACATCCAGACTCCTTTCTCCCCATCCTCTCCCGTCAGAGGAGAAAAAATAAATAAATAAAAGAACGCTGTTTTTCCTTTGCTTTTCATTGCCCTTTGCCGTGTTTGTTTGTTTGCTTGGTACACTTTTCTCTGGTAATTCTTTCGCCTAACTTAGATTTTCTTTCTTTTGCTCTTTTTAACTTCCATCTTTCTTGGCTTCCTTCCGATTTTCAACTGTTTATTTATTTTTGCCTTTCCTTTGTAATCTTTTTTTCTTTATTTTTATTTTTTTCACTTTCTGGGTTCTTTCATGAAGCTCTTTTTTTTATCACTAAAGAGAGAAAAGTAACTATAGACAATTTCGAAATTTTGATGCGCGCATCTCACGTTTTAAATTCCTTCAATTACCAGAGAAAAAATTTCTAGTTCTTTGTATCATTTATTGAATTTCGCAACTATCACATCATTAAGCATTTGAAATCCTATTGAGGATGCATTTGATATCTTTAATGTCATTATTTGTTTAATATGATAATTTGAGAGTAGTAAAATTAACTCTCATAACAACAATCTTTTCATATTTTTTGCATATATATATATATATATATATATATATATATATATATATATATATATATATATATATATATATATATATATATATATATATATATATATATATATATATATATATATATATATATATATATATATATATATATATACATATATAGTATATATATATATACACATACATACATATGTATATATATATATATATATATATATATATATATATATATATATATATATATATATATATATATATATATATACATACACACACACATATACATAATGCAAGTTTGTGTGTGTAATATCCATAAAAATAGCTTTCTTTTCCGCATATGTCAGTTTCGTATTTATCAATAATTCATCAAATATAAGCGATAACATCTGATTTATTTCACACGTCCTAAGTGTAAGGAGCAGCTCTAAGAAAGTTTTCCACAATTTGTCCATTCACAACAGATAAATGGTAGGCATAACGTGCATAAAAGAAATTCTTAATCTCTACTGAGTAATGAAAATTTGGAAAATCTGCTCATTTCACTGCAGAAAAACACTTTTCAAAAAACTGTTTCTTCAGCTAGTTATTGGATTTAAGTTATAGAATTAAGAAAATTAAGGAAATTCTTTTCATGATCTTATAACGTTCAATTCTTCTTTATTCTCCGGATTTAAAATACAGTTAGGTCAAAGAATCCGAGCATTATCAAAACACTAACGCCGAAAAAAAACTTTGAATTTTATTTGACGATTTAAGTTCATTATATTTTTCAAATTAAGAAATTTTGTTTATGTGATCATTATGCAAGGGTTTCAAAGATATCTCATTTTTTGCTTTGTAAAACCTTATTTCTGCATTAAATCATGATCACCTGTTAAATTAAAAAAATAATAATCTATATATATAAAACAGTTCCGTAACTGAATCACTGACTGACATACAACGCACAGACCAAACTTCTTTACCTAAAGGGCTGAAATTTTGCATGTCGATTCTTCTTATAGTGTAGGGGTGCACTAACAAAGATTTTTCAAAAATTCTTCTTAGATTTTTTAAAATTAAATTTTTAAGCTGTTTTTTTAACTTTTTTAACGTTTGCATTTAAAATAATACTTTGAGGGTTATAAAATTTATATCACGAGAAAGATCCTAAAAATTCCTTTAAAATGAAATTTTTTTCGAATCTTTACCTCCATTTCCTGATTTTTGGTGAATTTTTAAAGATTAATTTTTAGAATTTAATTTATTAAATGCCGATCACGTGATTTCTTTTTCTGGTACTTTAAATAAATTTATTGTCACGTGCATAACAAGTAAATAAACAAAAAATAATTTTTTTCCTTGCTAATGCGGCTGACGGTTGGACATTATCCAAACAAATATTAAAATACAGTAAAAGAAATGTTCTACAAACTGTACTATATTAACTGTACTATATTCTTTAG
This sequence comes from Dolomedes plantarius, assembly GCA_907164885.2. Lineage (NCBI taxonomy): Eukaryota > Metazoa > Arthropoda > Arachnida > Araneae > Dolomedidae > Dolomedes > Dolomedes plantarius. The sequence continues at coordinate 107,875,292 of OU015501.1, forward strand.
TATTCTTTATATTAGATTTAATATGAATATTTTCTTCTATATTATTTTGTCTATAAAATTTTCCTTTACGATTTTCTTATAAATATATATATATATATATATATATATATATATATATATATATATATATATATATATATATATTACATCAATTGTATACATTGATCGTCGTATTTATCATATAATATATATATATATATATATATTTGGCATGAATTGCATACATTGACCGTTGTATTTAATTTGAATGTACTCCGTAGCGAAGTACGGGTTTTCAGCTAGTGTATTATAAATGTTGAAAATTGTTTCCTCGTATCTCCTTGTGTAAATATCATAGGTAAATTAGTAAAAATGTAACAAAAGAAATTTTTTTGATTAATTCACTAATCACGATTCCTAACACTAGTTTAGTTTAGTTTAGTTTATCCGTCGCTCGCCCTTGGTAGCAAGGACATTTGGCACCTTGCAGATCTTTGATTACTGTTGATAGCCGAAGGACTTGGTTGCTCTAGAGCTGCACAAGATAAAGGATGTTCGCAGTCCATAGGTCCCCCAATACTGAGGGGGCAATGAATGGTGGTGAGAAGTTTGGTGGTGAAGATAATCATGCCCGGTGACCCAGTGGAATGCAGTAACACATGATGCCTAAAACTGTGCACTAATGTTTTGATTTATTGCGAAAATTTACATCTGACATTATGTGAAAGATTTATTTAAAGTCTATTCCTTTCTAGGAGTTTCTTCTTGTTGCTTAAAACTAAAGGTACAGAAAATATAACTACATTTCTCTCAAAATTTGGCTTTGCGAACAGGTTAGAGACAACGCATGTAGGTTTGGTGCTTAAGGACAAATTTGAAATTATGCAATGAACAAAACAATTTTCAATAAAATTTTTAAGTCTACATTCTACTCCTTTTACCGCAGCTAAGAAAATGAAAAAATAATACAAATTTCCATGCAGTCTGTCTACTTTATGCCTGGCTGGAAACTTTCAGTTAGTATGATATAATTTGGAGAAAGCTAAATTGAACATAATGAGTAAGTTGTTATTAGTTTTAATGATTAACTAGTTTAAATACATCTTCTAATTTATTCAGATCTAGGTAGCTTTTGAAGCAATTTTTTATCAAGACACTGAAATGCGAGACAGCATATTTGTTGTCTTTCTCCATGTTTTGTTGAAAGTCCTCCTTCCATATGACTTTATAAAATTAAAAGTTTTTATTTCTATCTCTAGAAAGAGATACTGGCTCCATTAACAAGCAGAAAATATAGAGAATACTTTTCTATTATATAGATCACTGCTTTTGCTTTCGTCTGTCGGACTCTTTGCTCATTTCCCCTGAGATTTTCAACTCCCCTTCCTGGAAAAGATTTTTCTTCCTAGAGATAACTTCAATGTTAGAACCGAAACCAGAAAGGTTACTCCTAGTCAATACTTAATGGCAACAATACTTGATCAGAGTATAAGTTGACGTTTTGAGTCACGGAATTCCAGAATCTTAGGTGATACCGATATTTAGCCTGAAATCTGCCTAAGATACTCATAATAAGAAATTTATGTATTACATTTCCATTTTATATTATTTTAAGGAAAATCATGATAATTTATCATAATTCCTAAAACGGGAGAACTTAATGCTATTTAATTCCCACTAAATAGGGGAAAATGATTATTCTGTTTATTGAAGAATATGCCAGTCTGTTTGACATCTTTTCGACGCATAGAAGCGTTCACGTACACTGGGCCCACAATGTCTTTCTGGGGGAAGAGTTTTGGGAAGATTTCATTAAATGTTTTGTTTATTCTTAGGGGCAGATTACACCAACACAGAGAAAATCCATTTGCTTGTCGTGCGAAAATGCAATATCTCTAAATTTGCGTTTGTAAAAGGTGCTAGTAAATTTAAGTTTTAGAAATTCAGAGTCCAGTTGTTTAATACTGTTATTCCATCTGAACCATTCCTTGTAAATAATGGACTGCAATAATGGGTAAATATATTATAATCCATTCCTCTTTAAATACCGTAGGTCATTATTTTCTCACTCGAAGTAATATATAAAAAAATAAATAAAACCAATAATTATATAAATCTTGAAAACTAATAAAACGTATTTGAAACGTCAGAAATTCCGTATCCATTCACTTGTTCTATGTAAAACACAATCTAACCTGTTCTCAAATATCGTGATTTAAGTGCTCTTTATACCAGGCTTTGTTATCGGGAAAAATTCTCTACCACAATTGTTCAAGCATTTCAGGGAGAGTTATTTTAATCTCCTCGTTTGGAATAACTAGCTATTGATTAATGACTGTCCTCTTTAAATGCTGTGACGTCTAGTAACTCATTTATCAAATTATCGATTAATTTATCAGCTTTAGAATTTCGTCTTTGGCCTTTGTTCACACAGATTACCAATTAGTTTAATAGGTCTGAATGATCAAAGCACTATTTTCTGGTGTTCTCTAAAATGCAATAATATAGAGAGTAATTATAGTTTTAAATAAATCATCTTTTTTTTTCTTTTATGTTCAGCACGTTCGCAGAAGCATGCGATCTTTTATGTTAAGAAAGTAAGCTTATAACCTCGTATAGAAGAATCCTGTTGATGTTGCTCCCTTCATTTATCAAAGAATTTTTTTTTTTAATAATCATATACTTTACTTGAATATGTCTAAGCATTTTTCCATGCTAATAACTGTATAATTATTTTTTTAGTCTCGTATAATCGTTTCCTGAGAGAAAACAAAACGTGAAACCAAAGAGTTTTTAGTGTCTGAAAAGACTGCATTAAAAAAAAAAAAATTTGACCATGTTAATACCAAAAAGAAACTTTAATCGAAAAAGTGATGGTGAAATTCAAGCGTAATAACTAAAATGGAACAAACAGTTAATCAACAGTTTTTGGTTTCAGTTAGTGTTAGCGATACTTTTTTTTATATATTAAAAAAATCTCATATATTTTTTCACTTTGAAAAAAATTTCACAAAGTTTGGCTGACAACAGATTGTACCACTTTTATAAATATTAATTTAAACGAAACAACCAAACAATTTATATTACGTATCAGCAAGCATTTTTTTACAAAGCTTTTTTAGCACTCTTCTTTTTGTTTTGAGTTATGTGGTTAAATAGCTTAAGTATATTGAGAAGGAGGACGGTGGTAACTCTAGGTATTTATGAGATTAGGGAGTTAGGGAAGGTTTACACTCTGGGAAAGTTACCTCGTGCAGCAGACTCCGGAATTGTAGCATAGTGATGAGCAAGTTTTGATACCAGCATAAAAATTATCCAAAGCATACTGAAATGGAGGACCAGGGCTCTGAAACTGCTTTTCATGTGAATTTGATAAAATTACTTGGTAGTTATAAATGAAATTTTAAATTTATTTTCTCATATATTCGGTAAAAATCATATAACATTTTAAATCAGTTAGTAGTGTATATAATATTTGTAATTATCCAATTAACTGCAAGTACAATTTAAAGGAGAGTCTAAACATAATTTTGAAGGATGCTTAAAATTTGAATAGTTTGAGAGTTGTGCTGTACATTTTAAATATCTCAAAACACAATTTTTTCAAATATATTTTTTGCTTATAAAGGTTTGTTCCGTAAGGAATGTTTAATTTTTCTATGTGTAGACTCAAAAATAAACTGAAGGTAATACTGTAACCCATCCCTCGACACGCACAAAAAAAAAGGTCTCTTTATGTGCATATCAAATACTAATACTTTAATGTTCTTTAATGTTTAATAAATAACGTTGTCTCAATTTAAATTGGACAACGTAGCGACCTGACTAGATATAATAGTTTCACAGTTCTTTATTGCATAAGCTTTTTTTGTTGAGAATTTTGTATGGTGGTCCCAGCGTCTGTAATACTTTCCTAAACCAAATCACTATCAAATTAGGGGATTTCCCTTGTTCTATAATGTTAAAAATCAATTTGTTTCATGTATGTTAACTAAAAACTGTTACAAATAGTCTCGAAAATTTGTAAAACGCAACACAAATCACTCTCCAGAACGAACTTGTATAATTTCTTTAAAAATTAAAATAAAGCATAAAATTTCTCATGGAGCACTGTAAATGTTACCTGGCTAATTTTTAGAGTGCTTATTTCAAATGATTACGCTAGGCATGTAATTTTAATGGAGATGTAACATTCACATCATATACCGAGTGAAGAACTTTTAGGTAGATTTCTTTCGTCTGCTTTAATAACTTTACTGATCTGAAAAAAGAGCTATTTTCCCACTAACTAGTCCTCAAAAGAGAAACAAAATGAACATGATTTTTCTGCTACTGTAAAAAAAATTAGATTTTTAATTTATATGAAATCATGGCCTGTGACACACAGAAGAAATTTGATTTCATCCTATATTTGTCAGCGTATGCTTTGCGGATTCCAAAAATCTTTAAAATGAGGCCTTTTAGCGTGAGTCTGTTTAGAAAGTACAACAAATCACTTCCAAATAATAACTGAACAACTGTTACAGCTTTTATGACATTATTACCTCCATTTAGAAAGTGGCCAGGAATGCCTCGGTCTGCTGATATTTAATTGAAGCCAGTCACTCACGTGGGGGAGATTTTATTTTATTTTATTTTTTTCTTTTACGGGGCAGCAAGATTTAACAAGTTTTGTAGAACTTACACTTTGATCGTGATGGAAACTATATAGCAAACGTGACTTCATTGTTTTATTTTCCCCGTAAATGTAAGATAGAAGATAATTTTGCAGAACGAAATTTACCAGATGATTTTTTATCCATATACAATCATATCAGTTACTTCTCCTTTAAAAAACTTATATGTAGGATTGTGTAGATAAGGATTTTATATATATACACTGTCGGCCATTGAAATTGCAACACCAGGAAGGAAAGCAATTAACAAATCTTTACTTATTGTACGTACACAGCATAGTAGGAAGAAAACATCATTAAATTTGTAGGCAATTTGAGGGTATACAGGGTCCAAAATAAGTACACACAGCTGCCGCCTCTGGTAGCTAAAACGGCTCTAACCCGGTTAGGCATCGAGTCGAACTGGGCTTGAATGACAGATACGAGCAAGTCATTCCATGCTGTTTCAAGTCTATGCCACACTTCATCAATCGTACTGGCTGCAGAGTGGTGGCGGCCCAGTCTCTCAGCAACCCATGACCAGATGCTTTCAATGGGTGAGAGATCTGGAGAACGTGCTGGCTAAGGCAACAGTCGAACACCCTCTGTGTCGAGGAAGGTCAAGACAAGACGGGCAACATGCGGTCTTGCGTTATCTTGTTGAAAGATGACGTCTCCGAGGCCTCGAAGATAGGGCACAGCCACCGGCCTTAAGATCTGAGAAACGTAACGCTGGCTATTCAGATTACCGACGACGCGAACAAGAGGTGTTCGTGTCGTGTACCTAATGGCTGCCCATACCATCCCATTAGGTGCAGGGCCCGTATGACGATATCGAATGCTAGCAGGCCACGTGCGTTCTCCTCGGTCCCTCCAGACACGGATACGTCCATCATGATGCTGCACGCAGAACCGGGACTCGTCTGAAAAAACGACGTAGTGCCACTCCTGTATCCCGTTTTGTCGTTGGGCGCACCACTGTCGCCGCTCGTCTCTGTGCTGCAGTGTTAAGGAAAGCCGCAATAATGATCGCCGTGCAGGCAGCCCGGCTGCTCCAGACGTCGTCGCACTTGTGCTTGTCGTGCTGCAAACAAGCCCATTTTCTGACTCAAGGTCCGTGATGTGGCTGCACGATCCTGCAAGGCCGACTTGACACCATGTCTGTCCTCTCGGGCGTTAGTGGCGAGAGGCCGTTGAGATCCTGCATGTCGTCCAGTATGACCCTCCTCAATCCATCGATTCCATATTCGCATGACAGTCGTTGTATTCCGACCAATGCGAGTAGCAGTATCGTGGAACGATAAACCGCACTCTCGATAGGCCACGATCCTGTCACTGTCGAATTCCGACATATGCTGGTAGCCGCTTCTCCTTCTTATACGAGGCATAACACGATCTTCTATCAAATAAACAACATTCAAATGCAATTTCGAAATGAGAAACCCGCTGCGTAACTTTACTTTTATACAGAGTTTGAGGTGCCGTTTCTCCCTCCTGCGTCGTTCGATTGCGCTTAACTGCTAATCATTTGCATATTCTAACATCTTCCTCCTTTCATACAATTTAAATGGCCAGCAGTGTGTGTGTGTGTGTGTATATATATATATATATATATATATATATATATGAAATGTCCGGATGGACATCTCATAAAATGGTACCTTACATCGTGGCCGGAAAATAATAAAATCAGCTTCAGGAACAAACTAATTTATTAAACAGTAAAGCGACACATCTTACTCGCTTCGAGCCAGACCAGCGTCTCTCGCAAAGAACGCCAAAATAGAATTAGGTCAGAGAGGTTGCCAGAATTGGCGGAGGAAGTTAGTATGTGGGAGGGCGAAGCGTTTACGCCAAGACAAGAAGGAGGGGTTACCAGGACAGAGATGAAGGACAGAATGGGGGATTATAGGTAGTTAGTAATATTATCACACACACACACACACACACACATATATATATATATATATATATATATATATATATATATATATATTTATTTATATGTGTGTGTGTGTGAGCAATTTTGGAAATTAATCCATTACACCTGCAGCCGTGACTGCTGGACATTTATTTAAGGGGGCACCGTATAGGTGGCCAGAATTACCCCCTACAAGCCGGTCCCGTAATTTAGATTCGAGTCAAGCGCCGAGACCGGAACACTTGACCCCGCACCTCCAGAGGTAAATTTGAGAATTTGGAGGACTTTGCAGTCACGACGGATTTTACGTGCACCAGCCACCATTAGTGTATATACGGAGGTGGATTTGTAGCGACGGGAATCGAACGAGAGATGTTCAGATCGCTAGTCCGCTGCCATTGCCAACTGGGTCATCGCGCAATATATATATATATATATATATATATATATATATATGTGTGTGTGTGTGTGTGTATGTATATATATATATATATATATATATATATATATATATATATATATATATATATATATAATCATAGTCACACATTTTTTTAAAGTGAGGCTAATTACAAGTTTCCTTAAATGTTTAAAACTCGTATAAATTGTTATGGTTTAATGAACGTAATTAGTATAACACGAGGATGACTAGCCTTGAATTTTAAGAGTTTTCTGCTTTAACGTACCGTATTCCATGAACACACTGGAATTTTTGAGTCACCCATATACATTCAGGATTCCATTCAAGGAGTATCCCAATAAGTGAAGTCTAGAATCTTCCCCATTCATCCATCACTGGGTGTAACTTATAGAGTTAAATGTGTTTCAACATTTAGCAGAGTAATATTGCCCATAATACCTTAAAATTTAGTACCGTTGAATAATAGAAGTGCAGATATTTCAATCGATGCAGGGAGCTAATTAGTGTTCATGGTTAAGCAGTGAGTACACGCAGATATAAAATACATAATTTTATGTCTCTTTATAATGGTAAATCTATTATAGTTCGAGAGTTAGGAAGACGTTAGCTAGATTTGTCATCTTGTGAAGCGTTTACACATGCATTGACATCTGGTCTCAATGATAAATGATACCAGATTCAAGAGTGTTGATAAAGTACGATTTTAAGTTTCTCTAAAGCATGAAATGTCTGTTTTCGTGTTGACAGCTTTCGACGACAGTTTGAAATGTCAATTGCAAGATTAATAAAACGATATGAGGAAAAAAAGTTTGACTTATAGAAATTTGGAGTTGCTATTCTATAAATTTAAACGCATTCACTTCCAGTGAAAGTAAAGTGACACATTATTGCCACCACTACAAAAAAATGTAAATTAACGCAAATAATTAAAGCAACAATATATAGCAAAAATTATGAAACTCTCGCAACCAGTATAAACGACTAGGTTATTAGTTGGTGTATTAAACGACTAAGGTCTTCTATTGCAGGGAAAAGGTTAAATAAAAGTCTTACAGATAGTATCGGGATTTATCTAACCACGTATGACGAAACAACTCGAGTTTGCATGCAAATCTCCCCTTCTAAAAGTCGACCAGTGCAATAAACTCGAACCTCTTGTTTTGTTTAGCAACGATTATTCCTAAATAATGAGAGTCGTGTTGCGATGTGGAAAACAAGTGAAAGCGGTTATCCTTCTTTAAGTTGGTCCGGGGAAGAAAATTTTACTTTTCATTTTGTAATGATTTTTTGATGAAACAATATGAAATTTTGCTTCAAAGAAATTTAAAATTATAAAATTTTAGCATGTTATATTTTGGATACGTCTGCTGAACAAATGACTTTATTTGAAGATATTTTTTTTCAGTTGTGCATAGGGAAGGTTTCAAAATAATTTTACCTTAAAATTATATTAAAATTGTGTAAATAAATTTTTACCACTGAGGACGGATTATATCTCTTTGAATTTTTACCACTTTAAAGTTCCCAAACTAATTTTTTACAGCATTTTTTGCACCGGAAAAAATATTTTCAGAAGTTTTAAACCAGGTCAAAAATTCTAGAAAATAGAATTAATATTGTAGAATTTTTCATAGGTACCTTGCTAGGAATTTTAGATATGTCCTTTTAACAATAGCAAGTCTTGAAAAAATACATTCTGACTTAAGATACGTATCTGCACATCAGGGTCGCAGAGACCGTACAGCATAAAAAAAATTGTTCTATTTATGTTTTACTGTCTATGGCAATATAATTATCATGAAAGGGGTTATTTTGTTCTTAAAGCTCAACTAGTTGGTACCCATCAAAACATGACGGCTAGATAGTAAATAAATGCACTAATTCACAAATTATACTCAACACATCATTGCCCAAATAATAATGCGCAGAAACAAATTAATGTGTTTAAACGGCCTCGAGCTTAGTGAGTATCTAAAGCCAGATTTAAAAATGTCACTGAGCATGTGCAGAAATCAATTTTTTTAATTGTAAATTATCGCTAGTTAAACAGCTCGAAATAAACAATGTCCATCAGGTTTAATCACATACTTCACAAAAATAAATATCATAAACATAAAAATGGCAGAGACAGATCTAGTGAGACGAATCGGAATAAACGTGTTTATCATTAAAACATGTCACTGAGCATGCGCAGAAACAGTGGGTTTCTAAAGCCAGATTTAAACATGCCACGGAGCATGAGCAGAAATAAATTTTTAATTGTAAATTATCGCTCATTAATAGATATTGCGGTTACTAAAACCAAATTTGACAAATCTACAGTAAATTGATGCAGTAGTCAAGTAAATTGATGCAGTAGTTTTCTCTCACGGACTGCTCAAAAAAGTTGGCTTAGCAACTTAAATATATAGAAAACATGTTGTAGAGAAAAACAAATAAAAATGTGCCTTTTTTAAATTTTTTTATCCCACCATTTCATTAAACATTAGTATCTCCGCATAGGTAGTGCAAGTGCATCAAAAGATGCCTGTATCTCTCGAAATAAGTATACGAACAAACGTACCACGTAGGTGGGGGCTTACGAATGTCGCGTGACATGAGGCTTTCAGTGATAAGTCATCAAGAGGATTGATGACAGTGTTCAATATCAATATAACATTTTTATACTTCGGAAATTTTCTTCCCTTCGAATAAAGAGGATAATTTCACGTTACTCTGGGATTCGTAGTGAGATTCTCGCAAAAGAATCCATTTCCTATATGTTGTTATGACTTTCACGGGAATCAAGCTAAAAATTATTAAAGATACACTATTTTAGCTTCCCAGAGTATTTCAACACAAGAATGAGATTTATCACGTTTTTTTTTAGTTCCTGGTGTCTCAAATAAAGTGAACACTGATGAACCCCATTTTATACAATCCAGTGTTATAACTTAGTTTAACAATACAAGCTAAAAATTAGTTTTTGGCACATCGTAATTGCCAAAAGTGAGACAAATTCTTTTCTCCAGACAGCACTAAAACTTTATTTTTCTTTTAAATTTTCATCAAAAATGCATGCCAAAATTCAGACCGGAAGCAAAGACTACATTCTTATGTTAGCTTCATGCCTGACTTATATTCGGTATTGGACAAATTGAACAATGTAGATCCTAAATGGATAAAACTATTTTTATTCTGTCACCGAGCCCACGGGGTTAGTGGGATGTGTATAAATACATCTATATATTTATTTTATAACTTACATCACTATACATTTATAGAGTATTACTGTGTAGAGAAAATAGCTCACTTCTACCCAGACTTGGGTGTATATAATTTGAAGTGGCACTCTAAATGAACTTAACACAAACACAGTTTATACATGAAACAATGTTTATTGAATTCGTTGCACATATAGAATTTGCTTTTACAGCAATAAGCATACGTACTACTTGTACGGAATATATATTAACATTCAATAGAATTACACTTTGCAAATACTCACAAACCAGCAGAGAGTCAAACCAGCAGTACTGCCACGTAAACTTTGGTCCCCCTAAGCACTAGCGCAGGATAGCACCTGGAGTTGCTTACCTCGTAGCTCCCTCTCGCTTATCTATCAACTTTAACAACCTTTTTCAACCTTAACAACCTTTTTCACTAATCAAGCTGCATGGTATTTATACCAAGCGCGTATGCCGAAATTAGCATATCTCAAGCAGCTTCTTTAATTCATTCACTCAAAAGTTCGATTCTTGTGAATCAAATCTTTTGTATACCTTACAACTGTAACCAGATTAATGGAAACTAGGGAAATGAAGTTTAATGAGCCGTTCGTAATAGGCTTTACTCTATACGTACCGGTTTGTTTAGGCTTCATGAAGCAGAAGTTGACCGTAGATCAAAATCGACTGTCTTTCCTGAAAAGTGTTTGAAGAGGAGAGGGGAAAAAAAACACAAACTGACAGAACGCGGCGGAAGAGCTCTTGTGAGAAAATGTAAAAAACTCCCACGCTTCATCGGCCGTTTCCATCGTTGCTGAAGCAGGAAATGCTTGTGGTGGCTCAGCTAGTGCCATGACTATCGGTAGGTAGTTAGGGATTTTTCGAGCAAGAGTAACTGTACAAAAGTCACGCATCACTGTCATGCATGCAAAACGGAGTGTGGCTTGGAGTATTCATTTTAGACCGTGAAATAATCGAAAGTTATTCTTTGCAGTGATGGTTCCCACATTTCACTATTCCAATATAATGCATGTATTTGAATGGTTAAAACAAGGCCAACAGTTTTTGTCAAACTGCGCTCTTCCTATTGTTAAGTTTGGTGGATGTTCTGCTATGATATTGGGTTTATTACCGAGTATGGTAGGTAGTTTGGGATTTTTTGAGCAAGAGTAACTGTACAAAAGTCACGCATCACTGTCATGCATGCAAAACGGAGTGTGGCTTGGAGTATTCATTTTAGACCTTGAAATAATCGAAAGTTATTCTTTGCAGTGATAGTCCCACATTTCACTACTCCAATATAATACATGTATTTGAATGGTTAAAACAAGGCCAACAGTTTTTGTCAAACTGCGCTCTTCCTACAGTTAATTTTGGTGGATTTTCTGCCATGATATTGGGTTTATTACCGAGTATGGTACTATGTCCATTGGTATAAGTCCATCAAACTCTATATGCACACTGTTGTTCTGTTATTGCGGATTTAAAAATAAATAAATGAAGCAGTGTTATGTAAGTGACTGTTGTCATTTCTGGCACGATCGTGTTCTTTACCGCCCATCACGACGTATGCCGGACTGGTTGTTTGAAAATAAAGAAGAAATGATCTATTAGCCTTGTCAGATTTCTGCTCGTAATCCAGTGAAACAACTCTGAGATTAATTGGAAAGATGGATACAAAATTGAATCCTATGACCATCTTCATTTCGTCTTTCAAACAGTTTTGCAGGACGAATGGTCGAGCATTGCTATTGAAACCTGCTCTGGATATTTGTTGACAGTAGGTCTCAACGCATTGCGAACGTCATAAAAGTAAAAAAGGACCAAGTAATTGGTAATGGTAGTAAAAAAATTAATATTATCCAAACATTGAGGTGTCGGAACACTTTGATAATATAGTGAATACGTACACGCTTACTTTCGCTTTATCCTCTCACTCTTTAAATACTAACAGAGTATGAATAAATATACTCATCTAAATTAAAATGTAAGATCATACAAATGAAACAATCCTTTAAAAACAAAAGGGTGTTGCATAAAATGTTTGTCAAAATAAAAACTCTCCGTTTATATCATTCCAGCTGGGAGATTATATCAGTCTCTCCTGTACCATTTATTAATCATGACTTACTTAGGTGTCCCCAAAGACAGATTGATAATATTGTGGCAGGACTTATTTCTCATAATCTACTGAGATCAAGCTGTTTTGCACTACAAAAGCTCTCATGATTCTTAATGCCCAGAGAATCCTCGCGCGTTAATAGCAATACTTTTTATGTGATAGGCAGAAAAAGACAAAAAATTCCCTTGGTTATTCTAGGAAAATAACTAGTTTTGTAGAGTTTTATTATATTGACGCGATTTTCAAGAAAATTTTGCAGCCAGAGCTGTTATTCGGGACACAGTGCGAATTCTATCGCTCTTTTGTTATCTGTTATTGATGATGGCAGAAAGGAGGCAGTAGGATTTTGAGACCTCCAACAGTGTAATGTCTTTCCTCGTTTTATTGATTATGTAATTAGCTGCCCTAGGTGGTACAATTCGTGTATCGAATTTTGAATGCTTTGGCTCAAATGTTAGTCACCGAAGGTAATTACCGATGCTTTTGGTGCCATGCTGAGTTCCGTTGAGCGCCAAAGATAGCGCCACCATTACAATAGTAATTATAATAAAATTAGGCTTCGCTAAATATTAGCCATCTTTTTCTTCGAGAACCATCTGGGATACAGTAATAAGTGTTTAGCAGAAGTAGAAGTGCTTTCTAATGCAGGGTTATCTCAGTCCTTCATCTTATCAAATAACGTTTTCTATACCTAGAACGGACTCTAATCATTAAAAAAGAAGAATTATGTAAAGAAGCTTTGAATTATAATAATCACCTCTTGTACAATAAATTACTTTATTTTATTTTAGAAATAATATGACTTAGCACAATAGGTACGCAAGTCAGCTGATCTACGTTGATGATAAAGTAGACTTGATCGTTGGAATACAATCATTTAATCGTAAAGATCACCAAGTTTTATTTTTACTGAGGATAAAAGATAACTGGAATATTTCTACTGAAACTCCGGTGGTATATTCCAATACCTTTATCATAAATATCCTTTCACGTAAAACATGAAGTGTTTTACCCAGGCTTCAATTATGTTCAAAAAATAAGTAAATAAAACAATATATTCTTGAAATATTCTTTTAAATTTTTCACAATTAAACATATCAGATTTTATATCACTATTTGCAACACTCTGTCAATATTTATTTCCCTTTATACTTGGAAATATAATTATATTATACCTGGGATATAATATAATTTAAAAATAACGATATTCATATTAAAAATTTCATTTTTGTAGTCTAAAAAGACGTAGATTTAAAATTTACCTTTAAATGTGTGGATATTTTTCCTTTCAACAAATTTGTTAAATTTTTCCTTTAGTTCAAATAGATAACTTAGTCTCTCATTCATAATTAGAATACATTGTTTCTTCTTAATTATCCATAATTTATCCATAATTTATCCATCGGGTAATTTATCCATCGCACTTAGCGGATAGGTTTCGATATTATCACATTTGAGTTTGGTATAACTGTGCATAATATACATATATCCATGTTGCTGGTTAGTAGAAAATTAGGACTATAGTTTGTAAATTAGAAATTAAAGAGAGACAGTGTTATAGTGGATACTGTATCTCATGCCAATATCAAAGTGGAAAAAATCAGTCTTACTGTTTTATTAAAAACATTAAGGGGACTCACTACCCTTAAATCTTTAAAACATTCGATTTTTGGAAAAAAATATATGTTAAAGCCTGATCATTTCTGAACAAAATAAAGCATGAAAATATTCCGCTTAGTTCCAGAGATATTGATATTCTAAATATTTAATTACTGATCAAGTTTACGGTAAGAAAAATTTTAAACTCATTTTTCTCAAAATGTAATTTTGCATTATTCCGCAGCTGATATTTCAAAAACTATGAAACATTATTCCATGAAATTTTTATCACTGCATAATCATGTTACTTAATTGCGTCTGAACTAGATTTATTGCAATCACTGCACAATTTGTTATTTTTTCAGGGATAAATTAATGCAAAAATTTAAGAAAATTTTACGTATATTTTGAGCAGTTTAAAAAAAAATTGAAAAACATTTTAATGTTGAATGTTTTATGTTCAATTGTATTTTGAATTATTTATTTTAAATATAAAGCAGGAATTATACATTTAAGTGTAAAATTAATTTCATAGTTCTGCGCGTAAGCCAGTATTTAATAAAAATGTTTAAAAAACAAGGCATATCTAAAGCATTTTTAAAAAAAAAATTGTTTAAAATTATTTGGAGAGTTGAAAATTTATTTATTAAAATAAATTTATCAATTTATCATATACATAATTATTTTTTTAATTAAAAAATACACATAAAATTCCCGTGTTACCACAAAGTATCACACGGGACTTACAGAGGTAAGTATAAAACACTAAGAAAACAGAAGAAACAGACAAAACAAAACAAATAAAACTTGGAACATACATAAAATTTGGAAAAATTGGGAGTAAATTGAAATAGTTACGAAGACTCAAAAAGTATGAAAATATGCCTTATTTCCTCGACTTAAGAGTCGTGAGTCCCCTTAAATTAAATTAGTCCATAAGTGGAATCAGTATATAAGAAATTTGGGACAATCGCATTTTTCCCCCCATATATTTTTCAAGCCATATTTTCACCATATTGAGCTTGTAGTGCCCTTGACATACCCCAACGTTTACTGGTTGATAAACTTGTGCTTACTGATATAAGATAAAAAATAAAAAAATAAAGCCACACGTGCTTCGAGAAAGTTATGTAATACACACTCACCAACATTCACAAAGATGATACATTAAAATTTACTGGGGGAAAACATTAAAAGAAAGAGAGATTCAAGCTATATACAAAAAGCAAGCAACTAGTAGCTGTTACTTCCTTTCCACATCTGCCATGGTGACCCATATCTAATTTTAATCAGTTCAAAGAGCAACCCTCTTTCACAGATCACTGCTTCCCCATCATTCAAAATATTTTTAATGCTTTTCCGTCGTGGCTTCTCTCATCATTATAGGGAGAGGGGATATACAGATAAAGATTAAGGTACTATATGTGTTTTGTCAAAGACATTCATTCAAGGGGAGGGGAAATATTCCTATAGCAGCATGAGATATTCGCTGTAAAAAAAATAGATAAAGGAAAATACAGTTTATGACAGTTAACAAACCATTATATGTGTAATACTAGATAACACAACAGAATTGAAGTGAAGGAATTCTTTTGAGTAAAGTGAACTTGTATGTCTTAGCATATAGTTAACAAGAGTACTGATTTTTGTAGATCAAAAAGAAGATTAGAGTTTATCTGATTAGGTCAATATCTGGGACTCATTTTGGCCAACTGAATGCTTGGGTTTCTGAAATGGTGAAACTATGAAAAGTAATTTTTTTTTATTTCAAAACCATAAATAGCTTTAAAAAACTAATTTGTAGCTTTAGTTTTATAATAAATAGGTATTTATAACAACCTACCGCAGCTCCAATGTTTTAGAAGCTAGATATTAGGTAGAAGGTTTATAATGCAATCTAGATTTTTTTTATTAATAAAATATCGCTTTGAAAACAAAACCTCTTTCTATTCTTTAATATGTTACCTGTTACAGACTCAAAGATCATTTATACGATTCCATGGCGGATTTACACCAAACAACCTCTGGTCCCCTACAATAATTTCTTCAAATATTGAAGCTTTATTAAAATTTTAGTTATACAAATATATATAAACGACCCAACCTTTCGGTTATGCGTTTAAAAAAAAAAATGTAAAAAAAAACTTAAGGGGGGCGGGGGGGGGGAACTTATACTAATTGTGTACGATCAATGGATTGTATACGAAATAGAAAATCTATGAAATTGGATAATGAACAGCCATAAGGGCCATAACTATTTTTCTTATGGCTCTTCTACAGTAATAATCATTATAAAACCTATTCTTATTCTAGATATCAATATTGGTAGGTAAGCTTCTGCGTATATTATTAAATTGACTGCATACTATCATACAGTGAGTGCTCCACCGATTGTTCAGCACCACAAGAGCAAGTGCTACTTTTTCCGTGAAACCTGCTTTGATAACTACCAAATGACCCATGTCCAGTGATTGCTTGGTTTATGTAAAAATCTGCCCTTAGCCTGTCAGTTTTAACTTGAGGAAAAATTTCTCTTACTCTAGTTCCAGCAGTTGTTATTTTTTTTTAAATTTTAGTTATAATTAAAGTTTAAATATTGTTTAAATTAAAGTAACGATATAATGTATCGCACATTTTTACAGTGTTGCTGCCCTTCTTTAATAGTGAAAAGAGAAAATTGTTTCATGATATACTTTTTATTGGAAAAAGGCATAATATTAACCCGGAATCAAAGAAATTTTACTGTTTAGAGAACCCCATAGAAAATTAATGAACTGTGAAAGTATTCAACAAAATTTTTGAAAATTCTATTAAATAGTTGAAAAACATAAATTCATGTAATGAAGATGAAGTATTTATATATTATGCCCGTATTACTTTAAACTGCGTCAAATTTCTACAAAATATTCATGTTTTAGTATAACTATAGATAAGACAATGATTTAAAAGTATATTATTTATTTTGTGCGTGTCAGCATGATTGTCTATATTTTTGTTTGGAAATCGAGGAAATTGTTTTCATCAAAGTCAATTCTGCTTGAGAAAAATATACTAAGTTTCAATTGATTTCGAAAAGTAAAATCACGAAGCAGAAAATTTGCTATTTAGAAAACTGCACAGGATATGTAATCATATTTGGAAGGATTTAAAAAAAATTAATTGAAAATCTGTAAAACAGAATTTTTTAATTATTATTTATTTATTTATGGAAATTAAAGTTTTTAAGTAGTGTAGTCCTACAGGATGTTACATAATCGAGTTGATATGTGTCTGTTACCTATAACCTAAAAAAATCTAAGATTTCCCAAGACTCATTATTAATACATGAGATCCCCACAAGTGGTAAATGGTAAGTTCGATAATTATCAGCTTGGGTCGGGCCAGCGTAAAATTTGTATGTGACAGTCTCTATCAACAATATACTAAAAATGAGCAAGTATTAATAATGCAGCAAGCAGTCTTCCTCAAAACTGGCACCTTTCGAAAAACTACACTCCCATGGTTTGAGTGTTATGGATCGCATTGAGCTGACATAAAATAAATTAGGAATATTCTTTTATATTTTTATCTTATTTATAATCCAGGGATTTTTTTTCTATATTGAATAACACACTGGTCAAGTGATAAAAATGTTTAATTTGAGGAAATTGTTTTAGTCAGTATCCAGTGCTTTGGAATAAGTATTAAAATTCCATAATTTATAACAACGGGTAATAATGGGATTGTATTTGTAAGATTATGTTTATCACAAATATTATGAATGAAAAATAATTCCAAAGAAGGTAGTAGCAGCAGATATTTTTGCCCATAAGCCCCTGAACAGCGTTCATTGTGTAACCATGAAATAACACGAATCTCAGGAGCAAACAACTGTTATACAAATATTTTTGTTTTTAAATATAATACGAATTAAACAAATATTTAAAAAGTTTTAAAAAGGATTTATTCTCAATTAGGTATTTGTAGAGTAAGGGCCTGTTCACATAGGAGTCCGTTGCGTTGCGTTAAGGAAAAGATGACGTTGAGACGAAAATAAACCAATCATAGGCCTCCAAACGATTATCAATGGAATTTTTAACGCCTATGATTGGTTTATTTTCGTCTCAACGTCATCTTTCCCTTAACGCTACGCAACGGACTCCTATGTGAACAGGCCCTAATGTGGAGTAAGAATTTATTCATAAGGCATTTTATTTGTTTACGGCCATAAATTGTTTTATAATAATCATAAATTATAATTTCCAATTCAAAGAAAAATCGCATAAGATTTTTATGAAATTTTATCCCTCTCATCAATAAATAGTGATATATTTCCCAAATGATACGCAAATGAAAGCAAAGCAATAAATCAAATATCCCGAATTTTAATTTCGGATCCAATAAAAATTTCCGTAGGAAAGTTAATGAAGATACTCCAGTCTGAAGTGTGAAAACCATAGCGAATTTGAATCCAGGTTCTTGACACCCAAATCCATCTCCGTTCCCTCCCGCAGCATAATATGAACAAAATAGTTCAAAAATGATTCGGTGAATTTACTCGGAGGTGGGTTGTGAATGGGCCCTGAAAAAGTGCGCTTTATAATTAATACCCGGGATTTCGTATTTCCCCGACCAGTAGCTCTCAGGCGGACAAAAGAGATGCAGCAGAAGGCCTCATACCCTCATACCCATGAAAAGGTGTTTCTATCCCCCGACCAATCACAACTTTCACCTCCCTCCCCACCACGTGCAAGGCTTCCGAAGTGAGACGATTTCTTGCCATGAATCAATGCCACCATACATCAATGTTATTCCGTCTCCCCATGTTTCTATATAAATAACCCACAAGCTTAGGGATTTATGGAGAAAAAAAAACCATTACATACATTGACATTTTTAAGTTTGTAGCATTAAAACTGAGTGAATGACAAAATGAAATTCCATACTTTGCAACAATACAATTTAATATAAAAAAATATTTATTTCGATATTTTTTTTTCCTCTAAAATGTGCTTTAATATCATTATACACAAAACATATACATTAACTCGAAATTTTGTTAATTTTTTTTTTTTTAATTCAAGCTTTAAAGCATGCTTAGTTTTTTATATACGGTCGAACCTCCATATATCAAAGTAGCAAAGTGCCGGAAAAAAATTCGATATATAGAAATTTCGATATATCGAATTGATCTTAGTTTTATCATAATTCTCCTAAAACATTAAAATTAAAGCTAATTTTCGTATACGAAATTCCATGTCCAATTTATATGCGAATCACATTAAATGAAAGTTAATAACTAAAAAATGAATTAATATGAAAGATTTATTGATTACTACATACCTTTAAAAAACAATAATCCAGACAGTGGTTACAATGATCACAGTTACATTCTTTTAAAAAAAAAAACTACGAATATCTTGCTGAACAGCCAGTTTTGCAGAAAGTTCATCAAAGAAATGTTCGCATTTATTCAGTCCACTAAAAACTTCCTCAGGGACATTTTCCGCGAATTGAAGTCTGTGACGTATTGTTTCAAACGCCAAAAATTGGGATATTTTATTCTAAACTGGAATAAAATCTCCCAATATGTCTTGAAAAAAAATTTCGATGTATAGAGATTTTTTCGATATATAGAAACAGTTTTTCTATATAATGAACACGGAGATTTGCTAAGAGTTCGATATATAGAAAATTTCGATATGGGGAAGTTCGATATATGGAGGTTTGACTGTATTTGTAAAGCTGATACCTAATTGAATTTTTTTTTCCTCTTTGAGGATAGGAAAGGTTTCAAAATAATTCGGCTTCAAGGTTTATTAATAAATTTATTAACAAAGTTTCTAATCAATTTAAAAGGTAAAATTAAGCAATTTATGAATGAAAATATTTTTAGAAGTTCCCCCCCCCCCCCCCTATCAAAAACACTGAAGATGCAGTTTGATGAAAGTAGAGCAGCGGATCGCTAGCTAAAAATTTATTGAGATACTTTGCGAGGAATTTCAGACATATTATGTTAAAGATATGGAAAAATTCGAGATAAATGAGCTTAAAGTAAAGACGTACTGATGGGTTCTCACAGACAGTACTGTATAAAAATGCTATCATCTTAATGTTATTTAATTCAAAAAGCTCTCCAGCCAAGAAAATAAAATTGTATTTTTTTAAACCCGCAATTAATTATAAGATGCTTCAATAAATATATTATATCAAGAATCAGTTAGATGGATAATTATTTCAGTTTTTAAATTAGAAATGAATTAATAGGATACAAATATTTTGAAAAGCAAAATAATAATTATCAAGTGATAACAAATATTTTGATAGAAAAATAATTTTAAAAAGTAATTTCCGAGCAACTGAAAAAGGTTCTCAAAAATATCCCTGTCTTATACTGGATGCTTTTCACAGGTGTGTATACTGAGTAAGAAATGTATAAATTTGCAGGAATATTGTGTAGCATTTAAATACAAAATGCTTACAATATGTGATGCAATACAGAATTTCTAGTTCTCGTTTTTCGTTAAACTGGTGAACCCCGAAGGTGTGTAATCATTCAAATATGGGGTATCGATAAAATTCTAATATTATAATCACTCGTATAAAGAAACTATATATAGATTCTATAAGGCGAAATACACCGAATTTCCTACAATATAATAATATATCATATAATAATAATTTTATTGAAATCTAACAGTCCGCCTGATGTATAATATATTAAAATTCTAACCAGTAAAAGAAAGTTTTTCAAATGACTCTTCCGCAAGAAAAATTCTCTTACTAAAATTGACTATTGTATACTTCATATTGTCTTACTTAACAAAATGGATATATCATTTATTAATTTTTAACGAATGTCTTTCATTGAAAAAAAATAAAATGTTTCTCACATATTAATGCCTAGTGTATCATAGTATGTTTATCTTGGGAATAATTCAAAATACTATTTGGGGTCTATTGGAAATGGAGCATCTGGGGAAGAAAAAAACACAAATTAAGTATTATATACGTTGCTTCCGTTTTTTTTCTTCTTTGTCGTGCGAACTGTATTTCTTTCTCTCTCTCTCTCTCTCTCTCTCTCTATATATATATATATATATATATATATATATATATATATATATATATATATATATATATATATATATATATATATATAAATAAATATATATATATACATATATATATATATATATATATATATATAAATAAATATATATATATATACATATATATATATATATATATATATATATATATATATATATATAGATATATATATATATATATATATATATAGATATATATATATATATATATATATATATATATATATATATATATATATATATATATATACAGTGGAATCTCGATCGATCGTTCTCCGAATCATCGTTTTCCCGTATGTGTCGTTTATTTCACCCAGTCCCGACGATCGTATTGCTTTGTTATGCCCCCATATATATATATATATAACCCCCTTAATACCGTTCCCGGCCGTTTTTACAAATGGAGCCCCGTAAGCTAAAGGTTGATAGTAGTATTAGTATTTTTTTGTCGGAGAAGGGAATTTTACCTCTGAGAACAATTAAAATCCATAATCTATCTAGATAAATAGAATAAATTATAAACAGACAGGAAAATCCCCTGTATCTGTTTATATTACATGTGTGTTTGTGCAAAATCTCCTTACTGATTTCCAACATCAGTTTCATCCATCAGTCTTCACGGAAATACCTAGGTGTAGAAGATGCTATAAATGAAAAACCCTCAGCAAAAAGTGTGCCGGCTTTTGTGTCCCATATCACTCCCGAGTGTCCTTTTGTGCCCATTTCAAACTTCTGATCTCTCCTCCCCTCACTAGCATGGTTGGTGAATCTTTTGAATTCGCTTTTTTAAAAGCGGGGAGGGTCTTAGGGGATGTAGTATTCCAACAAATCGCAGTTTTGCCATTTTGTAACAAGAGGCCTTTATCAAACACCCTCGGATTCGCTGGCTAACATTTAGACAGTTTACAGATGGCGAAAAATTATTAATCTCTATTGAATTCCTTTTCATTAGAGTAAAAAAAAAACCCTCTTGCTATGATACGTTACTGGTCTGCTAGCAATCATACGGACTGTGTAGCTATATTGTATGGTGCTTGAGTTTTGACAGCTAGAGTTACTCTGTGAACAGCATTATTCATTGGAGCACTTGGGACAGCGTCGTATCACATGACAAATAGCTTGGGATAAAAAGTTCTGCTCTTATTTACCAACAGCACTTAACTAACAATTTATTGTCAGTGAATTGCCATTGAGTTAAATGTCAGCTGGATCTATTTGCATGCATCGGTGACTTTTTAAAGAATTAAACGCTCCGCGAAATCTGCACTTCAATATTTATTTTTGTTAAACAGTGAAAAATCAGGATTTTTTGTAGTTTTCGGATTCAAATTTTCCGTGATTACACGTGCGGAAACTCTAAGGTTTTTTTTTTTTTTTTCTCCTTTTGTGCGAGAACAATGGTCAGTTTCATTCACAGGGCTGGAGAATTGAAGAAAAGAACCACTTAGATTCTGATTGTTGCTTTGTAATCAAAAGTGATTTGAAAGCATCTCTTTTGCAGTAGACGGGAGACGAACTTTCCTTTTGGAGAATCAAACATACGGCTACAGATATTCCCTCTACGTATCACTCATATATCCATCCATCCACATCTATATTAATCATGCATGAATAAAGAAATGAGCCTATTTCTACTAACTTTGAACGTTTATTTTGAATGAATTCATGGTACGGGAACGTATTAGTTTCTAAAGCGAGCATCTGTGTTCTGACAAATCTATAGACACTTGGAATGAAAGCATGGCTCAGCCCAAAGGTCGAAGTAGAGACTGCATATAATACATAAAATAAATATATGCAAAATTTATAATGAAACATATACATACACTAGCTGAAAACCCGCACTTCGCTACGGAGTACATTCAAATTAAATACAACGGTCAATGTATGCAATTAATGCCAAAATAATTAAATATATATATTTATAATAAATACGACGATCAATGTATACAATTGATGTAATATATATATATATATATATATATTTATAAAAAAACTGTAAGGGATATTTTTTTTTTTTGGATATTATCCAATCGTCTGCTGCATTAGAAAGAAAAAAAAATATTTTTTTGTCTATTTAGTTGCTATGCACGTGACGATAAATTAATTTAAAGTACCAGAAAAAGAAATCACGCGATCGGCATTTAATAAATTAAATTCTAAAAATGAATCTTTAAAAATGCACTAAAAATCAGAAAATCTAGGTAAATATTCCAAAAAGATTTCATTTCAAAGGAATTTTTATGATCTTTCTTGTGATATAAATTTTATAACCCTCAAATTATTATTTTAAGTGCAAACTTAAAAAAAGTTACAAAAACAGCTTAAAAAGTTAATTTAAAAAATCTAAGAAGAATTTTTGAAAAATCTTCCTTAGTGCACCCCTACACCATAAGAAGAATCGCCATGCAAAATTTCAGCCCTTTAGGTCCAGCGGTTTGGTCTGTGCGTTGTATGTCAGTGAGTCAGTTACGGAACTGTTTTATATATATAGATAAAGTATAAATTAGTAAATAAATGTATAAATAAATAAAATTATAATAATCATTTTATATATTTATAAAACTGGTGAATGTTTTAACAATGTGCCTGATAAACTACGGCGCGAGACAGTAACAAACTTCCTACTCGATTGTCTTACTGCCCATCTACATAAAACGTCATTATCACCGAACTTTCTTGTTTGCAACAAACAGTCT
>OU015501.1:107903984-107941484 GCA_907164885.2 Dolomedes plantarius
TTTTATTTGTTTATATTATTGGCATAGCACTACACTTCTCTAAGTAAGTTTAATTATGTATTTTTCTACTTGTGTTCACATAGTTTGATATACATAAAATCTCTCAAGCTACTAGTTTTCAGACTTTCATACTTACACACATATATAGCATCCCGGCAAGAAAAGTAACACAAGTCAAAAAATAGAAATTTTGAGGTTATGTCATTGAAAATTCTGAATGAAGAGCCCCATCGTGCACAAATCGCGACACATCTCTATCTCGCAATTTGTCCACCTGAGGGCAGTTGTATCAATTTTATTGTAATGCTAGTTCAAGCTGTATAGTATTCTTTAAGTTGATTTCCCTCAAATGCTGCATTTTGGAGTTGTGTCGCTTTTCTAGCCGAGGTACGATATATATATATATATATATATATATATATATATATATATATATATATATATATATATATATATA
The DNA here is from genome assembly GCA_907164885.2 of Dolomedes plantarius. Lineage (NCBI taxonomy): Eukaryota > Metazoa > Arthropoda > Arachnida > Araneae > Dolomedidae > Dolomedes > Dolomedes plantarius. The sequence goes on from OU015501.1 coordinate 107,904,442, forward strand.
TATATATAGTATATATATAGTATATATATAGTATATATAGTATATATATATATATATATATATATATATATATATATATATATATATATATATATATATATATATATATATATATATATATATATATAATGTCACAGTGTTTTTAAGCCCCCAAGTGAAAGGAAAGAGGCTCACCTATTTTTCACTGCCATTTACAAGTATAAATTGTTATACAGTGGAATCTCGATCGATCGTTTTCGGATCCATCGTTTTTCCGTATGTGTCGTTCATTTTATCCAGTCCCAACGATCATATTGCTTTGCTATGTTTCCGCATCTATCGTTTTCCCGCGTTTATCGTTCATTTCAATCGGTCCCTTGAAAAACGATAGATCGAGATTCCACTTTATAATATTTATTGATTAAATGTCATTTTTTTATGCTCTAAATATGAACTGAATCAATTGTACAAGTAAATAAACATCTGAGGAATTTTGTAACAATTATACGAAATTTAAAGATTTTGTAGAAGCTGAAAATAAAGATAGAATGGAGGGGAATCAAATCCCTTAAAGTTATATACCAGCGCCCTCTGTTAGGTACATTTATAACAACTAAGACTGAGAGTGAAATAAATCAGCAACATTTTCCGCACATTTTTATTTTATTTTTGCACTTTTGAAAGAACTATTGAGACTAAATATAACTATTGGGGTAACCCTATTTAATGATTTTTTTAACTAAAAAAATTTCAGAAAATCTTTTGGCGTTTGGAAATTATAGAGTTTATATCCTATTAAGTAATGTTATTGTTTAAACAGTTTCATAAAAATTATTCATTACTTAAAACGCATGAAATAAATCTTAGAAATTAATTTAACGGGATACTTCTTAAATGTTATGAGGAGTTGGATAAATATGTATAAAATTGCTATGTACATTTTTTATTGCTTGTTGTTTGCACATTATAAACATATTTTCAATCCGTAAGTGTGAATAATTGAAGCAGATGATTTATTGCATACATTTTGTTTCGTCCGGTAAAATCTGAAATTATATTTTCCGAAAGGACAGATCTCAAAACTTAACAATAAATTAAGTTAAGCAAATTAAGTAAATATACAATATTATGTGCTTTTTTGTCTGGAGTTAGCTATTTTTCAAAGGGAGAAATTATCTTGGTTTATTGATACAAAATATTAAAAGTATCAACTATTGATCCAGTTCAAAGTGAAATAAAAATATATTAGGAGGCAGAAATTAATTCCAAGATTAAGAAATTGCATCGAAGCAAGTAGAGATAGAATAATCCATCGCATTTATATTTCTGTTTACATGTAAATTCCGTTACTCTCATTCAAAAACTCTTTTTTCAACATTTCTAAATGTTTACAGTTTTACCCTGTTTAAAATACTCTCAATAAAAATGCTAACAAACCCATTCATTTGAACGACTAAATAACAGAGACTACCCTATCATATGATGCATAAAAAAAAATATTTATGCTGCAAATTTGCATAAAATCGTGTTCTAAAAGGAAGTAATACCATGAGTTTAGGGACCTTTCCCTATTTAAAACGCTCCCAATGTTTCCTTTTCGAAGAAAACATTAAAATTCGATTTCAGAAGCATTTCCATAGCAAAGAGATGCAAATTAAGAGGAAGATCGTGCCCGGGACGTCTTTTGATGGATGGGACGGCACTTAGAATTCAAACGTCAGAGAATTTTTGTGCTCGGCGGAAATCTTTCTTGTAGAATACCGAATCATATATTCCGGTGGCGGAGAATATTTGCATCGAACTTTGAATTATGCTTTCGAATCAACCTTTCTTTTTTTTTTTTTTTTCTCAAGACCACCATGTTTTTCTCTTTTAAAGTTCAGGGTTCTTTCAATTGTTAAAGGTCTCTGGGAGAAGTTTTACTTTTGTGAATATTATCGACTTATTACAGTTTTCGCGGCAAAATAAACTAGCGGTTGTTTCGATGTAGTTTTCATCACACAAGGTCATGCTGCCTAAAATATATCATTACGTTTGTCCATGCTTTAACATTAAACTTTATATTTTTTAAATGACTTGAAGAGATATAATATGCTACTGACCCGAATTTAAGCCTCTTCGCATTATTTTTTAAGGGGGTCCAGGACACAAAATTCTTCAATTTTCGAAAAAAAATTATTGCATTTGAAAATTTTGTGTTCTTTTCCGCTTAAAATGACGTTTAAATCATGTTTCTATCTTAATTAGAACAGAAGACAGTATTATTATTATTATTATTATTATTATTATTATTATTATTATTATTATTATTATTATTATTATTTGCAACATTCTAATAGCAGCCAATCTTTGTTTAAACTTTTAAATGTATTTTTCTGAATGATTTGGTTTTTTCACCATTTCTCGTCTTTAAATTGTTATAGTCAAGAACCGTTTAAGATAATTGGTCCAAACTTGGAACATGTCTTTTTCAATTATTTTACTTTAATTTAAATTCACCAAATTTGAAAAAAAAAATTTACTTTTGAAAATATGATTTTTTAAAAATAAGTTACATATTTTTTAAAAAAATTTTATTTAAATATTTTTAATTGTTTTTAAATTAATATTTAAAAAAATACTGAATCAAAATTAAAACTTATATATTTCTGTTTAATTAAATGAAAAAAAATTTGAAATTCGACAAAAAATATTTCGAGTTATAACGATTTTAAATTACCCCACTTTTTAAAATAAATTTAAATTTAAAAAATTTTAAACTTTTTGAGAAGCTTTATGATTTGATTTTGTTTACAAATTATATGGTAAACCATCTCAAAAAAATTTCAAAATTTTAACTCAATAATTTAAAAAAAATTTAAATGTGCCCCGGATACCCCTTAAATAAGTACCCATTCTTGATGAAATCTGAAGCAAATTCAGCTTGATAACGATATACATATTAAATAACAATTCTTTGATGAAAGGGTTCCTGTGTGCATGTTTTTTTGCGTTTAAGTATGTTCATGTAATATACAAAGAACTTACATATTCTGTTCTTTTGTATTAGAAGTGATACCAGCTGAGCCTTGAACAGACACTGGCGTGGTCTTCATGATTTAGAATAAAACTTGCTATTTTTAAATACTTAATCTGCAAAAGACTGGGTCTGGCCTTGGATTTAAACAAATTTCAATACTATCGATCTCGTGCGAGCTCAGCTATCCGAACTGACATTTAGTTTACATACTTATATCAGTCCAGCTTTCAGAAAATATTATGCATCCTTTAGGTACTTCCCAAATCGTAAGGTGTGGCCTTATATCTATTGTGACAAATCAATATAAATGAATATTTTCAATCAAGACGTGTAATATCAATCAGTTTCTGTGTTTGTTTGAGTCATAAACTAAATAATTTATGATGTCTAATAATGTTATGTTTATAGAAATATATTTTCTTTAAGGAAATGGCTCTATTCATTCATAGGAGACCATAAGAAGTGCATATATAGGGAAATGAAGCCATCCCATACGTAAAATAGGATAAGAAAACTCTAGAAAGCTATTTGTTGCCTCAAAAGAACCCTCTAGAATCAGCAATTGCTTCATCCTTTCATGATTTTGGTATGGAAAAAAATCTTTATGGAATTTGGATTTGTTATAATACCATATTATATTTTTTGATTATTTGTTTTGTTCAATGGATTACCAAGCAATTAAATTAGTTCTTGTCTAGATATTTAATGATATACATTAAAATCTATTTTCCAATTTTACTTTCTTGCTAAGATGTCCTCTGAAGTCTGGATTCTAGATTTTGTATTTTTTGATTATTAACATTATTAGTTTTATAGTGATGTCCTATTGCTTAGAAAAGTATTGATTACTTCAACTCACAACTACAACGATGAACCTGAACAAAGGAGATGGGTTCCTCCGAAATACAATTTTTTTTTTCACAGCCTTAGCAATTAGATGCTTTACAGCTGATCCTGTTCTTATATAAGTTTTGAATCATTTTACCTTTAATACATTATAAGAAAGTGACTGTAATAAACAAAAGACATCCCCAATGCAATTTTTTTGGTCGGAAACTTATGCAGTTAAAATCTATATTTTAAATTCTGTTTGTTTTTACTCAGAAGTTTGATGATAATTGACTAAAACGATGGACCTAAACAAAGCATATCAGTTCCTCTAAAAGATAAAAGAGCAATTTGATCCTTGCCAAATGAAGGAATAGTATGTAATATGGGAAAATTTTAACTTTAATTTCCGTATAAGATTCTAGTTGATAGGAAACGTATTCACCTAAACCCTAGCCTAAATTTTGTATCTATGTATATATATATATATATATATATATATATATATTTGAAAATTGTTGATACTTGAAATAGTTAAATTCTTGAAATTAATGATCTTAACTTTTCTTTTATAAACTTATTCACATTGTGTCATTAGTTGAAATTCATGCAATGGTTGAACATTTGAATGAAGTTTTCCATGTGAAGTCCACGAACAGATCGAGCGAGTTTATTGCAGCCATAAACTATTTTTACGACTTTGGATTTTGCACGTTTACTACAGAAATCCCGTTCTCTAGATATGTAATGAATAATGTAATTTATACAAGTTCACACGAGAATGAGCATATAAAATAAAATCATTACTGAATTTTCGAGTTATATTTTTATTTGATTCCAACACAGGCAGAAGATTGCAAAGTAGAACTTAATAAGCAAATTCTTGTCGACGCGTTTAAGATAACTTTTAAAATATCCAGCCGACCTCATTAAATCCGAGTTTGGCCTGACCTTCCCGACCACAAGCTGTCCTGTTATTCATTCGACTGCGAATAAAAATCAAGATCTGAAACGGCGGAAAGGGAAGATTTCAATAGCGAAGGAATTCCCTCGCTCTGTTCCCTCACACATTCCAATGATCCACACAGCATACTGCACGTGCCTCGCGATCCACATAGACTCCGCCATAAAGGATTCCTCTAGCATGCGCCAAAAGCTAGAGCGGGATTGAAAATTCACCCGCATATGTTTGTTGGGGCTTCTTTTCACATCGCGTGCCTCCCCATGAAAGGAAGAATGAATTAAACATGACACTATTAAGACGCATTTCTGGCGAGAACTTGCTGTCCTAATTGTACAACTTTGGGAAAAGATTTTTCGTTTTATTGTACAAACTTCGACCGAAATGCAAATAGTTACGCTGAAAGTGAATACATTTCAACATGGTCAATGGGATTTGTATTTCAGTCACATTAAAGATATATTAGAGATGTATTCTGCGTTTTTTTTTCTCACATGCTAAAGAAAACGCAACAAAATGAAAAGAATTATTTCTGTATCCAAGACACTATATTCCCAGACATTGTAAGAAGTCGAATTCCAGAATTTTGTTATTACTAGTTTTGGTATAAAATGGAAATTTTAAAAAGTGATTGGGGTGTGTTTGATTTGTGGAGCTGGAATAGACATTATTATAATGCATTAGCTCAATAAATATCTATCATTGGGAAAGAAATAAACTCGTAATCAAGAATACCCGGGAGAAATTTGGGTGCCCGTTTAGATCTGCCTTCTACATACTTGCGTGTTACAAATTCACGCCAGTTTTTGGTATATTTTGCAAATTTATCGTACGATTGAATTTACTTCATTTTGTAAAAATGATTCTTTGATTTTTCGCTGAACAACCTCCAAAGTTATGGAATGTTTGAATTTAAATTGAATTAATTTCATTATTACGGTAAAAAAATCTTTTAATCTATAAAAGCAATACATTAAGATATACAATAAAAAATATTAGAAATGTGTAAAACTAATCCTATTACAATTTTTACTTAAAAAATATTTATGCCAGAAAAAAATTCAACAATTACGAGATTTTAGCTTGACAAATGATTTGATGAGACATTTTGAATAAGATAATTCTCTAATTAAATAATATGTTAAACTCGTAAAAAGAAAAAAAATTATCTTATCGAACTTTAGCTCATCAAATTTTTATTTATTTTTTATTTTAGGAGGCTGAGAACAAAAACTTTAAATTAATTAACTAACGACTTATGCTTATAATATCGTTATTTCTGCTTAAAAAAACCTTATCTCAGAGACATCATTAGATGAAGACAGGATGATTTAATATTTGTGAATGAAAAATTTACTTCAAAGATTTCTCTTTTATAAAATAGCTTTAAAGTTATTTGAGTTTAATTTATTAAAACTTTACTAACTAAATATTCCTCTGCGTGACTATTGGATATCTTTAACAAACTTGAAATCAAATCACTGAGGAGATCTGCAGGATAACTTCAAAATTAATGAGAACAATATTTTGATATATGAGTAAATTTTTAAAACAATGAAAGTGATAACTGCTGTTTAGTTACAAGCGTCTAAATACGCATTCAGACTGAGACTAGTAAGCAAAATGTTTTTGATAATGCACTTCGAAATTTGTAGAATCATTAACAGAGGAATAATTAAAAAAATTTTAACAAATAATATAACATTACTTATATATATATATATATATATATATATATATATATATATATATATATATATATATATATATATATATATATAAACATGTCATTAGGAAATATAAATTAATTTTGCTTTGTTGAGTTATGGTATTTACTAAGATAATTAGCAGTATAACCCGGATGTAAAAAGTTTATTGTAATGCGAAAATAGTTTTCCGATTCCTGTCACTTTAGGCTCTTCAAATATTAATAAATATCTTGAAAAATGATAAAACAGAGCAAATATTGGAAAAACCTAATAGATGACTTATAAGCATGATCATGTTTTTACTTTTGAGAAAACAGTCTGTAGCTGTGCCACGGTCAATTAGCAAAAATTAATTCTAGGGAAAATATCGCTTCCTTTTATATTATGGAATTTCTATTACCTGCTAAGGTGTCAGTAATGCTGTTTACTTTTCAGAGCATCCGTTTATATCAAGGTAAAGGGAAGAAATCAATGCCTATATGAACTGAGCACTGCAACTCAATTCATCTTAAAGATAATATAAATTTTATGGTTCTGATAATTTCAAGTGTTCGGAAGCAGTTTAATCTTTGGAAAAAAAACAAAAAAAAAACCTAACGGTTTTAATGTTTGGGCCTAGTTTATTTAGTTAAGGACATTGTACACATTTTTATGGGTTTAGATGAAGATTATGATTGTCTAACAGGTTTAGCTAGGCTAAAAATACAATTACTGATTGAAATAAATGAAAAAGACAAATGTTCAGAGTGTTGTTACATAGTCAAAAAAGACATTGAAAATTTTAATTCAGCTTTAATACATGATACGGATGGAATACCCAAATTCTTGATTGATTCATGTAATTTTATCAAAAATAGTAAATAGTTGTTTTCAATAATTGCTTTTAAATATCGTCAAATTAAAAAGTCATCCTATTTTAAACACTTGATGATGCGATAAGAGAATAGAGAAAAATAAAATTGAAAAAAATTAGAAAAATCAGTAAATTAGAATTTTCACGGAAAAACATCTTGTTCTTTTATTTCAATTTCTACTTGATTAATTTTACAACCGCTTAAATTTTTTTTAACTGTCAAGAATATAAAAACTCAAAAGAACCCAATAAACAAAATCTCTACTTTTTTTTTGGGGGGGGGGGGGAAAGGAGAAAGACTGTTTATGACTTGATGAAAAACAAAGGAAAAAAATAGGTGAAACCTATGCAACCAATGAGTATTTATAATTACGAAAGTCTTTAATGGAACCTAATTTGAAACATTTTTGTTCATCTGTCAAGTAGTTGCTTCCGGCATATGAGAAGTATATATTTGTTAGTTTGTATGTTTGAAGTTTTTAATGTGATTACTATATATTGTAAAAATGTCTTTTCCTGTTAATTTTTTTATTACAAAAGCCTTTGTATGTGATGATCATACAGTTCAATATTTTGTTTTAGGATTTACAAGAAGAATTCATTTCAAAAGGATTTAACCAATGGAATACATCTTAACAACTGGTAAGATTAAATATATTAAATTTAAAAAGGAGCTGATCAATTCTAATTAATTGTCAGAACAAGTATTTAACTTCCTGTTTTGATTATTTAAGAATTCGCAACTAAATTTTCTATTTGTAAATAAGTTTATTGGCATAAAATGTCTATCAAACATCATCACAAGTTTGTAGTTTGGGATATTATGTCAATAATACAGGCCAAATGAGACGAGGCGTAAAAGGGAATAAGAATTCCCAGGCACGAGAGATTTTGAGCCCATGTTGGCTCTATTACAGAGATCTAGTATAAGACCAAGAAGCCCGATAAGGGTTTTTTTTTTCGGAGCTGGCATTGGTTTTTGAGGTTCCTCTATTATATGTATAAATAATACGGGAACCTGTATGTAATCCTCTTTGATGTTATTCACATTTTGTATCTCAGTTTGTACGTTTATCATATACCTCATTAAAAAAATGACTGTAAGAAAAGAAAAAAAGTCAGTCTAAAGTCAGTCTCTGTAAAGTCAGAGATTCCTGTATTATATGTAATCCTCTTTGATGTTATTCACATTTTGTATCTCAGTTTATACGTTTATCATATACCTCATTCAAAAAATGACTATAAGAAAAGAAAAAAAGTCAGTCTATTGGTATATATTAATCATCGTATCTCATATATAGCAATATTCTAATCACTACTTTTTAAAAAAGCAAATAATATATTTTTAATTTATCAAAAAATTTGAAAAAAAATAACTAATAAGTTAAAAATTATTTTAAAATAAGGTTTTTTAGCAAAATATTTGCAATGTTCCATGAAAACAAACACACACACACACACACACACACATATATATATATATATATATATATATATATATATATATATATATATATATATATATATATATATATATATATATATATATATATATATATATAGTAATTTTAAAACTGTCTTTTTTTGGGAACTTTTGACTCGTAACTTTAATAATATATGTATTGTGAAGGTTTATCGTTAATGTTTGCCATCCGTAGGTCCCTGAAATCGTAATAAAACTATTTATAAATTAAATGAATGAAACAAATACACACACACACACACGCGCGTATATATATATATATATATATATATATATATATATATATATATATATATATATATATATATAAATATATATATACGTGTGTGTGTATTTGTTTCATTCATTTAATTTATAAATAGTTTTATTACAATTTCAGGGACCTACGGATGGCAAACATTAACGATAAACCTTCACAATACATATATAATTAAAGTTACGAGTCAAAAGTTCCCAAAAAAAGACAGTTCTAAAATTACCATAGAATGAAATAATCTAGTGACGATATCACTCAATGTTTATGGATTTTAAACCTATTAATACATGACCAACGAATCATATTTCAAACTTTATTTTAAACCAATCACATTTGCCCTGTGCAATCTCCAGAACCAAGCTATTCGTCAGTAATGGTCAGTATTTTCCTTCTTACGAACCAATATGGATAAAGATTCACCTTCACCAATAAGAAAAGAATATGAGAGTGAAAGGGTTGAAGCTAGTATTGGGAGCAAAGGGTTGGAAACATCCCCCACCCCCCTCTACAACCACCACCACCTGTCTGAAAGACATCAAGCAGTGCGTGACTGATCGCAGGTGATAAAAGATTTGATGCACACTTCTTGTGACAAGAAACACCATTTGTGTGTCAGATGTAATTATTCAGTGGAGGTTAGAAACACATATTTATTCATATAATCCCTGTTTAATGCTTGAATTTGGAACATAAATAAAGTGAGAATGAAATAGTATATATTAGCCGCTAAATCATGAAATATTTATTAATTTGGAGATAAAAAAACGGTCCATTATTTCATTGCTAAAGCGCTTTATCTCAAATTTACGTAAATATGAATTTTATTTTCCGGTCAGATGCAGCTGCTTATGTCTTATATAATAGTTTTTACATTATTTATGCCTAAATAAATTATTATAATAGAGATCGCTAAACACACAAAATTAAAATGTTAGTTTCCTTGCATCGTATAGGAAATGATACTGAAAATCTTCATGCGTATGATAAGAGAAAAATTTCTCAATAAATGTACTTTAGAAAAAGTAGTGAAGTATTAATAGAAAATATTTCTGAAGCTGAACTTAATTCCAACAAAACGCTGCTTATGAACATGAGAGTAGTCAGTGTGTGCAATGAAAAACATCCGTAAGCCTTTTAAGTAGACCATAACGAATCAGAAATTAGGAATATATAGTGAAACTTCTCAGGCAGGTCACCTCTCTAAAAGGCCAAATTTTGTTCAGAACCAATTAGATTTGTTCAGAACCTCCATAGAACCAATGTTAAGGAGAAAACCTCTTTTCGACAGCCACCCCTCAAAACGGCCACTTTTTTCGGAACCATTACTGGCCGCCTGAAGAGAAGTTCACTGTATGTAATTCAACACATTTCTTCTTTAACTATATAATTCATTTCTAAACTTTGTACCGTCCGCTTAAAGAATGCAGAAGTTTGTCAAAGGTGCTAATTAGGAAAGTATTTACTGTTAAAATAGACCTTCAGAAAAATCAAAAGAAATTTAGTAAAGAGACGTTGACGACCCCCCCCCCCCCCCAAAAAAAAAAAAAGAAAAAAAAAAGCCTGGGGAGAAAGAGTACTCATTAAAATGACATATTTTTTTCTTCATTCTTCTGAAAAGAATAGTTAAACTTCTAATGGTTTGCTGTCACGATATTTAGTAATTATTATATTCATATCCATTCCATACTTTTTATAATAAGCAATGATGGGAGGGGTCTTAATCACAAATTTCAAAAGCTGTCATTTCAATAATTTTGGATGAATTACAATTTAATTTCCGAAAGTGAATTGGAGCGTTTCTCTTTTAGTTGAAAATAATTTTATTTCAGGAATGTCCCTACATTAGAAAAGGATTACAAATGAGAATATTTTAATATTTTGAGGAATTTTTGCAGTGGTAAAATATGTAAAAGTAAAAAATTTGGATGTTACGTATATTTTATCATACAATTCAATACTTACAATTAAATCTATTAAGGTCAAATGTGAACAAATTAAAATACTTCCAGACAAAATGTATGAATTTATGACAAAAATGTCACAAAATGTGAGATGCCAAAATTTATAAACTTCAAATTAACACAATATTTTTAAAAATTTATGTAAATTTTCATTTCTTTGTTTAAAAAATTCCACTTCAGTTACAAAAATTTTTATACAAAACTTTGGATGTTACGTATATTTTATCATACAATTCAATACTTACAATTAAATCTATTAAGGTCAAAGGTGAACAAATTTAAATACTTCCAGACAAAATGTATGAATTTATGACAAAATATGTCACAAAATGTGAGATGCCAAAATTTATAAACTTCATATTAACACAATATTTTTAAAAATTTATGTAAATTTTCTTTTCCTTGTTTAAAAAATTCCACTTCAGTTGCAAAAATTTTTATACAAAACTTGGTTTCATTGGTATCATTTTGTCATGCAATGTTTTCTATAGTAGCTAAGAGGCAAGATGAAAAACTATGATCATTGCTATTGAACATTCAAAAAAAATTCCATTACAGTAAAATATTCTCTTACATTTATACTTTCAAAAAAGGTTGAAGTGGGATAAAAAAATAATTATAATGTTCATTATCTATATATATATAACAGTTCCGTAACTGACTGATTGACTGACTGACATAAAACGCACAGACCAAACCGCTGGACCTAAAGGGTTGACATTTTGCATGGCGATTCTTATAGTGTAGCGGTGCACTAAGAAAGATTTTTGAAAAATTCTTCTTAGATTTTTTTAAATTAAATTATTAAGCTGTTTTTTGCAACATTCTTTTAAGTTTGCATTTAAAATAATAATTTCAGGTTATAAAATTTATATCACAAGAAAGATCATAAAAATTGCTTTAAAATGAAATCCTTTTCGAATCTTTACCTCCATTTTCTGATTTTTGGTGAATTTTTAAAGATTTATTTTTAGAATTTAATTTATTAAATGCTGATCACGTGGTTTCTTTTCTTTTTGTGATACTTTAAACTAATTTTGCATCACGTGCATAACAACGAAATAAATTGATAAAAAAAATTTTTCTTTCTAATGCGGCAGACGATTAGACATTATCCAAAGAAATATTAAAGTACAGTAAAAGAAATGTTCCTAAAACTGTACTATATTAACTGTACTAAATTCTTTAGTATGTTCTATTAGATTTAATTCGAATATTTTCTTCTACATTATTTTGTCTGTAAAAATATCCTTTACGATTTTTTTTGTAAATTTTTTTTTTGGTATTGATTGCATACAATTACCGTTGTATTTATTATAAATATATATATATATTTTTTTTTGGCATTAATTGCATACATTGACCGTTGTATTTAATTTGAATGTACTCCGTAGCAAAGCACGAGTAATCAGCTAGTTATAGATATATATTTGTCCCACATGAAAGGTTCTCCTGTGTAATCAGAAGACGGTTACATCGTTGTTATCACTGAAAATATATACGGTGAAAATAAAGGTGGTTGACAAAGAGCTATGCAAGAGAACCATATCTTACAAGTGCGAAATTCCTTCTTTAAATCTACTGTTCACGCACTTGATAGGGTAAACTAGGATTTTTAATCTGGAATCCTTACTTTAAACTTAGAAAGCATATTTTAATTTGTCTTTATTAATTGCACAATTCATAGATTAATTAAGATTTAATGAATTATAACAAAGCAAATATGCAAAACGGTTTTAAATTTTCTCTGGTTATATATTTGCTTTTTATTAATGTACTAAAAAAATTGCCACCCCAGAAATGAAAAATCCATTCACCATTTCCAAAGTGGCTTCTGAAGAATGTAGGCAGAACCTTTACAACTTTTACCTATTTTTTACACTGTTTCTAATGTTTAGTGAGAGTTTTAACAGCCCAGATGTTAACACTCGAGAATGTTCGAGGTCATGGTAACAGGTGCCCGCGATAACAGAAATTAGTGTATCCACCACACATGTAATCTTATTGAAGCGTTCTATTTGATGACTAGCACCCTGCGTTAAGTAAACTTCGGTACCTCTTGCTGTAATCTTGGCACACTCATTTTCCCGAAAAATTACAGGTTAAGAAAATTAGAGGTATAGCGTCTCCCCCTCGTGAATTTTGTGAGAATTTGGGATTTTAATTCCCAACAGAAGTCAGATATGTTTGGGGGGGGGGGGGTCTACAAGAAGAAATTGATATTCCTCGAGAAATACACAGTGAGGGAGATCAAGTCACGGAGAGAAAATCAGACGTTGGGTAAAACCTCTATTTCCATTGAATGCTAGAACCATGGTTTTAAGTAATAACATAGTGATGAAATTCCAGAGAGCAGAGGTCAGACAAACCCAAAGCTAATGACTTTAAAATGGAGGTGTAGTCTTTTCCACAACTATTTCAATGTCAGAGGGAGTGTTTCCCTTCTTAAGGAAATCTTGCTTTCTCTATACCTACGCTGACACTAGAAAGTATGGTATATTTAACATTAAAGCAAAATAAACAAATCATGTAATAGTTAAACCTTGATAACTTACTATAACTAATTGCAAAGTAAAAGGCTCGATTCGATTTTATAAAGCTTTCTTCCTCAGGAGCAGCGCAAAAGAGTGTCTACGCAGTAAGTAAAGAGCGAAAGCCGTTTGCTTTTGAAATTTGAATCGAACCCTTTTAATTCCGTGCCTGAAAAGACTATCCGAGAAAATTATACTGGTTCAAAAACAGATATTTGTAGATTGTTCTCACATAAGCTGTTTCTAAACAGCTAACTTCTGTCTGTGACTTCTGGCTTTTTAATTGTGACTATTCTCCCAAACAACTAGAGTAATAACTTTATCGGGTATTTACTAGGGATGCGACATCGATGTCGATGTTTTCAAAACATCGATGTTTTGATAAAAACATCGATGTTTTAAACATCGATTTATTGAAGCCGATGTTATTTTAACATCGATGTTTTGTGCTCGATGTTTTACGCTGTCTCGATGTTTTTTTTAAATGAAAAAGGTACCGTAATAAAAAAAATTTACCACGTAGCATAATTTTGACACTCAGTAAATGTAAGTCTGAATTCTGAAAAGGACGAATACAAAAGGGGGAATGATTCCTTAGCAAACAGACAAATGGCAATTAACAACGAATGAACCGATCAGAGTGCTTAGAATGTTCCTGACACTCCAGAACCTTCCATGGGGTTTTATTTTACAAATAGTATATACACGAGTGCATCCATTTAAGTTTTTGTTTTGTTCTGGTTTTATATAAGTTGACGTTAATATTATTAGTAAGATGCCTCCCAAAAGTACCGTTTGGAAATATTTTTACAAAACCTCTGACAAATTGGCGAAATGCAATATTTGCCTTAAGTCCCTCAAAACTTCTGGCAATACCACGAATTTATCTGGACATTTGAAGGAAAAACATGGCGGTATTTACAACGAGAATTTTGAATCATCAAAGTAGCCGAAAGCAACCAAGTTTTTGTCATTTGTGTCTGCCCAATCAGAGAGTAAAATTAAATCACCCCCTTCCCCCACGACTAACGGAAGTAACAGGAGAGGTTACTAAACCAGTTTTAAAAAATGGATCTTCTAAAACATCGATGTTTAAAAACATCGATGGTTTTTGGGCGATGTTTTATTAGCATCGATGTTTTAATATTGAATATCGATGTTTCAAAACATCGATGTTTTGTTATCGATGTCGCATCACTAGTATTTACACCTTTCATCCCAAAAGGAGATACATTTCAATTGAACGAAGCCTTCGGATGAATTCTAAACAGATAAATACTTATATCGGAGTCTGAGTGTCATGCTTATATCGGAGTCCGTTAAGTGAAACCCAAATATCTAACATTATGTGATATAAAGATATAAACGTATTTTAGTAATGAATATGTAAGCACAATTTTTCAAATATAAGACAATGCGTGTAATATATTCTTTAAAATATATGTGACAATTTGAATTACATTAATACTGCTGGGTTGCAGGAAAAGTGCCTACACACTATTTTGCCCCCCTTTTGACATTTCTACTCTTTGCGGTCACTAACTGAAAGGTATACGTCTGTAAGAAATGAAGCAAATAAAAACAGTTATCATACGAAAGTTTTTGAACTAAAAAATACCCCATTAATAACAGAATAACTTTGATACAGCACTGGTTTTGTTATAATCCTCAAGGACTTGAAAGATAGGAGATATTCTTAGATCCACAATAAAGCAAAGTTGCTGAGCCTTGTTTCAGAAAAACAGATAGTCCCCCCCCCCCCCCCTATCTCTCCCCCTCTCCCTCTCCCTCCCCCTCTCTCTGTCGTAGTTAAACAAACCAATTATTATAATAACAGTAAATATCCGCAAGAACTGTTGCTACCCATTATGATAAATTCCCAATAATTAGCATTTAAACAACTGCTTATTAACACTGAGCAGAAGAATCCACTTATCATAATTCTGTCGACTTCTGTTTTTGAATCTGAAATGGCATTTTTTTAAAGCGTTTTTAGACGCTGCCAACATATTTCTTCAAATATCACAAAGTATCCAAGCCAAAAGTTTGTAATTGCTTAGCAATACTTAAAAGGGCTTTTATGCCACTTCAAAATTTCTTAATCTCTCTTTGCCATAATACCGAATTACAACAGAATCTCCAAATTTTCTTGGAGATTCTGTTGTAATTCAGTATTATGGCAAAGACAGTTACAATCTAATTTTTTGAAAGGGTCAAATTTCTTCATAACGTCCCTCATGCGTTAAAACTTTCATATTTATCTATACAATATAAAGAGGATCATGCACAGAAGTTGACGTAATTATATTATGCGATGTTCTGTCTTATTTTCCGTTAAATTAGTTGAACAAACCAATTATAATAATAATAGTAAATCTCCGCAAGAACTGTTGCTACCCATTATGATAAATTCCCAATAATTAGCATTTAAACAACTGCTTATTAAACACTGAGCAGAAGAATCCACTTATCATATTTCTGTCGACTTCTGCTTTTGAATCTGAAATGGCATTTTTTTAAAGCGTTTTTAGACGCTGCCAACATATTTCTTCAAATATCACAAAGTATCCAAGCCAAAAGTTTGTAATTGCTTAGCAATACTTAAAAGGGCTTTTATGCCACTTCAAAATTTCTTAATCTCTCTTTGCCATAATACCGAATTACAACAGAATCTCCAAATTTTCTTGGAGATTCTGTTGTAATTCAGTATTATGGCAAAGACAGTTACAATCTAATTTTTTGAAAGGGTCAAATTTCTTCATAACGTCCCTCATGCGTTAAAACTTTCATATTTATCTATACAATATAAAGAGGATCATGCACAGAAGTTGACGTAATTATATTATGCGATGTTCTGTCTTATTTTCCGTTAAATTAGTTGAACAAACCAATTATAATAATAATAGTAAATCTCCGCAAGAACTGTTGCTACCCATTATGATAAATTCCCAATAATTAGCATTTAAACAACTGCTTATTAACACTGAGCAGAAGAATCCACTTATCATATTTCTGTCGACTTCTGTTTTTGAATCTGAAATGGCATTTTTTTTTAGAGAGTTTTTAGACGCTGCCAACATAATTCTTCAAGTCCTGTCACCCTCAGTCAGTTGTTAGCAATCCAATCACAGTATTAAGGGTCCGTTACCGAAGGGACGGAAACCAAGAAAAATAAATCTCCAACCACGCCTATAAAATCGTTGTGGAGTGTCAGAAAAACACCGTCATTAGCATGTCTCACGAAGATGCGCATAATGAATGATGATTGTGACGGCAGGAAGAAAAATTACAGAACACCTCATGCTAATTGTCATCGAGAAATTGAGGTGGAAACAGCCAATGCGCAGTCTCAGAAAAACTCGGGACAGCTTTATCAGAATTAGAAAAGGTAATATCATGTGAAACGGCTTTTGGCTCTACAAGATGTACCAAACCAAACCAGGGAATTTTTTTGGGTTATTTTTAGGAAATCCAATTTTCAGTAGTAGAATAAATGGTGTTTTAATAACACATAAATATTTATAATATTTGGGTTAATGAACTTTTGAAATCTAAAGTAAAAATACTCTATTCAGATTCAGCTATAGGTGTGCAATCTATTTTCTTAAGATAATAATGGTGATTAATAAACAGTATTCACCTACACAGTGAAATCTAATATTAGTAATTTTTTGTGTAAGTTATCTCTCAAAAGCATTTAAAGAAATTGTTAATACAGTTATATACGTTTTAAGTACATATTTGAGTTTCCGGATTTCTCTTATACATGAATTCTAATCGTATATCATGGATGTATTGACAGAAGTTAGAGAAAAGACTTCTTCCCCAAAAATATGTGCATGTTTCTCTAACACATACTCTTGCAGAAGAACATGCAATTTTTTAACTAGTATAATTAATAACCTATAAAAATAAAGCCAGGAGAAAAAAAAAGATTGTTTTTTTTTTCTAAAATTTAGCTCTAAACTTCAAAATTCTCGATCTTTATAATAATAAAACATGACTGTTTTTGGTGTTGGTATCAACTTACACACACACACACACACACACACACACATATATATATATATATATATATATATATATATATATATATATATATATATATATATATATATATATATAAAAGTATTCCTTGTAATTAATATATATATATATATATATATTATATTACAAGGAAGGATTTTATTTTTTATTGACTCTACAATTGTTACCAAAATATTAGTTTTAAATCTGTGCATGCAATAACTGAGTTGTAAATATTCAAAAATTCTTCCTTCAGTATTTGTTACTGAAGTATTCTTTTTATCCTAAGATATGACTAAGCACAAACATAAATAAATTCCTTAATACATTTTGATTTATAACTTAAAATAGGAAGTTATAATATTTTGAGCCCTCCTCTCCTCTATCAATGAAAAGAACTATGCTATAAACTTAAAACTAATAAGTTCTTCAAATTCTTCTCCAGATACCTTTTCTTCCCGTTTCATAGTATCAATTAGCCTTCACACGTAATAAAGAAGAAATAAAATATTAAATTTACGATTTTCCCTTTAAAACTCAGTTTCATAGAGTAAATAGCTTAAAATAGAAATTACTTGTGTGTTTCAGATCCATTATTAACATCCTTACTTAGAAATAAAAAAAGGAGTAAATGCATGCATATCACACACACACACACACACATACATATATATATATATACTAATTCTGATTTCTTATCCATCTTTATAGTTATTCGAAGAGTTAATTTTGAGAGATAAAATGTTACTTAGCATGTAATACAGATTAAAAAATTTCATGTGTAGTTAACTTACAGATTCTGATTTTAAAACTGGAAAAATAGCGTTTTATTCCTGATATTTAAACTTTTTAGAAATGTTCGCATCATTAAAGATATAAGCACCAAAAATAATTCCCATCTAAAAGATGCCTGTTGTATCAAATTTGTGCAATCTTTGAGACGATCAATTTAAAGAATATGGCATACATAAAACTGTTACTGTTTTCCATGATTCCCCAAAACGATCCGTTTATACGATTGTTTTTGGAATTTCGGTATACTTTATGCATGGACAACTTTGAAACGAACATTAACACATTATCTTTTTAAAAAAAGGACTTATATTAAAATGTCGCTTATATTAAAAGTAGAAACGAAAAGAGTTTTCGTATAAAATCTTTGTTTTGAAGAATCCCTAAAACACACGTACCTCCAATTTTAAATATTAACAAACTGATGTTTTGAAAAATATTATATAATTAATGGATGATTAATAATTAGTTAAATATAAAAGTAAAATCATAAAGAAAAAATTATCTAGATCTATATTATTGTACTTCTGGAAAGTTTAGATGCGACCACAGTTACAGAAAAGTGCATAGAAAATATAATAATCCATGATGCTGTTATAAAGTATAGAATGTAAATGTTATAGTATATGTATTAGTAAAGTCTACAATACTAGCAAACGAAAGGGCTTGTTATTCAAAATCCTTAGGATTGAACTATTTGAAGGCCTATCGTTTTGTCAATTAATATTCTTTGTGTCACCGATGGACAGAAAATTTTAATAAATTGGATTATTTTTTTTTCTCTTTTCCGTGAAGAAATTCTGTTTTAGCACTGGTAGTTTACACACACACAGACCCTCATATAATGCGTAAGTATGTGAGAGTAAGTATTAATAAATTGTAAGTTAATGATAGATCATATAATCCTTCCTTAAAGAAGATCCGGAAGCATCATAATTCCTATAACTTTTTATATAAAACAGGAACTTCTAATACTTGTATAGAAACATTTTTTTCCAAATATTGAATGACACGTAATGTGTTTTTAAATTACAGATAACAATATGAAAAAAATGTGTGGTGCCTAGAATTTGAATTCAAATCCATATCTATTCAAGGATACTTACCCTTTCACCTTTGTAGCATGAAACACTTCCTCAAGGTAAATGCCAGTCAGAAATTTCAATCTTTTTACCTCTCTCAATTACGCATAATTTACTTCCTTGTTTTTAAGCTAATGAATTCTAAGATTAAAAGAAGTTATTTAACAACTGTATAGTTTTAAAGCTGACACCTCGTGGAATATCTTCATCTTTAATGCATGCATGAAAATGAAAAATGAGTTTTTTTTTCTTCTTGGAGATAATAAACATGCCCTAACAACGGAAAAAAAAAGTTAATCGGAATATAAAATTAACAGCATATTTTGATGACATCTTTAATAAAGTAATTTTTCATCTTCAAAGAAATTAAATGTGCGTAGGTTATAAATTTTTGTTTTAAAGAATATTTGCCCTTCTCAGTTAGATATCATCAAGTCCTCGGTGTTAGGAACCAATCAGTAATAAAACCCTAAATACACAAAGCAATTTGTATATTAATCTTTCCCTTTAATTAAAATGTTTATATATATATATATATACATACATACACACACACACACACACACACACACATATATATATATATATATATATATATATATATATATATATATATATATATATATATATGTATGTAATATCAGAGTAATAACCCATCTGGTCAGATTTTTTTCAGCCTTCTACACAAATTCTACAACTATTAAATTGAATTAATATATCATTTTGAATGAAATTCCTTCTTTACATTAAAAAAAGATGCAACTGTAAAATTTACTGCGAATTTCCTGCATGTCTCATGCATTATTATAAATTTAATTAAATTATACTATAAAAATTTTTTGCAGTATTTTCTGTTATTATTCTGGATATATACAGTAACTGATATATAAACATTACTTTCTGCAAAAGGTGAACAAGGAAACTATTTTTTATTTGTATTTAAGTTATATATTTTAAAATATATTCTGAGCATATGATTTAATTTCACTTTTCATTTGGTCAACTTACAAAAAATTTAAAAGATGGGTTGATTATTCATTTTCCACAAAGTTTTATCTTAATATTTTTCCAGATTATTTTAATGTTTATTAAAATAATTTATAATAAAAGTATAAAAAAGCAAAATTAGTATGATGTTTATTACTATTATTAAATAATTTTAAAAATTCTAAACATTCAATCTGCGTACAAAATGGTAATATTATGTATAATATGTATAAAAACAGATTTATCTCCAGGTATTTATAGTATAAGAAACACATTCATACATCCATACAAACTCCTAGAAATGCATGCATATAGCAATTTAAAGAACTCTTTCACTGTGGACAGTCACTGCCTTTATTAAGAGGTCAAAATAAGGTATCATTAAGGTTTAGAAGTCGCAAGTATTTATTTGTTTAGCGCATACAACTCAAATTGACATAATCATACCACCATACACTACGAGATGATTTCAATAGGCTTAGAGTTTCGACTGCCTGGTATTATGTAATACATGTATGCATAAAAACTGTATTTCACAGAGATGTACCCAACTTTTTAAAATTCAAGAAATAGTTACCTCGATGTTGTCGGATTGACTTAATGTGGTTTAGTTGTTCAGGAATTTTATAAATTAAAGATTTAGCGTGTTCTTTAAAGGTGAATAATTCTTAGGTAACGCCACTACATTAAAGCAGAGTCCTAGGGCGCCATCTAGTGAAAGTTATTAGGACGAAATACTCACCATTGGTTATTAAAAAATAAGACAGATAAAACTTTTTTTTTATACATTTAGACCAACTTTCTGAGTCAACCTAAGAAATTAATACGAGGTGGGGAATTGATCAAATGTTCATTTTAGAAGATTAAAAATTTAACGCTGAAGCAAAATTAACTGCGTAAATGCGTACTTTATATATTTAGTTTATAAATGGATATTTTTAACACACACACACACACAAACATGTACAGCTAGTTAGTTAGGTAATTAATTAATTAATTCTAAGAAGAGCACTTTTATTGCTTAGTAAGAATTTACTAATTCATATTTATCCTTATTATTTTTCCCTTTTCCAAATAAAAAATGTGTCATATCTATTTGAAAATATCAGTTAACCTACATAGAAATGCATAGATTCAAAACACTCCATAGAGATGGGCATAGATTTATCCATATGTTATGTAATTAATTCATTTGTGTATTGTATATTTATATGCGATTATACTTTCATTGATAGAGAGAGTACAGAAATTAGAACATTGTCAGAAATTAATGGAATCCATTAACAGCTAGTTATTAACAGCTAGATTTATTAAGGCAAAGGTGGATAAAAGAGTGGGGGTGGCTAATCAACAACAGTAGATCTTGCTCTAAACTGCTGATATGCCAAAGGAACATTAGATAGAATATCTGAAATAATTTCTTACATTTATAAGTGTTATCAATATTTCTAAATGTTTATATTTTGCTCATGTCGTCTTCAATAGTTGCAAAGATAATGTCTAGGCTGATTTAATTTATCTGTTACTTTTTGAAATTTATACTAATTATTTATATATATATATATATATATATATATATATATATATATATATATATATATATATATATATATATATATATAGGCATACACGTGCCAGTGGCACAACAGGTATATATAGATTGAAGATGTCTTTGAGGAATAATTGTTAAACTTTGCATTGAATTAGCATATCCTAAAAAAGCAGTTAAAGCATACGTTCCATTAACCTTTATTGTTCTTTTAAAGCTTCAAGATCTATACATCTAACAGAGGTAATAATAATGATTATTATTTTCGCAAACCCTATGCCCACTGCTAAAGTTTTCCCCCACATTCTAAGAGGAAATCCTGATGTACCCATTCCTTTTTGTGACTCTGCCTAAACCAAAAGTAAACACGTTTAGCTGTATACACATTCTCGAAGAGGTACAACGGAGACATAGATTTGCACATAAAATAAGTGTTTAATTTATTTTCTAACGAATTTCACACATATTTCTATTATTATACCTTTGTCGTGGTTTTCTGAAGAATTATTCAAATATCAAAATGTTGCTGCTTTCTATTTTCGACGAGCTGCTTTCTATTTAAAACGAGCATTAAAATCAGAAATGAAATCAACAGACTTAAGAGAGCAAGTTTTTTTTTCTTTGTGAAATATTTCGATTCCAAGAAATACATTCACATTTCATTTATCAGAGTTTTATCCTGTTTGTGCAAGCTTTTGCAGCAAACAAAAAGCAAACACATGTGTTCGGAGAGTGCAAGAGAGGCATACATTTGCACAGAATTTTCTGGAAAACTAAGAGTCTAATTCATTTTCTAATAAATTCCACATGTATTACTATTATTGTACCTTTGTCATGGTTTTCTGGAGAATAATTTGAATATTGAAATATTGCCGCATTCCATTTTCAGCTTAAAACGAGCGAAAATTTTCATTAAAATCAGAGATGAAAGCAAAAAATTTTTTCTCTGTGGAATATTTCGATTCCAAAAAATACATTCGCATTTCATTTATCAGAGTTTTATTCTGTTTGTGCAAGCTTTTGTAGCATGCCAAGACATTAATTTCGCATTATGACAAAAGACATTCCGAATGAAAAGGATTTGAACTATTCTTTTCTAAGTAACTTACCTAAAAATCAATAAGAGAGCCTTTAAAAAAGCTATTAAGTGTTACTCACGATATAGTTCAATTAAGAGGCTCTGGATATAGTTCAAACTCTTTTAATCCATTTAGTTTGTTCTTATTTTTAGTAAGGATTATAAAGTACTTGTTTAGGAAATACGGAAGGCTGGATATGACAATGGTACATTGTTTAAAGGCTATGCTCCAACTTTCATTTCAGGGACGGAAAAATGAAAGAATCGAGATATTTTTCTCTCAAGTTTCATTGAGCAAGTTTCCCTCTTTATAATATTTACATATTTAGTTTTGAAAATTCAAATCAGTCTGAATGGGATCAATTGCAATAAATTTTCATCATATATTGTAACGGCGACTGAAAGGAAAATATGCTATTGTTTGTTATAGATAATAAAACATTTAATAAATGCACACTGTGTTTATAATGCTGTTAACTTTTATAATGCTTAACTGTTTATAATGCTTTTAACAACCATTAAAGAAATTTTTCTATTCTAAGGTAATTTTCCGTTTGTTAAACTCATTTATTCATAAACTTTGATTTTAATGTCCAAATAAAAAACGAATTTATTAAAGTAGCATTTTTTATGTGGATTTAAAAAAATAAAAGGGAATTCTGGTCAGTATAGCTAATTACCACTTTAAAATTTGATATCAATTTTATCTCTTAAACGATTGTGATAAGATTTATGATAAAGGAGCTTTAGAACTGAGCGACACGCTTTAATGATCCTTATGAATGTTGGAACACGAATAGATTTTGAAATTTTATCCATAAATTCTTTTCTCATAACGATGACAATAAATTTGATCGGAGTTCAAATTAACCATTCCAAGAAAATTGAAAGAAAACTTTTTTTTTCAGTTCTTCAATCAAAGTTCAGTTCTTCAAATATATCTCTCTAAACGTAAAACAACAAATGTTCCCTGGAAGTTTTTCATTCGTAGAAGTAAGCAATTAGAAAGGACTTAAAAACGAGTTCGACAAAAAACAAAAAGAAATGCTAAGATATTTAAAAATTTGAGGTCAAATATAACAATAGTTTGAACTCTTATAATGAGAATGGTATTGAATAATTCTCTCCCTCTTTCGAACAAAATAAAATAAAATAAATTCTACAATATACGTAAGTTAAATTTTTATAAATCAAAGACTTTTCGTACTACACTATTTCCATTCAGAGGCTTTTCGAGGCATAAAATGTCTATCCAAAGATATTCTTTTTTAATAAATTTTCTCAAAGTTGATTCAATAGCAACTAATTCAGTTATTGCGTTGAAAAAAAAAGAAAATGTTTTTAAACACTGTGAGAGAAAATGTCTGCCGTAATTAATACAACGGGGAATATTTGCTATTAATTTTTCAATGTAGCATGTACATTCGTACGTGCTTTTACTCTCACCTTTAATCTAAATGAATGAAAAAGCCAGAATACTCTTCTGCCGCAAAATTAATTCGTAATACATTAGATTTACTGCATGCATTATTGCCACATTCGCTGCAAACAAAATTTCTTAAGTATAAAAAAATCCACAAAATTATCGATGCTAAAGATTTACAATTACCTTGGTAAAAATCTGAAGTAAACCATTTTCCCTTCTATGAGAATACGATACTATCTGACAATTTTTGCAAAATGCAAGATAAAGTCTCTGTAAAAACTGATATCATACTATTTTGAAGTCCTCATATTGTTGAAAATAATTAGAGCCGTTTAGATGAATGGTAAATAAGCTCTAGAGATTTTTAATACTTTTTACATATTTGCTTTTGTTGGATAAATTTTCAAAAAGCTCCTTTTTTGGAGAGAAGAGATACGTTACAAGGATTTCTATAGATTTCATAGCATGTTGTTAACGTCTGAAATCCTTACCCCGCCGCGATGGGTTAGTCAGATTCTTGGTGGTCTAGTCTGATCTACTGAGGTCTCCTCTGTTTCCCCTCTTCTCAACCAATTCAAGTTAACACGACCTCCCGCGGCTAGAAATACTAAGTGCTCCCACACATCGGTGTTTTAGCATTATCTCAAAACCGATATGTCTGTACACAAAATGATGATAGATTATAGTAAGCTGATAAAGATTTTTTTTTCTCACTGCAGTCACTGCATAACATGACATAAAAAAATGAGCTTACTCAATAATGAACTTCACATCTCTAGATAAAATAATGTCAATTCAAAGCCTTTAATAACAGCAGATGCGACGTCGTGTTCAATCTGGTCGAAGCTCCATCTCAAGCTGTTTATTCATTGGTATCACGCGTTCGAACAATAGCATATTTTATCTTGAACAAGCATCATTAGCACCTTTTGTGTCAATGACAATAAACTGAGCCATAATTGCTTGTATTAACGTTACGCCCTTATTTAAGTTAGATTTACCCCCCACGTAGACTGAGATTTGGAAGCTGATAAAATGAATTAAAAAGTACTTAAGTATTCAGCTTTATCAGGCGTTCTAAGAACTGTCTAGAAGAAATAATTACAGCTTGAATAATGTAATCTCCCAGAGAGAAATACATCTATTATTCAAAGACTGGGGTATATTTTGCAGTTTGGGGTAAATACAACAATGGTTACCAGTTAGGCTGATATGTTCGGGACAAATGCTGAAAACAGTTTTGCCTACAACTACTTCGAAAGGGTCTTAACGGTTTATTGGTAAATAAAGGATTCAGCTTTATCAGGCGTTCTAAGAACTGTCTAGAAGAAATAATTACAGCTTGAATAATGTAATCTCCCAGAGAGAAGTACATCTATTATTCAAAGACTGGGGTATATTTTGCAGTTTGAGGTAAATACAACAATGGTTACCAGTTAGGCTGATATGTTCGGGTCAAATGCTGAAAACAGTTTTGCCTACAACTACTTCTAACGGTCTTAACGGTTTATTAGTAAATAATGAAAAGTTATCATTGATATAACCAGTTATCGAATGTATTGTCGGTAAAGTCACGTATGGTGTATATTATATCAATACAGTCCTCTTGAAGCCATTGGATATATGATACAGTTATGTATTACTTCAGTAGATGGGTGTTAAGACTGCTGTGTACTAACCGTATTGGATTCGCTCACCTCAATGTTGACCTATGGAAAAAAATGAGTCTACTATTGACAGCTACATAAATGCTGATAATCTAATAAAAATGGTATTTTCAGATAGCCTGGAATTTTCTACACCTTGAACCAGGATTCATTTTATAAATTGAGTCCACCAAAGGAATTTATTAGCGTTTAAAACACGCTATACCTGATTTTTTTTCTGAATAATTTGAATATGAAAATATTATTTGCATTTTTTTTTAAACGAAAAAATCCCCAAGGTGTAAAATTTCTTTCTCTATTAAGGAGTACAATTTTTAAAAAAAAATCTTTGAATTCAAGTCGGTCCTTGGGCAAATTTTCTCCGTAGGTTAATATTGAGGGGAGCGAATGCAATAGGGTTAGTACACAGCAGCTTTAAGAGAGATTTAGAGTACCAAACGTTGCAGGTTTCTCTCAGAACTGAGAACTGTAACATCCATCAATTCTACTGTTCAGTCTCATTTTTATAGCAATATTCTTTCCACAAATAATAATTCAAAGAAAACAGTTCAGAATATTTGGGAATAAGCATGTAATTGCTTTTAAGCTATTTTGAAATCCTAAGCATAACACACAATAAAGTATTTTAACAGTTCCCCCTCCTCCCCTCTATCCTTTTCTCTACAGCCTTCCCCTGTATGCACATGTATGCGTCTGTAAGCATGTATGTACATATTACGTATGTACTTAGGTTTATGACCATGGATGCTTAACATGACTGGTTTGTCAAGCTTGCTTGCAATAAAAGAAAATAAAAAGCAACACGAAGACTTTAAACAAAACTACATACTTTTAACTACCCACATTTGTCAGTATTACTGACAACAAAACAAAACTACACACTTTTAATTATTACTAAATTGCAGTGATTAACGATTGGCTCACTATAAACCTTAATAAAAAACCAGTTTAAAAAATACAGAAATGTTTGTTTGGGAGTGAATCTGTGTGTGTGTGTGTGTGTGTGTCATAACACATGTGCCAATGGATAAAAGGAAAACATAAACAACATTTTCAAATTTTTAATGAAAAATTCTTATGGCTTATGTGTTAATTAAAATTGTGCTAAAAAGACCAAAAACAGTGGTAGAAAACAAAAAAAGATTCAAACAGACAAAAAAAAATGAAACAATAGAATAAAACAAAAAAAGGTGCAGAGAAAGAAAAAAAAATCTTGGTCATTGTACTGAAATGATTATATAACCAATTGAAAATTGATGATTACTTGAATTAGAGTAAATATATCAGGATGCTAGGCACACGAAGATACGAAAAAAAAAATCTACGAAGCATCGTTAGTTTTCATAACAATTATGCTTTTATATATTTCTCAATTTACTTTTTTTGCTCTGAGAAGCTAAAAGAAATTATTAACATATTTGTTTCTATTTTTATGGATTACGTTATGGTAAATTAATAAGTCGTTTTAGTGCATGCGTTGGAACTAAATTTTCTAAAAAATTCCTGTTTTATGAGCAAAAAAAAAAAATCTTTTGTTCTTCACAAGTGTTCGTATAATCGTGCGTATAATATTATAGCAGTTTTCTTCTGGAACATCAATATCCAATGCTGCATATTCTTACAGCCTTTGTTTTATCACAAAGAAGGATGTAAATGTATCTTTCTTATGTTAATTTTCAGTGTTTACAATACAAAGTTACCATAAATGTTTAATTTATGAAGTAATTTCGTTACCTTTTAAAATATTATAAAACAAAAATTTATCTCACGCGGTTAATCTTTCTACTTTCATGCTTAGTTTTCACTCATCCTGTTGTGCTTTAATTACACGAAAAAGTTAACACATACAATGCGCTTTAAATAGCACGTTTTTGGTCGTATGTACTTAAGCGACAATTTTTAATTTAATTCAGTAAGATTGCTGATAACCAATGATAAATGAGTTTTGGAAACTTTAACCAATGTCCGACGGAATGTTCGCTCCCTTAATCAACAAGCGAACAATCAATCTTGCATAATCTCGTACAGAAATCTCTTATCTTCAGCCTGAGTCATTTTTTGTTACAATGTTCATCATTGCCTTTAGAAAAATTAATTGATTTTGCCTGACTGCCACAAGTATTTGCCATCAGATTAGACCAATGGAACTAAAGAGTGAAACTTAAAATGTCTAGCTTTGAAAATATTTCATGATCTTGAACTTTAAACCTTCGTTACATTTACTTTTTTTTAAAAATTTACCACGTACGCTTAAGTATGCATAGCTGTGCCTTAGAATGGTATTATTCGAAGCATTCCGTGTTACGTGGCAGAAGACTTTCTGGGTTAAAATATATGGATATATATTCCCTTATTTATGGATCTCGTAATATTTTAATGGAAGGGTTTTTAGGAGAAATTAGTGTAGATGCATTGGCATTTATGATTTCTTATAATAGATACTGTTGATTAAGAAATATAGTAAAAATTAAAGTACTACGGTATGAAGTACTAGTCATAGTTGTTGTTTCCAATCACAGTGTTTTAATGAATATTTAACTGAGAGCAGTTAAACTTTCGTTTGTTATTAAGGATAAAATGAAAATATAATGCTTAAGAGTTCATTCATTTTTTTTAGTCCCCTTCAAATGATAAAAAGAACATCGTCTAAATTGCTATTTCTAAGGCATTTAAACGATTAAGGCACATTATGATTATTTTTATTATTTTATGATTCACGTAATTTAGGTATTAAAATTTTTACTGTGCTTCTCTTATATGAACTGGCACAAAATCAAACTATTTAGGAATAGATTATGGGGTTTGTCAAGATTCTGATTAGAGGCACGTAAGACTCGGGACATGCGACAGATCTTGCCACACGAAAATGACGTCATTCCAGCGCATAATATTCATTGATATTCATTGGGAGATATTCTAGACGGCGCCATCATTTATACTCTATGAATATTTCTTGCCCCCCCCCCCAAAAAAAAAAAAAAAAAAAATAATATTTTTTAACTACAATCATTTCATATAAAAAATATGAACTGAATATTGCGAACGACGTACAGTGAATCATTTGTATTGAACAACTTGCATTCAGTATTCAGGCAGCAATTCAATTTTTAACATTCCGAAAATAATGCATAATGTTCACTTAAATTCCAAAATTTCCAACGAAATGATGCATGAAAATTGTAACTGAGATTTATCAGTTTCATTGCTTCTATTCGCTTCATTACTGCGGTTCTTACTTTAAAGGTGTGCTCACATAGAATCCGTCAGCGCCAGAGTTACTCGTATTTTAAACCAATCCCAGGCCTTCACAATTTCGTAGATAATCGTTTGGAGGTTTGTAATTGGTTAAATATACGTATTTCAATACGAGTAACGCTGACCCTGGAGGATTCTATGTGAACAGGCCTTTAGACATAGGAAACATTAAAAATAATCTAAAAATATAAACCCTTTTCAAAAAGGGCTTATTTAAATATAAACCCTTCTATTCTCAATAGTCAGTTAAATCCAACCTCGCTATAAAACTCAGTATTATATAAACCGCTTCTGGTTGCATCTCCAACGGAATTTAAAAAGGCGGAAGACTGTTTCAAAGATATGGTTATAAGTCATATAAACGTTCATCGGAATATAATACAATTCATTACAAACTTAACATTTTAAAAATTTTTCCCTCCCACCATTACAACAAATACTGGAAAAAAGCTTTAATTTAAGTTTTATGACATGACTAATTTATCAATTTAAGAGTTTATAGTTCAAGTATTTATAAATTACTTTGTTAGAATAGAACAATATATTTTCTCAGGTATTAATTTATGCTACTTCAGAGCAGCTGTAAAACATCAACAAAACTAAGCTAAGCAAGAGTAGCCAATAAATCAGATTCTTAAAGAGCGTAATATATCCACTTTTATATTTTATTTAGCACTTCATTTGTTCTGCAATTTGTTGCAATTTATAGAGTGATATACGACAGTCCTCTAAACTGTAAAGATGTCACGATAATAGATAGAATATACAGAGCCATCTCTTGAGAGATATTTAAACTAGAATATATAAACATTGTAGGACACACTCAAATATTGCGGTTTGTTTTGTTTTAATTCTAAAGAAACCCCCCCCCCCCCTTAATAAATAAATAAATAAATAAATAAAATAAAAAAGGATATTTAATCTGGACAATTCTAAAATAATTTTTGTGCTTGTTCTCTCCTGATGAAGGATTGTTTGTATGTGTTTCAGTTTGAGATGTAATTTTAATTGGAGTAAATAATGTTTTTCTCTCTGTCGATCTGGTGTACAGAAATTTGAATTTGGTAAAATGTTTTTCTTTGGATGCATTATTTAAATCAATAATGCTTAAAATAAGCTTTATAAAATTTAATATTTTGATTTTGTAATCTGTCAGAAAGATTTATACTTTAATATATCAGGAAGTTACAAGTATGTTAATAAAATGGTGTCTATTTTTCTATCATTTATGAGAATACATACAATCTATTGGAAGTGGTTTATTAAATCAATCCATATCATTTCACAATTGCTATATGACAGAGGAGTAAAAGTCAATGAATAACTTATACTTAATATAGTTTTTAAAATGAGCATATATATATACTGAATATTTTGATACCACATTAAAAATGTAATGCAATTTTCGCACAAAAATACACCTTTAAAAATGTATACTGCGCAACTTTATAAGGTCCTCAATGTATTTTTTTTTTTTTTTTTTTTGCCTTTCCTTTATGTATTTCTATTTCTAACACTAAATGTAACAAAATCTTGAAACTTAATGCTTCAAATTAATTTTCGGACTATATGTTTTGAATTTTTCTTAGCAGTTAAAAATAACGACTAAATTTTAGGATGAGAGAAAAAACGAGGCTTTACTTATGTCCAAGCAACTTCTTTTTAACATACCCCCATGTTAAAATTATGGGTATATCTTTTTTTACTGCTAACTGACTGCAATTACATACGTAAACACCTTAATCTGCTCCCGTCTAAAGCTTTATTGTCTGTTTGTCAGTTAAGCTCTAAAAGCTTCCAATAACAACTAATGGGAAGCGTTAAAATTCATTCATTTGAAACAGACGGAAAATATTAAAAATGAACTCTATTCGTAGCTAGCAATTACTAAAATATACTTCATGCATGCAAAATAAATGAAGCAATCGAATCTCACTCTCTGTCTCTGTGTAAATGAAATAGTCTAATATTAAAGATATTTCTATTTTAGTTCTCTTGCATATTCTTAGATTTCTCAACGTTTACATACAGATTATCTGTCATTCAAAATATGTATTTTCTCTCGTAATTCTGAAAGCCTCCTGCTATTGTATATTATTCAGCAAGAGCGAAATTTTGGAAGCAAGGACAGTTCCTGTTTAGTTCGTTTCCATTGTACCATCCTTGAAGATGGATGAATATAGAATTTCGCATATTTTAAACTTTGGTAAATTTATAACGCAATAAGAAAATTAATAAATTTTAATTACAATTAATTATTAAAATATGTGCGGAATATATGCATGTATATTGGAGTAGTTCTGAACTTAAAATTCATTCAGAAAAATCTTATTTTATGTTTTTTACAGAAGATGAAATATCAACGTAATGGTAATACATATACTAATAAAATGATAAGTAATAAATATTAAACGATAAAGGAAAATTAGTAATAAATGATAAGTAATAAGTATTAAATTGGCAAAGACTAAATGCCAATATATTTCTATGACTGCCATATGATATAATATATATATATATATATATATATATATATATATATATATATATATATAATATATATATATATATATATTATATATATATATATATATATATATATATATATATATATATATATATATATATATATATATATATATATATATATATGACAGAATGACTATGTTCAATGGATGTAACATAATGCAAGTAAAGGTAATTACATATTGTAACTCTTGTTTATGCTCTTTTTTTTGCTGTGCTGTACATTACTTTAATAAAAACTTTTTTTTTTTAATTTCCGTGCAATAAATAAATAAATAAAATAAAAATAAATAAATAAATAATACCTTAAATATGGCACAAAATTTATTTTGGCTTTTAACTTTGCCTTCTCGTGTTTGGACTACTCAAATTCTTTTTAATTAGCATCTAAAATGGTACCAGAAGAAATATTTAAGAATTTTAAACGGAGCATAACGATGTGGCACCTATATATTTTTTTCTACTCCCGTTTTATTCTTTCAGAGAATCACAGGCATTTATTATTTGTCTGTTATAAAATTTTTCCGATAAATGTTTAAAAACAATTTTGAGAAAAGATTTAATATTTTTAGCCTTACCGTGCGTCATGCTAAAAATACAATTATTAGTTCTCTTTGGGGTCCACCTGAAAGTAAAAATAAGATCAAACTGTGCATTAACTGAAAACTAACATTTATTAACTTAATTCAAATTTAATTACTCAAAATACGTAGAATTTTAATGCAAGTCACATGTAGTTATTTCTACCAATGCTATAAAATTCGACGAAAAGTTTCGTTAATTTAAGATAAATGTAAAATAAATCAGAGTAATATTTATTACTCTGATAAAGTAAATAAAGAGATAAATTTAGAAATAGGATATATATATATATATATATATATATATATATCTGGTAATATTTTGGCGAAACTGGAGTTCATACAAGTTGTCATACAAGAAGTCATACTACTGGAGTTCATACAGTTCATACCAGTAAACTTGAGAAGGAAAATAACATCTGAGCAGTAAAGATCAATCTGAAAATAATAAAATGAACTTAATGTCGAATTTTTCCTTTTCTGACTCAGAACTATTTTTACTTTTCCTCAAAGACAGTTCTAAATATATACATTATTAAAGTTCTAAATAACTTCAAATGTATAATTTTAAATTAGTTCAAATATACTTGTAAATCAATATATTTCGTTTAATTATTTTATTTAGTGGCCTTAACATCACAAACTTATGTAAATTCCTAAATTAAATACAAACTTTTATCATATAATTTAACTTTGCCTGTGACCTTTGAAATGGGCTATTGAAATTCAATTAGACGTATTTAAAAATCTCAAAAAGCGCGTTCTCAATTTCAATAAACAAGCAAGCGGGCAGAAATATTTTACAATAGCTCCAAGAAAGGGGTAAGAAAAACAGTTTATTGAATTAAAGCATAAACGAGTCACGTATCTCATTGAGAAATATACTTTCTCTTAAAGAATTGTAAATCATGTTAATTATAATCGTATTGTTCATTGGATTGTAATTTAATTTGATCGTTTTAATAAAAATAAAGTCATCCGATGAACGGAATTGAAAAATAAGACTGAACGCTATAAATATGCCAATTTGATAATGGTTCTAGTTTGTTCTGTGTTTTTTATTTCTTCACAACATTTTTGGGGTAGTGAAATTCATAAATCTGGCAAAGTTATTAAAAGTTATATGTGAGAAAAAAATCGTAAACTAATCTTTATTTAAAATTTTTGTTATTTTTTTAACGACGTCTCTTTAAGTTACAAATGATAACCTCAAGTTCCGTATCTGGTGATCAATAATTTATGAATTTAATAAGTTAAGTATGAAGAAAATTAGTTTGCATATATGTAGTTAACAGTCAAGAATTAAATAATGTTGAAAGTTAATGATAAAAGTTGTAACTCGTTTGAAGAAATGTATTATTGTAAACAAATATTTTGAAGAGTCAAATGAGAAGTTCAAAATCTAAGCTATAAATACATAAACTATATTATTCTTTGCAGTTTGAACACTTGTATCCTTTGATTATTTATAGTAAACTTAAATTTATAACATGCACGAAATCCTGAGTAATCTTATACATTCATATTTCATCAACAAAACTATTAAAATTAACTCGACATAATCATTTCAACACTGCGTCAATTTCTCTTGGTATTATTTATTACGTAATTGATTCTCTCTTTTTTTCCTCTTAGTTAATGTTATCTTTTAACGCGTGGGAACTTTTTTCTTATATATAAATATATATATTTTTTTTCTATTAGTGCATGAGTAAGTTTACTAACTGCCTGACAGCTATAGTGCCATCTATTGAGTGAAATCGACACTATAATTTGATAATAAAGCGCCCCCATACGGCGGTTGCTAAGAGAAGGCGTGGCTATTGATTATTGGTGCGGCCCATTATTTGATTGACAGTCGTAGAGCCATCCTTCAAGACGCGCCCACTTCCCAGCTTGCGTGCTAATGTGAGTTTCTCGTGCCGCTCACTAAAAACGATTTATGACATATTTTTTTCAATGGCAAAGTGTCAAAATCTTGAACGTTTTTCTTTTTTTTTTTGACTTTGAAAGCGAAAAAAAAAGTTTCCGCTCTTTCTGTACATAAATGTCGTTGATATAAAACAGTAAAGAATACGATTTCGTAGATTTGAAGCAATCGTGATCGCAATTAGGCCTAAATGCGTCAACAGAATTTCTTGTTATCTTTGTTATTGATCTGAAAATATATAAATAAACATGTGGTTAATGCTGAAACTTCTGAAAAATAAGTTTAATTCGCATACATTGTCGGTCAATTTCGTGAAAGATGAAAGAGTAATGCACACGAATATAGATTAAATATTGCTTTGTTTTTGTCGAATGATGTATGCTTTTAACGTGGAGAAAGAATGAACATTAATACCATAAATAGCTTTATAAATTGGATTATTTTAACTTAAAGCGTTAGATAATAAAATTTTATATGCTGTATATGACCAGTAATAAATATATTATGTGAATCATTGTCATATTTTGTTTATTATTGGTCATACCAGATATGCATTCAAATTTTGTTTCTTTTTTATCATCACCGATTTTTTTTTTGCAAACTAAAAGATGTAAAAATTAATAGTTTGATGTGCTAGAAATAAAAGTGAAAAAACTTCGAATATTAACAACTCAAACACTTCATTTGCATATCTGAGAATAATATGGTTAATGATGACAAATATATGATTAATATTTGATTTCTTTTGAACTACAGGATCGAGAAATCATTTCAAAAATAATAAGGATTTAAAAATTTCTGCTTCAAATATACTAGGTAAAACTGATTTTTTCTTCTTAAATATCTTACTGTTTAATTGTTAGCTTTTATGTACTTTGTATTGGTCATAACAAAGTACATAATGTATATTGGTCATAATGTGGTTTTTATTAATATGTACTGAAAAAGATATTTAATATAGATAAAAAAGATACTTAACATTGTATATATAATCTTCCTTATAAAAAGATCTTTCTGCAAAATTCATAGTAATTTGAAAGAGTTATGTAACTATTTATGACAGAATTGTACGTCTTTTCACAGAGATTGTGGATTTGAAATATTGATAGAAATTTTCAGTACCATGATAGCAACACGAAATAATAGCAGTAGTAATTGAATGTAATATGTCGCAATAATTTCATGCATCAAGAAATATCGTAAAATAAGCTGTAAACGAGATTTTTTTTTCTTCTAATGATATTCCATAAGAATGTTTTTGCAACGTTTGATTGTTGTGATCATGTTGTAAAAAAGAAAAATATTCCAATTAGATCCCCCTTTTGCCTCGAAATGAAATATATATTAATCTTAAAGTTTGTTTTTCATGTCATAATAAATTCTCTTCAAAGGGATTTAATTAAGTGATTTTAATTTGAAACTGTCAAATAATTCCTATTTTTCTTGCTATTATATTACTTTTTAAAATTTATTATATGACTTAAAATATTATAAATAACGTTTGTTTTGCCTAAAAATTAAATGTATATTAACCTTAAAGTTTTTTTTTTTGTCATAATAAATTCTCTTTAAAGGGATTTAATTAATTGATTTTAAATTGTAATTGTCAAGTAATTTCTATTCTACTTACTATTACACTATTGTTTTAAATCTGTGTCTCCTATGTCTTTAAATCTATTGCTTGACTTAAATATTATAAATAACGTTTGTTTGTTTTGCCACCAAATGAAAAATATATTAATCCTAAAGTTTGTTTTCATGTCATAAAAAATTCCCTTTGATGGGATTTAATTAACTAATTTTAATTTGTAACTGTCAAATCATTCCTATTTTACTTGTTATTATATTATTACGTTAAATCTATTGTTGACTTAAAATATTATAAATAAAAATAAAGGAATATAAAACTGAATTGTACTGGATAAATGAAGCCATAAATGGAATTATTTATGACTGTTTCTTCTTCAGAAGTGACATCCTGTTTGTTTAATCTCATCACTTTAGAGCTTTTCAATTTCATTTTCCTTTATTTATTGTTTTTTCTTTCAGACATAGAATAATGCTGTTTTATACACCTAAATATAAAAGTCTTACTAAAGTTTAGTTTTTGTTCAGAGTTTACCCCTTTTTGGTTCACTTTTGTTGCTTGAGACACACTATTGTTTTTGTTTGTTTGTTTGTTTGTTTTTGTTATATATCGGGGCAGGCATATACACATTTGTATGTGTTTATAGAGTAAGAATAACAATATGTTATTCAAATTAGTTACATCAGTCATTCCAACCCATTCCACTTTTATGTTTGTTTTTGACTTTACGTTTTCTTGCATAGCATAGTGCAGCATTATTCCCCCAATTATGGAAATATATTTAACATTGCTCGGGTCAATTTCCTTCATTTTGCTATGTAATATTGTTCTTGGACTAATAATTTGTTTCAATATGAATTACTCACACAGTCTGTATATATTTATTTACCTTTGTGTAAATGTAATATATATATATATATATATATATATATATATATATATATATATATATATATATATATATATATATATGAGA
>OU015501.1:107943984-107961484 GCA_907164885.2 Dolomedes plantarius
GGTTGTGGGAAATTGAATAAGTTAAAGTGATTTTGATTTAAATGAACGTATCTGATTTTCATCTATACTTCATTTCAAATAAAACCAATTAAAATATTGCTTTTCTCAAATGGAGATTTATTGTAAATGTTATTGATGCTTATTCTGAAAACAAATATTTTATTCAAAACAAACGTATATATTGCATTTTGAACGACTGTTTGGGTTTTTACTTCTGTTATTGTTTCGTTTACCGTAATTGTTATTCCCTTTTGAGAAACGATGAAAGGCGTCAGTCCTTTTCTCTCCTGTCGAATACATTGTCACCTGCTTCTCAGTTATTACAGTTGTTCTTGGAAAGAAAAACCGAGTTAATTATTTTCCATTATATTATTATACTTAGACACGCAAAGGCACATATGCATATGTTTTTGTATAATAGCAAGTTCATGTTCATTCACTGATCAAGTTTTTGTAACTTTCTTCTGATATCACTCACTATAATTTATTTTCTGCATATTATATATATATATATATATATATATATATATATATATATATATATATATATATATATATATATATATATATGTATGTATGTGTGTGTGCTTGTTTTCATATGATTACTGATTAACACTAATATCCCTTAATATTTATCAAATATTCTACCTTCCTGATATGTGTATGTATATCCATAATCTTTGATGTTTATACCTAATTTATTTGTTTAGTTATTCATTTACTTTTATTTTTATATATAGCACAAAACTGATTCTGATGAAGTCCAAATATGGAAGTTCACTTCAAACGAGCCTATCTAAGGAAGTATTTTCATGAGTATAAATGGTAATATAAATCTTATGCAGATTTCCCAAATAAATAAAAAAAAATGCAGCCTAATTCGAAAAGATTCCTCCGATATCAATTTGATTACACTCTCAGTATTCCTCAGGTATCACGTAATACTGTGGGAAGTCACAAAGAACATTCATAAGGTGAATGAAAAATCTTTCGTTTGATTCTTCATTAAACATTCTGAATTTGATAACTTTTGATTTTGTAAAATTTTGTTCACTTGCTTTTCTTTGCATACATAC
This sequence comes from Dolomedes plantarius, assembly GCA_907164885.2. Classification (NCBI taxonomy): domain Eukaryota; kingdom Metazoa; phylum Arthropoda; class Arachnida; order Araneae; family Dolomedidae; genus Dolomedes; species Dolomedes plantarius. Next base: position 107,945,061 of record OU015501.1, read on the forward strand.
ATATGTAAAATAAACAAAAACACCAATTTTTTTGTTCACATATACTAACATGCTTGGTAGAGCTAAGCACGCGAATTTGTGCGATTTGATTTCATTAATTATTATCAGTTTATCGACCCATCCATCTATGCTAACACACACACGCACACACACACACACACACACATATATATATATATATATATATATATATATATATATATGTGTGTGTGTGTGTGTGTGTGTGTGTGTGCGTGTGTGCGTGTGTGAGCGTGCCCATTTCAAATAAACTAATTTTTGCTTTGTGAACTAAATTTGAAGTTAAATTTACTGTCTAAAAATTTATGATTCTTTATCTTAAACGTTATAAATAGCTGTAAGCTATTCATCCAAGACGTAGTTCTTCACTGTCTCCTGTTTTGCATGCACTTGATAACAATTTGTCTGCAGTCAAATATGTAGTTTGGAACGATTCCCTGTTAAAGAAGGAAAGTTATATAAAAAAGAGAAAAAATTAGTAATGAGTATTTCCAGTTCTAGTTATTACTCAGAAAATAAATATCTTATATTCCATGTTTTAATACATTTATCTATGTTTAATACATTCAATGTTTTGAAGTACCAGTAAGAAAAATTGCTTTAAATGTAAAGTTCAGTTTTGTTATTTGCAAACAACTCTGTGTGGCATACTCCCTGTTTCAATACATGGTAAATTCTACTTATTTTAATCAAGAAATTTAAAGATTGGTTTATATATATATATATATATATATATATATATATATATATATATATATATATATATATATATATATATATATATATATATATATATATATATATATATATATATATATATATATATATATATATATATATAAAGAGAGAGAGGAAGATAGACCATATTTAGCTTTTCTCACATATATATCTCTCTTCAGAGGGGAAATTTTTCTTAGAATTAGTTTTGAATTGACGAAGTTAATCTTTTAGTTGTCACACTGTGTAAGGGTACTTTTTCTTTATTTTAAAAAAATTATTTAGCACCCCCCCTCTCTATCTTTCTGTGCACACACACACACACACATATATATATATATAGTAGTGTAAAATTTATTGATATTGTCTGTACTTAAGATAAAAAGAAAAGAAAAATTAGTAATGGGCATTGCAAGTTCCAGTTATCACTCAAAAAATAAATATCCCATCCTTATATTCCATGTTTTAATATACTTATCTATGTTTAATATATTTAATGCTTTGAAGCATCGACAGCATTGTAACATTCATATTTGCAGTTTTTTTTTTGTTTGTTTTTTTGCCTCTTTTGCCCTTTAAGGTGTAAACTTTTATTAATTCCTCTTGCTTCTTCAGCATGCGATGTAGTATTTTAATTATTATTATTTTTACTAACATTACTATTATATATATATATATATATATCTGACTATAATTTTAATATTGTTAAATTTCAAAATTATCTAACCTGTTTACATAAATCTGTTTTTAATAACATTATTGTAAATCAGTTAGTTCGTATAAATAGGCTATGTTCTAAAGACAATAGGATTAAGCATATTTTAGACTTGAAAGCTGTGCTAACACGGAATAATTACCCCGAAAGTCTATCCAAAAACATAATTGGATGTTTTAGTTTTAATGAATAGTTTGTTCTGTTGCATTTAATAAGTTAAACATAACAATAAGATAAAATAGAAAAACTAACTACTAAAAATAAAAAATAAAATAAAAATCACAAGTAAAAATAAAAATAATAATAAAAATAACTCTTAGTAATAATAATTAAAAACTAAATTATTAAGGGTATAATAGTCCTAAAATTTGGTAACCATAGTAAGTCTGTAACTGACAATCCACTACCTCCATGGTTGCAAGTTTTGTGACGTCAGTCATCTTGCGGTTACATGTTCTTAACTTCCACTCTGTCTAGCGCCAGGCTTGGTGTTCTTTGGTTAAGTACTATTATTCAATTTTTAATCAATTCTTCTGTTTTTCATGGATTGTACGGTGTCTGAGTGTGTTTATTGTATAGATCATACTCATCGGAAACAATCCATTGGTTTTTAGACAGCATTGACACCGCTGATGAAGAAATGCTGCCTAAAACCTCTTTCAAACTTTTCATGTTATTTGTTCCTGGCTGCAAGTAGCTTTAGAGCTATTACTGGTTTTCTCTATCATCTATTTCTTATATATATATATATATATATATATATATATATATATATATATATATATATATATATATATATATATATATATATATATATATATATATGTATTGGTGACTGGACACAAACACTGTTTAGAGTCATGAGACTTTCTCATAAGATAATAAAGCAGAAGCATATTGTTCGTGAAAAGACATTACATAACAGTCTCTGTGGTTTATCACTGTGCACGAGAATACAAAAATGGGAAGAGAAAGTACATGATAATGCAGTGCCAACCGCAAATGAGAACTGATGGAGAAAGGTCATGTTATTGTGACTCCCTAGTGTAGTTAAACGATTGAAATAATTCGTCGAGCTTGCGATCAATAACATTTGACCGAAAGACTAGCAATGCATTCGTGTTTGTGTGTGTGTGTGTGTGTGTGTGGTGTGTGTTTGTGTTTGTGTGTGTGTGTTTGTGTGTTTGTGTGTTTGTGTGTGTGTGTTTGTGTGTTTGTGTGTTTGTGTGTGTGTGTTTGTGTGTGTGTTTGTTTGTGTGTGTTTGTGTGTGTGTTTGTGTGTGTGTTTGTGTGTTTGTATGTGTGTGTTTGTTTGTGTGTGTGTTTGTGTGTGTGTGTGTTTGTGTGTGTGTGTGTGTGTTTGTGTGTGTGTGTGTGTGTGTGTGTGTGTGTGTGTGTGTGTGTGTGTGTTTGTTTAAACAAAGCTTAACGAATTGGATAAATAAAAAACAAGGACTGGTGCTTTAGCTTGGTTCCATTTTTTTCATTCGATATAAAGGTTCTGTTTAATTTCATAATACATACAAACATGTATTTATATATATATATGTATGTATGATGCTCAAATATGAGTGTAGGTGTATACAGAATAAGACAATAATTCTTAATTCTTATGATATGGCAAGCCACATCCTATACTGTTGTTCCTAACATATGGGAAAATAAATCTTTTTATCATTTCTATTTCTCTTTTAAGACAGGTGTGTATTGAAAGACACCACAGGTTTTGAAAATTCTAGCAATTCACGCAATACATAGATAAAATTGCGGATTGCTATTATCACTGAATGTCGGCTTTTGAGTTATAACATTGGAGGGCCATTAATTTTTCACCTGCTTTTCGAATACTAAAAACTTTACAGAAAAGCAATGTTCCCGTCATCAAGGAAATATGAAAATTAAATCTCCCCTGAACAGCAATAAAAAGATAAGAAGGGTAAGGAAAAATTGAAATTTTATGAAAATGAAGCCAGAAATTCATATACCGTCTTATTTCAAGCTGTGATGTTATTATGTGGTGAAGCGCCTTTCTAAGACATAGACCCCCAGCTGGGTGAGTTCATTCACTGTATCATGCTGTGATATGTATTGCCACAAAGTAAAGAAATGCAAATAGGCTGGGCGGAAATCTTGGTAGCTCATATAAAGATGAGATATTAAATAAAGAATTCAAATGAATGTCTCTACTATATCAAAATATTGCAAAATTTAAAAAAAAATTCAGTGATCAATTAATGTTTACCATACGTTCAACAAAGGTAAGCAACAGTCTATCGCAGACAAACATATAAGGGAGATGGAAGTTCAAAATAAATAATATCTGCAAAGCTTTTAAAAATATTAAAGAACTTTAAAAACTTTAAAAACTTTAATTTTTAAAACTTTAAAACAAATTATTTTCTCCATTATTAAGTGTTTTGGCTGGTGTTTTAAAAGTATTTTTGAACGTAACAGATTTTACTGAGAGTTGCCTGCCTGTTCCTCTTTTGAAGAAGTGCGCCACAAATCTTTAAAAAAAAATAAATAAATAATTCCTCAAACGAAAAAGATATATCAGTAGAAAAACTAAATAAACTTTTAATGAACTGGTCATAAAATGTAATGTAATGAATGCTATCTTGAAAACTTTTCTCAATAATACAACATGCAAATTTCCTAACTTAAATTTTTTTATCATCCTTTTATGCTAAACACTTTTTTATTGGATTGTGTGTGTGAGCACTCACAAACATATATATACTCTTATCCATACATATAAGATGTATATGTATGTATATATAACATTATAAACATATTAGTTATCTAATTAAAGTCTGTCTAAAAAAGAATTTTTTCTTTTTCAAGATCAAACGAGGGAACTTTTTTATGCTGAGAATCACGAAATAAATATCTTAAATGCAATGAAATAAGCTATTAATCTATATTATTTGATGATAATATAAGGCTAATTATTATTTTTTTTTACATTTAATATTTCATTTCAAGAATAACAGCATATGAGCGAAAATTTGCAGCCTACATTTTCAACGAGTATACTCGTTAATTAGTGCAAATATATTTGCACTAATTTTTTTAGCAACCTCATATCATTCATACTTATTTTAATCTGTAAATGGACCGCAGAGATGATATTGGGCATAAGTTCTAACGCAGGGTTTCCCAAACTGGGCGATACCGCCCCCTGGGGGGGGGCGGAACGATCCAGGGGGAGAGGCGGTAAATTTAAGTTCAAACATGGCTACTAACACATCTGGCTGCAAAAAAAGATACCGATATTTTATCCTGGATTATAAGCTTAAGTACAAAAGTTTTCAATTGCATTTTCTTCATCCTATTGAGTGGAACATGGGTTCAGTTTAGCCACATAGCTGCTTACTAAAAACAGAAACCGACTACAAATAGCTAATCGAGATGATTTAAAAATGCTGTTCACAAAAATAGAGCCTAACATTAATTAATTGATAGCACCGCACTAAGTTCATGCTTCTTTCTCGGTACGATAATTTTCACTTTACCATTATCCTTCGTTATCTTCATTTTCTGGGTGTAATGCGAATGTTACTAATGAGTTTTAATAAATAATTTTATAATTTCAAGCTCTAAGGTGTCTTATTTAAAACAACCTTCTTTACTATGTTGAAGGACATAGATAGAAATATAGATGCATAAAAGAACGCAAATTTGTCACTACATCGCTGTTTGTTCGCTTAAGGGGACATCAAACTCCCCCTTTTTTTTTCAACTTTTATCTCTACATACAAAATGGAAATAACTAATAATATTTTTTACTACATTGAAGACACTTAAAATTCAAAAATAAGTATTTTGGGGCAGAATTAGGCCTTTTTTAAATTTTTTTTTCAAAAATGCTCCATGTGCATTCATTTACTTTTGATTTCTTCAATTTTTTTCTGAATTGTTAATGAAAGTGTTTGTTACAAAACTGGATATTATTCTTTGAAACTAAAATATTTCCCAAATTTATAGACCATGAAATGAAGTAAAAAGATGCAAAAATGTAAAAAAATAACAGTCAAATTAAAAAAAAATCATTCATGACTTTTGATTCATACAAAAAAAATCAATGCACAGTTATGTTTATATTTATATGTTAAATTTATATAAAAAATTTAAGGTTTTTAAATGATATGGAATGCGTATGGAGCATTTTGAAAAATGCTAGAACTAATTTAATTTTTTTTTTTAATTGGGCCTTATTCAGCCACAAAATACTTATTTGCAAATTCTAAGTATCTTCAGTGTAGTAAAAATAATATTAATTATTCTCTTTTGCATGTAGAGTTTAAAACTGAAATTGTCCACTTAAGAAGGAAAATTTCCAGGGGGATGTTGAATAGTTTTTGTTCTGAAAAGGGGGTGGTAGGCCAAATAAGTTTGAGAACCCCTGTTCTAATGATTGAGTATCATTTTTTGGCATAGTACAATTTTTTTTTTCTGAGACATTGGAAACTAAAATACTCATTTGTTACGTTAATCACTGATAAGGAAAGTGCTAATCGACTCAGATTAAATATAAAACTCAAAATTCAATTTTGATACTAAAATTCGCTTTTATAAAGGCTTTTAAACAAATGATTTATACATGCAATAATCGTAATAGATGTTAGAAAACTACCATTTTAACGGTTGGCTGGTTTTTTAAAGCTCGACTGTGTCTCAGTCTACTTAAATAGTTTTAAAAACTATTTTTGATGTCCTTTAAAATTTTCTAAGTTAAGCTTATCAGGAAAAATATCGCAACATCCAATTGTTATATTCAATCCTATACAGCAAATGAATTTTTCTTTTGTGGGCATATATCATACGTTTTAAATCTTTAATCTTGACACAATAAGATCTATATATATATAAAACGCGTAGGTATGCGGCACAAAAATCGACGACATTTCTACACTCCGAATGGCAACGGCTGCAACTACCAAATGTAAACATTAGCCGCCGTCCACAATTTGCAACCGCGTGACAACATAGATTTATGTACTGAAAACAGGAATGCCCAACATGAGGAACATAAAAGCGAGCTGCACGATCAAGTGAAAATTGGGAACAGTCTCAAGAAAGAAAGTGAAGAAGAAATAATTCATTCAGAGAGAGCATAAATGATCGCGAGGTTAGGCTTAACCGTCGCTAGCACAGCATCCAACAGCCACTAACAGTTAATTTTCAACTCTTATTTTCAGTAATTGCTGAATTTTTACTCCATTTTATAAATGAAGAATAGTTGAATTGTGAACAATAGTTCATACAGACAGTGATGTAATCCACACTTTTTTTTAGTACTTGCTGAATTTTTACTCTATTTTTTTAAGTGAAAAACCATTTTCTCCAACAATTTCTTATTTGATGTAACGAAAAAGTGTAGATATCTTAATTTTGAAAAATAGTACATACAGACAGGGATGTAATTTATAAAATCATTGGTGTTGGGTTTCTCAGTCTTATCTTTAACTCTGTTCTGAAGTAATGGAAATTCACATTTTTTAATCACGATGTTTTAGAAACAGCCGTATAGAGAATACCCCTTAACAACGTATATTTATGATGACAGTTAATGGTTACATTCCTTACATATGTTACTTTCAGTTGAGTTGTTTTGCAAAAGAAAATATAAAATTAAAAGCGACCATGCTGGTCGAGCAGCGGCTAGTAATTATAAAAAAGACGAAGCTAAAAAGAATTTTAAACGATTGAATATTTTAGATATATTTTATTTAGCTGAATATTTTATCAAAATTATTTATTCAATAGCATAAAATCCAACTTTTTTCCCCTTTTTCAGATCATGCAACTATAGAAGATTTGACCTAGAACTGGCATACATTTAAAGAAAAAGATAAGAAAGATATGATCATTGACTTGCATGGTTTTACTTCCTTTCTCATGCTTTAATTGATAGCCAAAATCTTTTTCCCTGCTGCGGTTTTGACTTTTGCATGCTGTTACTAACCCTATGAATGTTAAAATCCGTCTTGAAAAAGATGAAAGAATGTGGGATATTTCTCCATGAGATACGTGACTCGTTTACGCTTTAATTCAATAAACTATTTTTCTTACCCCTTTCTTGGAGCTATTCTAAAAATTTTCTGCACGCTTGCTTGTTTATTTAAATTGAGAACGTGCCTTTTGAAGATTTTTAAATGCGTGTAATTGAATTTCAATAGCCCGTATTTCAGTGGTCACATGCAGCATTAAACTTTATAATAAAAGTTTGCATTTAATAGAGTGTGATGTTTTCGGAAAAAGTAAAATTTTAAGACAATGCCTCTAAATAAAAAATCATGCAAAATATATTGATTTACAATAAGTATATTTGAACTAATTTAAAATTTTACATTTGAAGTTATTTCGAACTATAATAATGTATATATTTAGAACTATTTTTGAGAAAAAGTAAATATACAGTCGGACCTCTATTTAACGAAGTCTCTAAATCCCGAAAAAAAGTTCGTTATATGGAAAATTCGTTAAATAGAGATTTACCTTTTAAAATACTTTAAACTACACAAGACAGATTTTAAATTCATAAACACTCAATATTATTAATAAAAGTAATTACTCACACCTTTATTTTGTAAATTAATGTCTATTTGTTTTATATATCTTACCCATCAAACAGAAATCTTCAAGGAACAAGAATAATACAAAACATTGTCCGGGAATACACCGTATTTTCAATAAAAAAAATTAGAATAAAATTAATGAATTTTAATGGCACTATCGCATTTATTATACCAAGTAATTTTAAGCTTACATTACCACATGCGTCCTTAAATTTAATTACTGATAAAGTTTGTTAATTTTGTCTCAGTTTTTTGTTTGAAAAAGTGTTTTCTCTCATAATACGTCTCGCATCTTTGCAAAACACCAATCACCCCTTCAGGCGTATTTTCTTCAAACTGTAATCCGCCTCGGAACGTGTTAAAAGAAAGTTAATGTGTTAAATGTGTTAAAAGAAAGTATTAATTTGAAATGTTCAGAAATATTTTGAGAAATATGGAAAAAAAAATATTGGATCACAAGAAAAAGTTCGTTAAATGGAGAATGCACTTCGCTATTTGGAGGTTGTTTTACGAAGAAATTGGCAAAATGTTCTTGGTTCCAAGGAAAAGTTCGTTAAATAGAGAAATTCGCAAAATAGAGGTTCGTTAAATAGAGGTCCGACTGTAGTTCTAAATCAGAGAAGGAAAAATTCCACTTTGATTTTTTAATTATTTTCAGACTGATCTTTATTGTTCACATATTTTTCTTCTTCTCTGGTTTACTTGTATGAAATGTAAGCGTAACTAAAATAACAAATAGCAAATTTTTCTGACTGAATTCCAGTTTCACCGAAATATTGCTACATATATTTAAATCTTCTTTCTAAATTTCCCTTTATTTACTTCGAGTAAGAAATATTTATCTGATATATTTTACATTTATTTTAAATTAACGAAATTTTTCATCTAATTTTATAGTTTTAGTAAAAACAGTTATAACTGCCAGGCATTAAAAATCTACGTAATTTGAGTAATTTTCAGTATTTTCAGATTTCATATGCTATTTATGATTTATATCATAATATATGATTTTAAACAATTTCAGATTTAGACAAAATGGAAATGGTTTTCAGAGTTACGATGGGGAGCAAGACAATCTTTTCATATTTCAGTGAAGTGGAATACCATCGTAAGTATCAAAAGTAAAAACAATTAGAGTTAGAAGTATTTACTTTTTAAGTAAAACTTGAGCATTCCATACCATTTCAACAAAACCTATAGTACGCAATGAAAGCTAGAGAGGTTATTAAGACATTCTAGAGAGGTTATTAAGTGGTTGATGTATCTATTTATGATATTCAGCAAAACATTTGATTGCATAGTTAACAAACAAATTAATAAATTCTAGCTCAGATATAGAGAGAGGATTAATATCCCGGGGAAATTTTCTCCCTTGGATGAGCATCAAAATGCAAGGAGAATTTTAATCTTTCTCAGTTTTTGTTTTGTTTTGTTTCTCAGTTATTAAAATTCACTTTGCATTTTGATGCCCATTCAGGGAAGAAAATTTCCCCGGGATATTTAATCCTTTCTATATATCTTAGCTAGAATTTATTATTTTGTTTTTTAACTATGCAATAAAATATTTTTCATAATCAAATGAATTTCATTAATAGATTAATCAACCACTTAATAACCTCTCTAGAATATTTCATAATTTTAGATTTAAATAATAAATTCCCACCCACCATATATATATATATATATATATATATATATATATATATATATATATATATATATATATGAATCCTTATTTATTTATGAACTCTTACAAATGTACAAATAAAGTTGTATACATACATAATAAACGCAAAGTTAATGGATTATAATTATTAGAGTCACACTGTATAAACTAGGTAAATACAACCCATTAATTATCTCTATTTAATTACTATAGAATTTGGAGTTCTATTTTTGACCATGCTCTTTAAATTAGGAGCTTTTAATCTGTGAAAAACAGTCATTTTTTATAAATCTTTTTGCCTCTGGATTCCTTCTATTACTGAATAGGATTTATTTTACTATGAAATGAAGTAATCATATGAGATAAAATGCAAATACTTTTCCTCTTAAATGCCATAATTTTTTTAAAAGTCCTTTAAATCAGAGGGTGATAGAAATAAAGAGTTTTAATTTGCTCTTAAATTGTAATTTCCTTATCTTTTAACGAAGGAAATATGTAATTACCAAAGATTCTATTTAAATATATTCCCTCATGTCTCTTGCATCATTATCTAAATCATTTGGAAACACCAAGTTTTTCAAATCATAAGTTACTGTTGTCAGTTCTATAGAATCTAAACAGCAAATGAATTCTCTGAAAAAAGGAACCTCGCTTTCCAGACATATTCCTCACTCCATTTCCTTGCGGCAACACATTTAATCATTAATCAAAAATGTCTGTATTACTATCAAAGTACCTAATGATGAATGTTAATTATTGTACTGAAACAAACATAGCATACTCATGTTTGCCTTCGGCATCTATATGAGATCCCTTATTAATCATTATCCACCTTTTTTTGTTTAAATTAGGATTATGTTTCATAACCAATAAGGAATAAAATAACTTGCAGATTCTTGAGATGGACGAGAGGACATTATTGAATCACAAGTACAATGCTTAATTTCAGCTCACTGTTTTTCTAGGCATTCAAGTTCTTTAATTTGCCCTATTACTCTCCAATAACTTGAAATTTCTGACCAGGTGAGAAAGATTTAGACAATACCTACATGTTTTATTATATGCCTCATCTACGCGAAATCTAATATTAGTCATCATCCTTATTTTTTAGAGAAATTCAGAATCCTTATATTACCCCTATAGCAAATCTAGAATTCATTGCTGGTTCTTATGTAGAACGTAAATACAATCTCGAATTTCGAGGAGCTACCTCAAATTCAGCTCACTTTCCTACAAGAAATGTCGCAAGTCCAGTGGAATGGAATCAAACTTCCGATCTGGCAAACTAAATTTTTATGCTTTAAATTAAATTAAGGATCTAATTCTGACATAATTGTGGCCTAAGTGGATATAAGACAAGGAACCGGTTAATCATGTCAATGCGAGATTTTTTTAATTAAAGTTACCAATGCATTGAGTGGCCAATTGGTTATGACCATCGTACAATTTCATGCAAGACAGCCGTCACATCAAGCTGTTTCTGCAAGAAGGTAAGACTGGTATACAAAGGGATTGCTGTATGATTAAAAAGACAGTAGAGGAGTATAATTTGTGAAGGAATGGGTAAAAAACGTGATTTAACGGACTTTGAACATGGATGATTGTGGGTCCTAGAAGCAATGGATCGAGTATAAGCGAAACTATTCCGCTTGCTACTTGTTCTAAAGCAACTGTTGTTCATGTTTACAAAGAGTGGGCTTCCAAACAAAAAGAAAACACAGGATCTCAACGTAAGGTGCGTAGACGTCACCATCTACGAGAAGTTGGAGAAGAAAGGAAAGTTTCTATACCTATCCACCCCGACAGAAGGACAACAGTACCTCAAATTAGAGCTAATCTTAATCAGGGGCCAACTATGATGGCCTCTTAATGTACTGTTCGCTGCTACACAATATCGGGTATGGAAACCGAAGGTCTGTTGGAAAACCTTTGCTATCTGCAGCTGACAAAATCAAACATCTCCATTTCGCACAGGGTCACAAGGATTGGACAGTAAATGAATGGAAAAGGGTAACAGAGCCCGATAAATCACGTTTTTAGCTACACGATGCAAATGGCAGAGAATATGGAGAAAACAGCGCAAACACACTGATCTATTCCTTTACCACAACATATCAAGCTGGTGGAGGCAATGTTATGGTTTGGGAGAAGTTTGCCTGGCATTCATTGGTCCTTTAACTCGTTTGGAAGAACATGTGGATTTAAAAAGGTATTTTAATATTGTAGCTGACTAAATACATACCGTTATGTTGATGATTTACACCCTTGGAGATGGATACTTATGACAGGACAATGCTACTGACCATTAAGCTCACAGTGTTCACAAATGGTTTGAACGCAGGACGGAGACCTCACTCTGCTTATTTGGTTTCAACAATCACCAGATCTGAATCCAATTGAGCATTTCAGAGGTGAGGTCGAAAGAGACATCAGGCAGCAGAATACAGAACCATCAAATGTCAGTGAACTGGAAAGTGCAGTAAATCGGATATGGTTTCACATTCCCCAAGCCACCACTTACATCTCATAGAGTCCATGACAAAGACAATCACAGAGAGCAAAAGATGGTCAAAAGATGTACTGAGAAGGTGGTCATAATAAATTGACTACTCAATGCACATGGAAAGTGCATGTGATCCACAAAAACTTCACTAATTGTACAAATGTAATTTTTTGGTAATTAAGATAATCATTTGCATAAATTGACGATTTATCAGCAAATTACTGAAAGTGAGTTTTTTTTTTAGATGATTTGGCTGGCAAATTGATGTTCAAGGTTAATATTCTTGAAGCAATGTTGAAATTTATGGTTTTGTCTCTCCTCTGCTCCCAAAATATGATCCTATTAAAATTTAAGAAAATATCTAAACATTAAAAATTATAGGTTTAAGTGCGGGAATACAGGGGTATTTAACATTTTCTATGGAAGATCAGCTACCTACACCGAGTGCCGTAACAAGCCATTCCTGTGCCTTGGGGAAGAATTTGCATTTGGGCCCCTTAATTAATTAGGTTTTGGAAAATAATAAAACAAATACAGTATTTTGGGCCCCCTTTCCAAGTGGGCCCTGGGTGGGTGTCCCTATTGCACCTGCCTAGTTACATCACTGCCTACACCTTTTATGTTTTAATTTTTAAATTAAGGTTAAAATGCAAAAAATGACCTCTTATCACCAAAATATTAACGTAGAATGAATCAACGATTCATGAATAGAAATTTTAAGTTCTAGTCAATAATTTAGTATCCGTATTTGACTGTTTGACTAAAAGATTTGTTTTTAAATATCGTTTTTCTAAAATCTAGTGTTGCGAGATTAAGTCTAAATATCTGAACAGTGAAAAAATAAATTTCATTGCAAAAATTCAGGTTTCCGTAACTCCACTTATAGAATTTTCTCCCCCTCAAATCCATTAAACAATTCCTTTATCAAGGACTCGAAGCTTCTGTCAAACTGGGAAACATTCCCAGCCTTAATGCCACTCTTTTCGCTTTTGTACCGTTCGCTTTTCATTCTTCTTTTTTTTTTCTTTCCTGAAATGAAGCAACTTTTTCTTCCATCATCAACAACCCATCGATTCAAGGTTTTTCAGAGGTTAAACATAAAAGGATTTTCAGTCGTTGAGGTTTAGAATTTTCTCACCTAAGGTACCAGCAACTAATGGTCTCTCCTTCGAATACCGGTTCTGCCTGATTACCAAGAAGCTCATGATTTCTATCTTGAGGCCTAACTCTTTGTGTAACATCCTACAACAAGAGATCTGAGTTACCCCTCCCTGGACTGTTTTTTAACATACTTTACAGATGCATTTTTTTTTTTTCAGTGAGGTGTTATGCCAAGCCATATGGTTTGCTAGAAGTTCAGCAAAAGGGGAGAAATTTTTAAAACTTTTTAAAATACAATTGAACAAATAAATTGAAATAACAGTATAAATATTCAATTTTTTTTTTTTTACCTCAGTTTTTCCAATTTTTCCCTTCGTTTTTTCTAACTTCAGAGCTAATTGAATAGTTTCATGCATTTCAGACTTATCTGAATTTTAGATCAGACCAGGTAAAAATTGTCACTGGTTATTGAAACAGCTTACACAGATGGTTGAGGAACTGAGTGTTGAGCAAATAGCTCGTCTGGATGTCAGAGAATCACGAAAGTAATAATAGTATATATCGTGCGTTAAGAAAATTGAATAAAGAAATCATACTGTGAACTACATTTTATTCCCTTTCTTACTAAAGAAAGACAAGATTTACACTATTTCTCGTATTCTGACATATTATATCTTGGATACTTCATGTAAAAATTTGGATATTCGTGTACGTATGTGTACCATCTAACCTTTGAAAGAAAAGTCACGCGTGAAAATGTACAACATGAAAAAAAGGAATGAACATTATAGGGAATTTTTTTACCCAACTTTTTTCCAGACCTCGAGCTATATTTTCCAATTTTTTAAAATATATTAACCACTGATTTGTCAAAAGTTCTATTAATTCTGCATTGTGTAAAGTACATTTCCTAGATAATTTTCATGTTAACTACGTATAAATCATTTACTATGCTTCTTACCCCTATATGATGCAATATAATTTTACCTCTATATTATATCATATAGAGGTTTACTTCAAGGAGAGCTGTGAAAAAGTTAATTTTAAAAGAACTCTTTCTAGGGAATAGTGATTTTCTTGTGACATCTCAGTCAAGTCCTGTCTATGAGGCATTAGAGATATCTCTCTCTATATGTACGTAGTAATATGTCACATGTATTTTCAACCAGTTTTTTTCTTCTTAAAGTCTTTTTATATAATTTTATGGAACATAATTTTTTTGGTGTACTTACATCAGCAATATAGATGGAAAAAGGTTGTTTAACATCAAAAGGAAAATATTTCATGTTTTAGAAATAAAATGTATATTTCAATATACATTCGAAGTACATACAACGTACATACATTGTACATTTCTATAATGAAAATGCGTCTCCTAAAGGGTTCAAAGATTTTTTACAAGTGGACTTTTAGAAAATCGCATATTAAGCAACAATATAAAATAAATAAATTATCTTTTAAAACATTCAAAATTTAATATATATATATATATTTATATATAAATAAGAATAAGATGAAAGAGAAAACCAGTAATAGCTCTAAAGCTACTTGCAGCCAGGAACAAATAACATGAAAAGAAAAGTATGAATAAGGTTTTTGACAGCATTTCTTCATCAGCGGTGTCAATGCTGTCTAAAAACCAATGGATTGTTTCCGATGAGTATGATCTATACAATAAACACACTCAGACACCGTACAATCCATGAATAACAGAAGAATTGATTAATAATTGAATTAAGTTTGATTAAAAGTACTTAACCAAAGAACACCAAGCCTGGCGCTAGTCAGAGTGGAAGTTAAGAACTTGTAACCGCAAGATGACTGACGTCACAAAACTTGCAACCATTGAGGTAGTGGATTCTCAGTTACAGACTTACTTAGGTTACCGTATTTTAGGACTATTTTCCCCTTAATTATTTAGTTTATTATTATTATTATTACTAAGAGTTAAGTTTATTATTATTTTTATTATTATTTTTATTTTTACTTTTGATTTTGATTTTTATTTTTAGTAGTTATTTTTTCTATTTTAACTTATTGTTATGTTTAACATATTAATGCAACAGAACAAACTATTCATTAAAACAAAAACAACCAATTATGTTTTTGGATAGACTTACGGGTAATTATTCAGAGTTAGCACAGCTTTCAAGTCTAAAATATGCTTAATCCTATTGTCTTTAGAACATAGCCTATTTATACGAACTAACTGATTTACAATAATGTTATTAAAAACAGATTTATGTAAACAGGTTAGATAATTTTGAAATTTAACAATATTAAAATTATAGTCAGATCTTTTGTCGTATAATTCAAAAGTAAATTTGCTGTGAGTATTTAATTTAATATTAATATCTAAAAAGTTTACATTAATATTATCATGGATACTTGAAGCATTACCACCTTGTGGTACACCTTTGGACTGTAAGTATATACTATTATTATGAACTATGTAATTATGTTTAGTTACTAATTCTAGGGGCCTATTGAAACAAGTTAGTTTAATTTCGTTGCTCAATTAAGAGTAAATAGGTAATTATGATCGCATATTCTATGAGTTAATGCAAATCGGGATATGGCTTTTGATTTTGACCTTATTAATTTTTTTTAACTTCATTTAAACTGCCAATTTTGTAATTTTTCTTGGAAAATATAGCTTTAAATTATGACAGAGAATTTGCACTGCAATCCTTGCATTCATTCTCGCAAGAGCCCTTACTTAAAATATTATTCTCTCTGTATAAATAAACAAATTTATTGTCTTACATATCTAGATGTTTTGCTGTATCAGTGTATACGGGAGCTATATCTGGCTTCATAAGATAAAGTTTATGGTTCAAAATTCTTGAACATTTACTTCAATATGATATTAATTCTAGGATTATGGGATTATTCGACCTTGGAAAACACGTCATCCACACTTTAAAAAGGCGACTTCTCATGTTTGGAAAATACACTGCAAGAATTCAGCATGAGAAAATATTCTTTATTGATATGTACTCTTTCGTTTAAACCTTTGACTACACACAGGCTGATTGTTTTACAAAATCATTATCTTATATTACAATGGTATGAGAGGCTCATCGCAAAATCTCTAAGGAGTCAACAATTTCAAATTATCAA
>OU015501.1:107966484-108008984 GCA_907164885.2 Dolomedes plantarius
TTAATATTTCTTGAATTTTTGGTTATATATTTCTTGGAATTTCTAGCAGCCCTTTACCGCAGGAACACTTCGAGCCCATTGATGCAGTACTAATTGTGATTAAACTTGAAGTGACAGATATCTCTTGAAACGATAAATTAACGCTTTGATTTTTTTATTTTCATTTAACTGTCCTCTCCACCAGTTTTAATGATACCTTTTACATCTATCTGGACACCGCCCGCATAGTAAAGGAATTTGTATCGCGAGGTTCCACAACCAACACTGCTCGCTATGTGCTG
The DNA here is from genome assembly GCA_907164885.2 of Dolomedes plantarius. NCBI lineage: Eukaryota > Metazoa > Arthropoda > Arachnida > Araneae > Dolomedidae > Dolomedes > Dolomedes plantarius. The sequence continues at coordinate 107,966,766 of OU015501.1, forward strand.
TCACCTCACAGGGAACATTGCTGATTCAATTATACGGTGCTCCCATAAAGTAGTCAATAAATTTGTGGTTTTGATGGGCGAGGGTTTTCTGGACAAAGAGCCTGCCTATATGTATATGAATGTATAAAAGCATATTCAGTTTGAAGGATAAGGTTTGATACTGTTGGTGGAAGCACTGAGATGGTGAGAGATGTGGTTGATTGCTATGTCTCGTTTACAATGCTTTGGATAAATTTAAAAAGATTTAAGTCCTTCAAACTAGCAATTGTTCTAAAATCATGGATTGTGGTCTAATCTAAATTATCTAACATTGTAGAAAACTATAGAGTGAATCTAGCTCATTTCTTCAATTTTTCTTGATATTTTTTTTTTACATTTTTAAAAGTTCGATATGTGAAATGATAAAGCATTCAACTTTTCAGATTTTATGTATTTTTTTATTTGTTGTTTTTAGGATTTGTATGACTAATTATTAGAGAAACAGAAGAAAAATATCAACGAAACATATTTCTTTTATTTTTCTTTCGAAATACTTTTTATTCTTCCATCATCAAGCAACATTCGCAGGCATTTCAGCAAATAACATTCGCCCATTCCAAACCTCTATTTGTTGGCTTCTTTATTATTGCAGCACTTTTCAGGGGTACCCAATGTCAGTCGTTGCCCTTTTTAAATATACTAATTGATCATTACTTTTAACATTTTCTAACAATGCTTAAAACAATATGATTAAAAAAAAATTTTTTTTTTCGTTTTCGCTAAAAATGAATTTTTACAGGATTCAAATAGATTTAAAACGCATACGACTACTTTAAGCGGATGCTTAGTTCTCATGCAGTATGTAACGCTACAATTGAGGCGGCCAATAATCTTGAAGGAATTCCAAAAACTTGTCCAAAATAGTCCAAAAACTTGTAATAAGGGACTGGTAGTGGAGCACCGTTGTTATTCTTGCCGACCGAATCAGACAGCTCTGTTCGAGTTCTTTGGCCGCCTTCAATTTTCGCCATTTGCTATCTGGAAAGTTCGTGAAAGCTCCTGAGCTGGTATCCACTTCATAACTCAAGTGAACACCTTTGATAGACCACCCATGACGATTCGTGCGAAAACTGTCCCGTTTCTAGTGTAAGCGGGTCCAAATCGCTTAAAATCCACTAAAAGGCAACGCCTAACTTCACGCACCATTACTAAAGATGATCCGAGATTTCGATTGTCGTTATTCAAGCAGAGCAATGCCTTTATCTTCTTTTTTTTTTTCCCTTTTGGAAATACCGCGTTTCGTTTGCTCATTCGTGATATTTTCCAAGTTTCAAGGTCACCGTCGAACATGATCATCCTACTTCCATCAGTTTGATCGTGCATGCGGCTAATGAAGGGCTAATAACTAACAAGCGAAAACTATCGGCATATCTTCTTTTTAATATTCACTTGCAAGGAATAATATTAGCTATTCTTTTGCACCCGTCGTCCAGATGTTTTCGCAATGAGATTCTATACTTCTGGGTAAAAACTGAAATTATATATAATTTTTGATTATTTGGCTTACTTAAAATTATCTAGGTAATTATGGACAACAGTCGAAGAAGTGTCGCCGTCAAATATAATAGCGTATTCGAATAAAGAAAAACACGCAATGTACATTTCAAAAACAGTTTTATCAAAACGAAATTATAGGGCAGTTTTTAAATTTAACTATGTTTTCTGTCCATTAAATGCTGTCCTGTGCAATCAAAATTATCCTTTGTATTAAAAAATATCAGCAGATAATTAGGGAAATACATTTTGTGTCACTATCATAGCATATATGTGTATTTTTAAAAAACTTTTTTACTTTGAATAAAAATCAAATCATTATCCAATGATATGTTTGAAGATGTCGTTAAAATTGTTAATGAGCAACAGACACAGGTGTCATGGTAGCACAAAACTTTGTTTTTAGTAATGAAATTTATTCAAAGTAAACAAAGAACTTTATGTATTCTGAACTGTCTGGAAGGTATAGAGCATAATGATTTGATGCTAAATGATTTGATGCTAATGATTTGATGCTAAAATGAACTATCTCAGGTTATAAATAAATAAATAAAAAAAATAAAATAAAATAAAAAAATTAAAATTAAAAAATTTAAAATAAATAAATAAATAAATAAATAAAACACTTCTCTGCCTAAAACAACTTACAACTCTACATCATATTTTGTATATTTGGTTAAAATGCTAAATTTATTTTATCTGTAGACCTTTACTGGGTTTTTTTTTTCAAGAAAACTGCTAGCCGTAACGATAGCAAATTCATAAAAAGAAAAAAATATTCTACATGAATCGTACAGTGTTATATTTACTTTGCGAAAATCAATGAATATTATTTCATGTGATTTAAAAAGCAATGAAATGCTTAATACGAAATACATTTAATCACATTAAACCGCTTGGTGATTTGATCAGTTAGTAGCTAGGATGGAAAATATTGCAAAGAATTAATTTCCAACCAATAAATGCGTCCCAAAAGACTACAATGTATTCTGTTTATAACTTATAGGTTAATAGAAACTGGATACCGTGTTTCTCGTTCTTATTAAGCAATATTAAGCACTGGGGAACTGATTAAATTGACTGTTTGTGTTGAAGCTGTTGTGCGGATTAACCAGAAGATTAATGCATTGCTTCAAAGGATAAACGGAGATTCTGTATGTACAGAAAATATCAGTAAATGGATAGTATTTTCTTATCCAGTTATTCCTGGGACTATTTTATTACATTATTTTTCATGCATGGTAGCCAGCTGTGGGACTTCCATAAGGGGGTTATTTGCTTTCAGATATTCACTTAGAGCTCATAAATCTTTATACTATCTGGTTGATAATTGACTTTGTAGGTTTCAGTGTTTACAAAACATCAGGTAAGTAATCTGTAAATTTTAACGGTGACGAGTTTCGAAATGAATGAAAGTAATCAGTTGACTAATTGATAAAACTAGGGGCCAGCATTTGTTGATTAATTAGCAGTCAGCAAAGGAAGGAAAAGTATAAGCCTGCATATATTTATTTAAGTTGCACTCCTGAATAATATATTAACTAAAGCTGAAAATGTATCCACAACTTTCTTTTAAATGAATAGAAATATAGAGTGATTCAAACATATGACATGATGTTTCAACAAAAAGCGTACAGTTATCCAACATGAAAAATCTCCGAGATCAAAAAGAAATAATCAAATCAATGACTGTATCAGTGGGTTGAATTAGGACCAGACTGGACGTCGCATTACTCTTCATACGCCTGCAACTGGGAACCGATTGGAGGAACAAGGTCACCTCTGAAGAAGTCACGAACATCATGGTTACACAATAAAGATTAAAAATATATGACAAGAAACAATCTTTAGCTGAAATTACCTATCCCCTTCGAGATTCTTCGTATGATGATGGACATTCATAGAATGTAAGGATGGTTTACCATTTCACATATTCATGTACAGACGCCATGGGGTTCTAATATTCTAAAACCTTCTTCTCATCATATCTCCAACTCACTTTCCATTGTTTGTATATAAATACAAACTGGGACACAAAATCTGAAATTGTCTACCTTGATTCTTCCATCAGCATGTACAAATACCGGATCATATCACAATTTTTAACAATAAGATGTACAGTATCGATGTTCCATCGCAAATTGAGGATGCCTCGTTGCTTTTCCTGACAGCATGGGACGTACAGCAATGGTGTGCTCATCTGTTTCTCAAGCCGAGTTCAGTCGGAAACAAGTAATGCTTACTAGCATTCGTATTTTTAGCAATTTATGCAATTGGGGCAAAACTTTTTACAGTAAATCTGCTTAGTTTACGATTCCTCCTCTTCCCCCAACTACTTTTTATTTATTTATTTATTTATTTTTTTTTTTACACTGGAAATTTTTTCTTGATAGGTTTCGATTCCTAAAATTCTCCTGTTAGACTTATAATTGGAAAAAAATAATAGAAGTAATTGTTTCAATACTAGCACCACGATCCCATACAAAACCACATTCAAACAACATTTGCTTTCTTCTTCTGAAACTGAGATTCGTTTCCTTCACAAAGATAGTGGATCAAAATCTTTTATTTATTTTCACAACAGTAACGGGGCATCACTTTCTATAGTCCCTAAACTCTGCTGAATCAGCGGAGTTTGTTTACTTGACAAAAGCTATTCAGGATCTTAAAAAAGAGATTATAATCCTACAAGACCTCCCGAATTAGGATTTTTTTCTGTATTGTTTGTCTACTTCGAAACTTTACTAATGGTAGAAGGGTAAAAGTGATGGTTAAAGTTGTGAGCTGAAATAATGAATGATAGACCTGTAAGGCCAGACTTCTTAAAAGCTCTTATAATGTTTCGACTCCTATGTTTCTTTTATGGAAAAATATGAAAATAATTCGTAATAAATTGCTTTAAGATATCCCTATTGCTCTAACAGCCAAAGTGAAATCTCAGTGAACGTGCCTTTTTGACTTGTAGATCTCTCCGTGGTCTATCACCACTTGCTCGCTTCATTTGTAGTACATAACCAATTGCTCGTATGTATGCACGCACACTCACATATTTTTGCTGTATTACATTTCTTATAAGAAAGTCCTTAAGATTTTTTCCTAATCATTAAACCTTTTGGACAGTTTATCCATGCATTGTGATTATTTCATTTTAAAAACATAAAAATAAAATTTATGAGTTGGTAGGGCCATTAGAATTTAACCTAAAATTTTGTTAGGGCCTTTTTTTTCTGCCTCTTTGTAGCTTCTTATCGGAGTCCCTTTGCAATTATGAGGCAATGGGTTTATAGTACATAACCAATTGCTCGTATGTATGCACGCACACTCACATATTTTTGCTGTATTACATTTCTTATAAGAAAGCCTTAAGATTTTGTCCCAATCATTAAACCTTTTGGACAGTTTATCCATGCATTGTGATTATTTCATTTTAAAAACATAAAAATAAAATTTATGAGTTGGTAGGGCCATTAGAATTTAACCTAAATTTTTGTTAGGGCTTTTTTTTATGCCTCTTTGTAGCTTCTTATCGGAGTCCCTTTGAATTATGAGGCAATGGGTTTCAAATAATTTTAGGCTTAATACCCATTTTGACAATGCCATTGTATTACACGTGAAATGAGAAAGGAGTTTCTGGTATATAGCACGTCATAAGCTTATCACGAAGATATACATAATTTATCATATAACCCAAGCCAGAGCGATTAGTTTGCGTGAGCACACAGGCATGTTTTTTTCTTTTTCTCTTACATTCTTACCGATGGGCAATTCTAATGAGGGCAATACCGCTCTTATCTCGGAACATAGGTATGTATTACTGGTAGAAATAATCATTCTGTAAATTTAGGGAAATTAAATGCGCGGACTTTTAAAAGAATATAAAGAATGCCTTAAAACTAAAAAGAATAAATTGTTTTATCCACGGAATATAAAAGGTCGAAGGGTAAAAGCAATATGTTCCGAAGTAACGAATGACAGTGTGGGCAGGGTCAAGACTTCTTAAAAGTTGTCTGATAGTGTTCTAACCCAAAACTTTCTTTTACGAAAAATAAAATGAAACAGACTCTTCAAAAATTACTTTATGGTATCCCTTTTTATCTAATAACTAGCTGAAAACCCGCGCTTCGCTACGGAGTACATTCAAATTAAATACAACGGTCAACGTATGCAATTTATGCCAAAAAATAAATATATATATTTATAATAAATGCGATGATCAATGTATACAATTGATGTAAAATATCTATCTATCTATATATATATATTTATAAAAAAATCGTAAGGGATATGCATTTTTTGGGGATAATATCCAATCGTCTGCTGCATTAGAAAGAGAAAAAAATATTTTTTTTGTCTATTTAGTTGTTACGCACGTGACGATAAATTTATTGAAAGTACCAGAAAAAGAAATCACGTGATCGGCATTTAATAAATTAAATTCTAAAAATTAATCTTTAAAAATTCACCAAAAATCAGAAAATGGAGGTAAAAATTCGAAAAAAATTTCATTTTGAAGGAATTTTTATGATCTTTGTCGTGATATAAATTTTATAACCCTCAATGTATTATTTTAAATGCAAACGCAAAAAAAGTTTAAAAAACAGCTTAAAAATTTAATTTAAAAAATCTAAGAAGAATTTTTGAAAAATCTTTCTTAGTGCACCCCTACACTATTAGAAGAATCGCCATGCAAAATTTCAGCCCTTTAGGTCCAGCGGTTTGGTCTGTGCGTTGTATGTCAGTCAGTCAGTCAGTCAGTGAATGAATGAGTCAGTTACGGAACTGTTTTATATATATAGATAGAAGTGAAATCTAATTGAACGGGCATTTTTGAACCTTAATTTTTCAAGTCCCATATTTCTTAAAATGTATTTTTCTATTATTTGTATTTTTTAATACCATGTTTTGTAACAGTGGAAAACTTTAAATTGGTTAAATAAATTTGCTTGAAAAATCCTTTGTCAATATTGAGTACACATTTGCATTTTTAAAGAATTCATAGAAGGAAATCACTAGCAGAACACAAACTATTACTTATTGATCACATGTCTTAACTGTCTTTATCAAGCAAATAAATGAATTCTAGAAAATGAATTACTAACAGGGTCCGTCCTAGAAAAATGTGATTTGGAAAAGAAACACGGAACCACCACTAGTGAAAGAAATCATGCATTAAAAAGAACTTAAAATATTCATTCTATATTGCGGAAAATCAACTGTTTTCCGATTTTGTAGTTTTGATAAGAATGATCAACTAGTTCTTAAACGCAGTGTAAAATCTCATGGTCCTCAAACATAAAATATCAATAGGGATTCAAAAAATATCACTTCAGCCATAACTTTTTAAATTCTACCTTAAAAATTCAGGCGCCCGCATCATAAAGTGGTTTGCCAAAGAGGGGTCGGGATTGAATCCAGGGTAAGGCATGTGCTGTTCCCTCATAAGGGACAGTGTCGGTTCACTTATATGATGCTCCGTAATAAAGAAGCCAACAAATTCGCAGTGTAGATGGACAAAATGACCTACTAAGTGGCAGGAAAATCCAAAAACCTCACATTTTCAAACAAAATATATATGAATTTCTATAAGGACTTATTACCAGGAATATGTTATATACGACGTAATATTTCACAATACGTCGTACAGTTTGTTAATGAAAAAAAAATACTATTGTTCAGAACATAACAGATGATAATTTGTTTCATTAATACAGTGTAAAAGATTTGGAATCCAAATTATCGAAAGTCTCATTGCATCTCGAGACAATAGCAGGTTCAGTCTTATGTAAGAATTACCTCATTCCGAAGTTTTTACAAGCTTGGCATTCTTTTCGCCCTTTTTTTACCATGTGATGGAATATTTTAAGCGTAAGTAATCGTGTCTTGCAGAAAGAAATAAACCAAGTTTTCATGCGATGGAGAACTTAGCATCCAGTCAAGCAAATTTCTTGAAATGAGTAGGCATTGTACGTCAATTCATTGGAAAAAACTTACGAATAAAACTGCATTTGTATAAAATTGGTAAACTAAGACTTTCAAAAATTGATTAGACTCAGTTCTTCGCATCAAATAAGAGTGACCCAAAGTGGGTTAGAGCAGTGGTTCCCAACCTTTTTCAGCTGGCGACCCACCTTTCCTTATCGGAATACCTCCATGGTCCATCGGTCCATGGTGGAGTAAAAACCTTATATGTATCGTATCCCTTCCTTATGTATATATAATTTTATAACTTACCATCAAATATTGCATATATATATATATATATATATATATATATATATATATATATATATATATATATATATATATATATATATATATATATATATATATATATATGCCTTTTTGAAGATACAGACTGATTATTGATAGACAATTTGTGTTCTGATTTGAAAATGGTTGACAAAATATAAGTACTTTGTAGCAAAGCAGTTATTTATTTAACAATAGATATATGTTTGCAATATATGCAACAAGTGGCTTCATACTCACTAACAAATGCTCCTAGGTGAAGATAAAAACTACAATTATAAAAGTACACAAAGACCATTTTAATAGTTTTAGGATCGAGTCGGGACCCACCGGTTGGGTACCGCTGAGTTAGAGAATAAGTTTAGTAGATAAGAATACGTTAGAATGATGTACATTCTTCTTGGATAAGATTAAACTATTTTTGTTTAAGAGACAGAAAATTTTATTTGTTAATTTTTTTTCTTACCATCCACATTTTGAGCAATTTTTTTCCCTCAAATGAGATTATATCTGTAGAATATATTGCACGTAATAAATACATAAACAATTTGAAACTTTTTCTGAAGAAAATATAAAATTCAAAATTTTAACCATGTCGAATCAAAATCTTTCTTTATGTATTTTTTCACTTTTGAGAAGAGGGCAAATTTCAGAAAAAAATGCCCACAAGATTTTAAAAATTTCCTTCGTGAAAATTTTTAATCACTCTGAAAGTGAAAAAAAAATAATAAATTTTTTTTAAATATTTGTTTCGGAGAAATTTTTGCTTGAAAAAATATTTCAAGAATTTTTACTCTAATTAAAATATGGTGATGTTAGTTTCATGAAAATAGAATAAAGGAGAGCTGTTTAAAATTTCATAGAGATACCTTGCAAAGAATTTTAGTTATATTCTTTTGAAGATGGGAAATCACGAAAAATTTCAATTCGAGATAAATTGGCGGCATAAAAATGCTGTATTATCGTAGAAAAATGCGATTTGGGTTATAAATTTTCAAAGCCCTATATTTATTTTTTTAAATGCCAAGAAAATAAAAATGGCTTTTGTACTCCGAACCCTATAAAAAATCTATAGCGTTTGGGAAACCCCGATTGTATGAAATCGAACTCTGAAACACATGTACGATATTTGAAAACAACTTGATCTCGAATATCATTTGGTTGAGGACAGAAACACCTGACCACTAGTTATGTCTAACGATTACTTTCTCAATTCTCTTGACAATTGTGACAAGATAATTACGTATCGCGCTATACCAGTTAATACATTGTAGTTTCCCACCAGTTGATGCCGTATGAATTATTCTGAGACTAATGGATCTCATTTATAGATGCGATTGCTCATTAAGCCCAAAGTCGTCGATTGCTGGTCACGAGAATACTTACTGCAGTCAAAACATACCAGCATGCTACAACCTGCTTCAAAAACAAATGCATAAGGTCATTTATCAAGTCTTGCAAAATTCCGATGGAGAATTTTTTTCTTCCTTTGATGATGGGCCTCAGTGCCGCGTCTTTTAGACTTGTGACGTTAATAACAGGGTAACGGAAATTTGGAAGGACGCGAACGAAGAATACGTTAGCGGGTGAACGGCACTCAATAACATTTATCAATGATCCGGATTAAAACAACTATTTAGGGATTATGGTTAAACAACATTCTTACATTTATTCAGTTACATTACTTGAGAAATAACCCTTGTGAATTAGTTAGGTGGTGAAAAAAAAATGCCTTTAATAACAACAGCATATAAAAAACATGACTCCATTTATCAGGGGTTATATATTAATCCAACCCGTTCTTTAATGCTTCATTTTAATATTGGTCATGCTTTAATGAGAATAATACAAAGTTTCCACTTCATACGCAAATAAAATAAATTCCTGTCAATATATTTACATACCCCAAAGCAAATCTTGAACGCACAACAATTTAAATTCATTGAGGAGAACGTAAAATTATATTATAATTAAAAATTTTTAGCATACCGCTGTTGCACATATATGAGGTTGAAACATTTCATCATTCAAAATTAATAAGATTTACTTTTGCATAAACATGCGTGCTTTCGAAGTTTAGCTACCGCGCTGACAAGTAATTGATTTTAAAAATTATATTTCCCTCTACTTATACCTTTATTTGAATACCTTTCAATGAATAAAGGGGAATTACTGAATAACAAAGCCACTGTCTTTCTTTAATCGTATAGTATTTAACTTTATCAAAGTATCCTTCACCATTTACAATAAGAAAAAATTCCTTTAAAACCGTAGAGCCTCTCGCTGTTTTAAACTTTATTGTTAAACAGTGTTCTACACAATAAACGTAATCATCATAGCTTTAGTATGGCATTTATTCAACCGGAATTTGATAATTTAACCCTCGCGTGCTTTGCAAACTTTATCAGTTTTCAAGTAATTGAAATGACCATTTATTTAGTCGACCATTTACTAATTACTGAGTACTGTATATGCATTGAAATACTTTTCTTACTTCGATTACTTGTTCATTTAATGTATCTCTTTGTTGCAGATATTAAGTAAATACTAATAGCTGTCAAAGTTTCAAATATCATTTTAGAGAGTTTTCCCAAATCTGGCATTTGAAATAAATCACAATTTATAAATGACGATAGTTTATATATACAGACATTGTAAAAATATACAGACAACAAAAAACATTTCATGGTATTAAGTTGAATTAATTTTTCTGATAAATAAATAAATATTGGCGATTGCATTTGCTACCCAGAAAAAGCTTTTGCCTCTTATTTTTAAAACAATCAAAAAAAAAAAAGGGGGGGAAAGGGTAAATAAGTGATCTTTTCACCTTCTTCCTCCTTTTAAAATGACATTGCCTTGGCTTCCAAACAGCCACATCTAAGTGTTAATATGTATTATACAATATTTCCAATTTTACACCAATTTCAAAATCTGAAAATATTTTGTGTTTATAGAGGGAATTTTATGAATAATGTAAAGTACATTTTTCCCTTAACGGCTTGTGGCGGCCCAGTGGTACAGCGCGTTGGTTTTCGGTTCTGAGGGTGCTCGGATCGAATCCTGGCGTCGCGCCACGAAAAATACCTCTGTTCGTGTCGTCCCTTCATAGGGGGTAATGCTGTCCGCCTATATGGTGCCCCCACAATAAAATGGGCATTAAAATTAAGGCGTAGTATAGGCGAATGTTTGACGACAAGTGCCCGAAAAAAAGATGTCCTTTAAACAAAGAGTATCAGCCACAGTAAAAAGGTAATGGATAAAAATAAAATAGAAAATTTTATAGACGAACATGGATAGAATTTTAGGCATAAATAGTTTTGGCATTAATATAATGCGCAGGTAATTTTAATGACTTCAGTCAGTTCAATAAAAGTGGTATTCCTTCATAAGACTCATGTAAATGAGGGCGTTTTAAATGGAAGTAAACGTTAAATTTAAACTCGAGTAACTACGCAACAAAAATGTGGCACATATATGTATTATGTCACGCAACCTCAATTACGTGTGACAAACGTTCTAACCACTTGGTGGCAGGTAAAGTTGTTAGAGCGAGAAATTTTTTTTTAGCGCATAGTTTACAAGTATTGTATTCCTACGTGTGTGTGTATATATATATATATATATATATATATATATATATATATATATATATATATATATATATATATATATATATATATATAAATATATATATATACACGCAGGAATACATGCATATATGCAAGTATTATGTATATGTTTGCATGTATGTTCTGTTCAAAAAACTCATATTTCATGCTTAAATATTTTGTTGAAGTTTTCGTTTCAATAAAATAATAATTATTAATGTCTGATACAACAACAAAAATATTTAAACCATAAATATTTTACATGTAAGAAATATTTTTAATTAATATGTGTTGTTGTTATATATAATAATAATAATAAAAACACATACTTATTGCGTTAAAAATTTGAGGAATTTTTTTTTATTGTTATTGACCAGGAGATAAATTTTATTGAAACTGATCGATTTCTCTTCCCATGAGGAACTGTAATTATAATTAAGACTTCATGAATCATTAAAGTAATCAAATCCTCCTCATAAGAAAAGGAGACGGAGACTATGTTTTTTATATCATTTCATATTCCTTATCTCCATTTTGCCTCGCAAAATCCCTTCAGGAGGAAAAATAAATACTCTGTATTGTAGGTCTAGGTGAATAATGTAAATGCATTTAGTTTTCAATGATTAACGTCAGATGCAATAAAAATAAACGTCTAAAATATCCTCGCTTTATCAAAACCATCAAATTATGCCATGTAACTCCATTAAAAAATGGAGTTTTGTGTTACTTCATTCAAGTTCTGATAGCATCGAAATATTTGTCAGAAAGCCGTAATTTAAAGATATCGGTTTTTCTCTCTCGTTTCTCATTTCAACAAATTCACTGGAAAAGATAATTAACGGAACGCAAAACAAGTCCGACGTTCTGTGGTATAAAGAAAAAATCGTTCAAATGAACATTTCTGAATGTGATCGACTTGACTAATGATCTTTGCCTCGAAAACTTTGGTAGGAAATCTTGGAGAAGGGGGAAAAAATCATGTATAACTGTCCTCTCGCTTAAAACGAATCAGTGAACTATTAATGTACACAAATCACGCGACCTTTCGTGGCTATTTCCGGAATCACAGTCTAAGATACATGAATTTGGATATTTTATTTCAAATATTATGAGAAATTGGTTTTGGGTTTATTTTTACATAGGCCCTGTGTAAAAATAGGAAATTAACAAATAAAAGTATTAAATACCCTTGAAATGGTTAAAGGATGTTTGGGGAAATTTGAAGCTTAAAGCAAAATTCTTCCTGAGTTATTAACAACAGTATTAAGTTCTGTGGCTTATTGTTTATTTGAAAGGTTTGCTGAAATACTGCCTCATTCCTAGTCTTTTAACAGCATACGTGAGGAAAATAGCATTCAACTTATTATAACGGGGTTCCAAAGTCAAACGTTTCACAATACTTCACTTTCAAAAGGTAAAGACCGTAGGTCTTGATAATATCGTACTATATAAAGTGATGAGTGTATCAGCTATTTGAGGTGAATATACATTTTCGTTGTTTCCAGATGAATATTCTTTTTAATGCAAGTCTTTTTCTCTCACCCTTTATTTCTCTCATTTTTAAGAGCATTCGCGTGTTAACTTTGCCTACAGATTTGTAGTAATGTATCTTGAATTACACTATGTGGTTCTTCCTTTCTTTTTATATATCTCTAACGGTCCAGGCACATTATAAAGTACGAGGGCTACTTCTGAATAACTCCTTTATTCTCTACGTAGAGGCAGACTAACATATACAGACTTCGGGCTTCCAAAATAATACACAACAGTACCGCAACTCGCGGTACTAAGAAACTAAAGGTCGCAATGAATCCCTCAGGCAGAGTAGGCATTTACTAATAATCCACGTAAACCTCGGCTCTGGGCTAATTCTCGAAGTCGTGCAGCCACCTCGGCTAAATACCAATACACGCTCTATCAGTTAAACACCGCTATCACCTTCCATCAAGCTTGCCTCGCTCTCTCCCGTACCGCTACTAAAGTCTTGGGCTTCTGCCAACTCAGCGTGTGCCCTTTAAATAGATCAAACACCTGCGCCGAACTCACTTTGGCTGGCATGTACAGCGCTGCTACCCGAAATTTGCATCTGAGCAACACGCGAACCCTACAACACCTTTTAAGATCTTCAATATTTGCTTGTGACACTTATGGTCTTTTTAATATTTATAAACATAGAAAGCGGAAAGGAGTATCTCAACCCCTGGAAATACATCCTGGAAATACATCTGGAAGCTTCTTCTCATTGTTATTAAGAGTTCTTAATAACAATGAGAAGAAGCTTCTTGTAAAGGATTTTTATGAGAAATGAAGTAGTCTTTTGTTAGAGAAAATTAGAAAGTCTGTCCTGGTATAATATTGATTGAAACGTCGTGATCATGGGTACGGCAGAAGCTGTTTAAGAGGGCACACTACCTTTGACTACACTGAAATGACCGTAAACATGATCAAATTCGAGCTACTGAAACTCCAATAATATTAATATATATTTATGTAATTTTTTGGTTTTATATCAAAATTACAATTCTTCAATTATATTTTATACAAAAATGGAACTTGTAAATCCATAAATAATTTTTAGATTTTATTTTTAAATGTACACATTACTAAAAAGGGAAAAATATCATTGGATGTTTCGCGCACCATAAAATTAAGAAATATGCATACAGAAACTATTTTTTGTCAAATTAAATTAATAATATACTCAAGTTTAATGGAAAACCAAAAAATATACAAAAAATATAGTTTAAACTGAAAATTTTACATAAAATTTAAAAAAAATTATAATTTAGCAATTTTTTAAAAACATTTTCAAGTGCAAAATTTTTTTTACAAATTTTTTTTTATTTTTTTTCGTTTTAATATGTAAAGAAGCTTAAAATACAAATCTGATAAAAATTTTGTGTGTCTAGCACACATAGTTTGGGAGTAATCCAAAAATTTACATATTTCAGAAAACTGAAGTTAAAGTTGAAATATACATGGCCATGACAGCAGAGTGAGCTTTACGTAAACTCTCATAACTCGAGAAATAAGGCGAATTTTTTTATGTGGTTGTTTGCATATTGTTCAGAAATGTCCCAAAAATCAGAATATAGCAAAAACCAAAAATCGATTTTTTGAAGTTTTAAAGGTGGTGTGCCCCCTTAAAATTTCGGTTAGGGATGCTAATCATAAAGGCCTTGTAACCTAGTAAAAGGAATTAGAACGTAAAGTAACTGTTTAAAAGTTTCAAAATCAAACATAAATGTTAAACTTTTGCTTAAAAATAGAACTTATCGTAAACAAACAATTCATTAAGATTTATGAATCTCGGAATGACCATCTTTAAGATTTATTGCACAATCTCTTTTTAGGACCCCAGGTCGCAACCACACATAAGGAACAAGCTTTAAACTATTTATTTTTGGTACTCAATAACAGGAATTTTAGTTTGGGGTGATAGCAATTTTGCCTGATGTGTTCAGATTAAAATCTAATCCCTTCAAAAATGAGTCTTCAGAAAGTTTGAATAGGATCCAATCCTAAATTCATTTTAGACACATTTTTATATTTTGGAAGATATAATTTGGATTAATTCAATTAAAAAATTATGATTATATTTTTCATAAAATTGATTGAACACTTTCGAAACCCGAGGCATAAATTTTTGCCCTTCTGTTGTCACTGCATGCAGATCGAAGACACAAATTTATGTTTTAGTTGATCGCTTTTTATTTGACTGGGCTTTTTTCTAAGGACCGAGGGGAATTTTTAAAAATTGTTGTATGTAAAATGGATTATAAGAGGTTGCTGTGCAATACTTTTATTTTTTATATCAGTCAGAATTCATACATGTTTGACAGTTATCTCATTTTGACCCACCACGGCAAACGGAGGGAACAAAATCAATATGACTACTGCGAGAGTTGAAGATTTCGATGAGACTTTCAGAGATAATTTGTCGCATGCTTCTTATGAATTTAGAAATAGTGATAGAGAAGTTGGATAAAAGATGTTGGGAATGAACCCGAATCTTTGCATTTTTCGAAACATTATCAACTGACATTGTTATGGAGAGCCATTTCTGAAAAGGATACTATCGGCAGATATGAAGAAATGTGTTCTTATCCGATGAACAGCATCGGGAAATCAAAATATCCCTGTAAAAGATGCAAAATTTGTTCGGCACGTAACATAGATGATGCACCGGATATATCTGTCAACCTCGTAGTGTGCCTGTACATACAGGATAGTGTCCTGCTGAATACAACGTAGAGAAAAAATATTTACTTATGTTGTACAAATAAATGCTTTATTTAAAAATTATGCTTTTTCATTTCACTTCGAAAAAATATTCCGGGAACAAAGCTATGTTTAAATCACATCACACCGATCCTTACGATGTTAAGGCGGTATTTAGAGAAAGCAAAGTCAGCTAATTCCAATTAGAAAACAAGGCTTTTCTAATGGTTTTTACACTACTTGTATAAAAATAAATGTATAAGAATCTGAATTGACTTTTAAACTTAGTCATTGAAAGTGACATTCACGTTGAAAGGAAAGTTTTTGATATAGTTCTCCGATACATATAGAAATTAATAATTTCCACATGGAGCTATCAAACACTCTTGTTCTCTAATGCACAGAGGAAGAGATTATTAAAGAACGAATGTAAACCCCCCACTGCCTTTTTATAGCAATAGTCATTCATGTAATATTTAATAACAGTATTTTTCTCATAATTTGAATAGCTAAAAGCAATCACTATTATGAGCACCCCTCTCCATATACATTATTTGCAACCTTTACTTTCAATGTTTAACAGATGATGATAGTTCTAATATGACCTGTTCCGCCTTTGGAACTTGAATTAGTTTTACCTCTGTTTTGTATGAAGATAAAGACATTGAAAGGGACTGGTTCAGCAGTATCGTTAACATCACTTGAAGTACATTGGAACACTTTTCTTTCTCAAGTGGTCACATCTCTTGGTTTAAACGCTGATATTTAAGTGATGAATGTTCTAAAAGGGAAGATAAGAAGTCAACAAGCATTACATGTTTGGTGTCTGATGAGGAGGAAGGATGTCGACGGAATTTTCAAAATGTCTCCCGTAGTAACTAAAATAGACAGACTATTTTTCATTTACTTCAATCTAAAAAATTTATGGTCTTATACAGAAGGGGGCAACAATCATGAATCCTCTAAGGGATTCATGATTGTTGCTGGTTTTTCTTATAATGGCAAGTTAAAAATAAAGAGAGTGGAAAAAATGTCAAGATTAACTCCAAATACTATGAGGAACATAT
This sequence comes from Dolomedes plantarius, assembly GCA_907164885.2. Taxonomy (NCBI): domain Eukaryota; kingdom Metazoa; phylum Arthropoda; class Arachnida; order Araneae; family Dolomedidae; genus Dolomedes; species Dolomedes plantarius. The sequence goes on from OU015501.1 coordinate 107,983,447, forward strand.
TTTATCGCCAATTTTTCTGAATGAAATACCATCGCTTTACCCACAGTGCCATCAATCTGTGAGACTCCAGCAGGACAAAGCTAGCAGTCACACATCAAAATCCACTGTAAATTTCCTAAAAGAAATGGAACAAAAAACTGGTATCAAGGCCATACCCTTCACTGATATCCCTACTAAATCTCCCGATGTATCACCTATGGATTTTTGTGCTTTCGGACTTTTAAAATCTGCATTATCCAAACGTCGTCCCAAAACCCTTACAGGACTCTAGAAAGCTGTTCAGGAGGAATGGGATAGAATACCTCTTCTGACACTTCAAAAGGCATTATTATCCTGGAAATTGCGGTGTCGAAAGATAGTTCAGAATAAGGGATGTCAAATAGAACATTTAAAACACGAGAATTTTATGTAATTTAGTTTTGTGAATACAATATACATCGTCTAAAAAATGTGTGAACAGCCTCTGTATATCTTACCATGCCGTAAAGCCGTTAACTATGATTCGAATAAGAACACAAAATTGCCTTAGAAATGTCTCATGGAATTCTATTACCCTAATATTATTTTTATACTTACCGCATGATCATGAGTTATTTTGATAGTGTCAATTCGGAGTTGTAGATCACGAACACTTTGAGGTCCGAAAGATAGCAATCTGCATGTGAAAAGTTTTGTGCTTTTAAAAACACTCCATGAATTTTGAACTGTTATCTCGAAGGTAACGCACATTCAACCTATTGCATACTGATGGTGTGAGAAACATTTAACCAGAATTATCAGATAAATCCTATCAATATATATTTCTCTTTTGTACAAGTAACCTTTAAGAAGTCCTTCATCTACATTACAGTTAAAAGAAACACGAAGCCCGTTGAACGCGGAACAACACTTGAGAATCTGCTTGTAAAACATTAACCCTATCACTGTAACCTGGGGTCCACGCGGACCCCAGGCACTTTTAACTAGTTGCCAAAAAATATATATCGTACTTTGAGGGGTCTAAGCCAGTGACATCTCATCTTAACATGTGTAAAAACACAGGGTAAAAATTGAATTGCATAAATATTAGGGGTTTTTGGTTTTTTTTAAATTTGAAGCATATATGTCACATTTCTGTAACCTGGGGTCCGTACGGACCCCAGCGTTATGTCGGGTGTTTGAGAACTATTGGACACATTAAAAAAGAATGAAAAATATCTATGAACAATGACGTGTCTTTGATAACGAGTATTAATAACAAGGTCCGAAAGTTTTTGTTTCTCAACAATGTTATTCCCAGAATTCGACAGATGGCGCTAGATAATGCGACAGGTGTGTTTGAATTTTTCTCGTTGCGCGCCTTTCAGTTGAGAGCTGTTATTTGAAGCTCCAGCATGTCACGACAAAGAGTTTCGATAGACGATGCTTTACGCATGATACAAGAAAGTGATAGTGAAAACGATGTAGATATAGATAGCTTCGGTGAATTATCTGAGTCTGAAGAGAGTGACGCAAATATTCAAGATTCGAATATTGAAACCGATAGGGAATCGGAAAGTGACGAGTATACTGACGAGTATTCACCCGTCTGTTGAATCAAGCACATACTTTTGAATCGCTGTCAGGACGTAAGTGGACCATAGAAAAACGTAGCTCGGTAAAACTTTGGCAGCTAATATTTTACGAGAGAATTGTGGATTAGCAGGAGATGCCAAGAATGTATCTGACAAATTAGATTCACTAAAAATGTTTATACATCTGAAATGATTAATGTTATTGTCCGAGAGACTAATAGAAGGGCTAAAAAAGTGATTGCAACTTGGAATCAAGCCAATCCGGCAAATGAGGATAAGTGGACTGAAACAGATGAAATAGAACTCTACGCTTTTATTGGATTACTCGTACTCGGTGGTGTATAGAAATCTGCAAAGGAAAGTTTAGAAGAAATGTAGTCTTTGGACAGTGGAAGGCCGATATTTCATGCTACAATGTCTATGCGACGTTTCCAAAATTTGCTTCGTTTCTGTCGGTTTCACAATGATGCAACAAGAAAACAAAGACTAGAGGTAGATAAAACTAGCTGCCTGTCGGGATGTCTGGCAAATGCTTCTCGAAAATCTGGCGAAATATTACAAGCCCGGAAAAGATCTGACAGTCGATGAGCAATTAGTGGCAACTCGTGGTCGATGCAGATTTCGATAGTACATACCGAGCAAGCCCGGAAAGTATAGATTCCAAATATTTTGGTGCTGTGATTCCACCACTTCGTTTCCTTTGAAAGGAGAAGTGTATGTTGGACGATAACCTGGTACTGCAGTTGGAGCAAACAATGTTTTTGATCTCGTCAGGCGATTAGATGACCCTTGGAAGAACAAAGGACGCAATGTTACCATGGACAATTACTTCACCAGCGCTCAGTTACCAGAGGACCTACTAGCTGTGAAAACTAGAGTGGTTGGAACAATTCGAAAAGTAGTCCCATAAGAGTTGCTACCAAATCGTCAGCGTGAAGAGAAGTCTTCTAGCTTTTGTTTTGATAAATAACTGACTTTAGTTTGCTACACTCCAAAGAAAGGGAAGGCAGTCATTTTGCTATCTTCCATGCATCATGACAAAAACTTCATTTAGGAGAAAGACAATAAACCAGATATTATTACTCATTACAACGCAACAAAATCTGGAGTTGACAACATTGACAATTTATGCAGATTGTACTCATGCAAGCGAAAAATATGCCGTTGGCCTATGGTCTTCTGGTTCAACATGCTCGACTGCGCAGCTGTTGCTGGATACATAATTTGGATTTTGAAATATCCAGACTGGGAATCTGGGAAGCGCCATCGATGTCGATTGTTCCTGAAAGACCTTGGGAGAGAGCTGCTCAATAACCTCATTCAGAGAAGACTTCAGAACGTTCAGTCGCTGCAGCCTGGAGTTCGTTATTCCTTGAAATCTTTGGGGGTTGAAATTCCGTCAGGATCCGGAATTCAAGAGCAAAGTAAAGAGGTACGATGCCAGCTATGTCCACCTTCTTTGGATAGAAAAGTAAAGACCCGATGTACTAATTGCCATATACCGTGTTGCCCTGAACATCAGAAGACCATTAGTGAGGTATGTTCAGCGTACATTTAGAAATGCAGAATGAATCTGTTAATATGACTGTAAAATTATTATGTTCTTAGTTTTATAAATAAAATTGTTTAAGAAAATATCTGAATAATCGTTAATTACTTATAAGATAATTAAAGGAATGCAAAATTAACTTTAATGTGATGTAAATCGTATAAAATATGTAAATTACAATATGGGGTCCGCGTGGACCCCAGGTTACAACAGGGTATATTTCGAAACGATACAGTGATAGGGTTAAATATAAGTACCATGTGTTTTTTATGACAGACTCTGATAGAGAAAAACTGCTGTATAGACTATTAATAATTGCAATAGTTCATAATATAAAAATGAACGTTGACCATCTTTTAAAGATAACTTTTAAGATAAAAAAATTTTATATTGCAGTTTATTAATTACTGACTAAAAACCAACAACTTTCTTAAACATGTTTTTTATGAAAGCTTTGCCGAGTTTTTAAATTTCGGAACCACTAGTCCTATACAATGTTTTGCAAGTACTCATAAATATACGCCGGGAGCAGTGAAATACTTTATCAAAGAACAGGACAAAGTTATAACACTGACAATAAAATATTTTTTTATAATTTCCAATTAAAACGTTCCAAAATCTGCAGAGTTTAATTATTAAAAATAGCTTTTACAGTTTTCACAAGAAATAAAACCAAGAAAAATTTAATACAAAAGTTCGGTATATGTATTACTTAAAAATAAGGGCTCTAGAAATGAAATTGAACTTAATATTTTATTTATCATGGGGAATGGAGACAATACATTTCCTTTCTAGAATAACAACAAAAGTGTTACATCTTTTCTTGGTAGAGTTGCTGCAGTTCGAAAGAAAGTGAGTTAAATATAAAATGCATAATTATTAAACTTCTTTCGTGAACGAGTAGTCAAAAAACTAACATAAAAACTGCGAATGTTATACAATAAGTGCTGAATAAGAAGCATTTAAGTAATTTTTTCCGTAATGAACAGAAAAGCAGAAGAAAACTTCTACGCTTTTAATGTTAAAAATATTGATTTCTTTAGGAGGACAAAAGATCGGCACAAAAATTAAGGGAGAAAAATAAGCTCATGAAAAGAAAAACACTTGTGTGCAAAAACTTTCAAGAATTCATCATATTAAAAAAGATTTAGGGCTTACCGCCTCGTCCCAACATGGCACTCTTTAATTGTCTTAAGTTTTGAACAGTTTTCGATGTGCGTGACCCAGTTCAAGAGACTTTCTTTGAAACCAGCTCTCTTTTTCCCTTTCTATGGGAGCAAGTTCAAGCTATTTCCTAGGAACGTCTTCAAAACTATGGTAAACAATGCTTTGCCAGTAAAAAAATTCGCAAGTTTTTAGGCTTAAAATTCTTTGAGCCTTAAAAATTTCCCTAAGTACTGAATTTTTGTGTAATTCATGCAACTTTTAAGGGCGCAAATAAAGTGTGGTTAGAGAGAGGTTCATGAATAAAATTGTTATTCTTTGGATATATATTATCTCAGAAAAAAAATAGTCTATTGTAGTAGGCTGCTCATTTTTACGCTCATGGATTGTTAAAAAATTAAATTTAAAAAAAATTAATTTTTTAAAAAGTATATGAAACCTAATGTTGTGTTAATAATCAAAAATCATGAAGTATCATAGTTTTGTTCTAATGTGTATTTCAGATTACATTAACATTGTAAAGACTCCATATACTATTTTTTCCTTTCAACCTAAAAGGTAGATATGAAATAAGAACTGTAAATGATATTATCGTCAATTTTAGTATGACTTCTCCAACTTTGGTTATTTGCGCCCAAACCGATCAATAATCCGATGACAGGGAAACTTATTTACACTTGTTCCATTGCTTAGCAGATGTTTTTCACATAAAAACAAAGTAAAATGTCAAGCTTCTGTTTCTATTTGACGTACAATGTGCATCGAAATCTAACACTAATAATCAGAAGAATTTTTTTCAACTGTGTTTGGCAAAAATTGCTTGAAAAATATTTATTGCTTCAGGTTAAACTTGTGAAATAAAATTTATGAAATTTCAGATCACCAGTTCTAACTGAAGATATTTTTTTTTCTCTTCACTGAAAAATTCATTACATTTCGCTTCCGAACTTTTTCAACTTGTAGGGCTTTTATCTTTTTGATTAAATCCTTTTGGTCTTATTAAAGTCTTAAGCTTTTTCCCCTCTTATCCCATGCACTGTAACTTATTCAAATTAATATTCTGATTCTGGTTGTATAATTTGCAGGAAACAAAATCTCCCTGAAGCGAAATATCTCTATATTAGAACACTGAATCTAATTCCTTATGAAGGATTGAAAAGTGAAAAGCAGTCTTCGAATAAAATTAAACTTTCTACGGGATAAAATTATGAATATCTAGAGCATAAAATAACCAAATTTCTTTTAGCATACCATTGGAAAAGATTTCTTTAATTATGATCCAAGTAACAAAATGGGAATTTGAAAGTCAAAGAACTGAAATGCGGAATTCTTCGGCTTGTCACTGAAAATAATGTATGTGTGTGAAAATATGGTGGGCATAAAATTTAAAATCAATGATTTCAATAGACAAATATTTCAGTGTTTCTTTTTAATGACCATTCTTTACTTTGAGCTGTAAAGGGTTGGTTTAAAAAAGGGAAATGACCTTTTGGTTTTTGATTGTTTATATCGAGTAATTGTAAATGATTGGTTTGAATATCGTAAGTAAAATAAAGATGGGCTTTTTGTCTTTTGCGTGGTTGCGCTCAGATGGTACGAGAATGCTTCTAACTTCTTCTTCAGTGGTTGACTCTCTTAATGTAGAGTTGACATCAGTTGACAATTTCACCGAAAGCCTTCGTCCTTAGTAACTTTTCTTAATCCATTTGAATCCACCTGAACAAGTTCCGTGCTGCAATTTTCAACAGACCAGAACAGAATGTGTCTAAATTATTGGAGTTAGAATCGAAAAGGAGCTTAAGGCTTGTTTATAAAAGGTATTCATCAATTGATATGCTTTTTAAAAGCTTAGTAATGTTTGTCATCTACAGAAATACGCTGGTGCAGAATAAATTTATGGTTAAAAAAATGTTTTCGGGAATTTAGAATTATAAGCTCGAGACTGAAAAAAATCAATGGCATGATAAATGATGAGTCATCTAATTCTGTTCTCGCAAATCCTATTTCAGCTTAATAAAACGCTAACGGGCCATAGTGGTAATAGTATACACATCCTCTGACAAAAAGACAGTATTTTTTTTTTTTAAAAATTTGTCACAGATATAAAAGAGTATTTTCCCTAAAACCAGTTTCAAATTTCCAAAAATTTCGTGTATACCGTCTTAAAGTTATAACATATATACTGATACATACTAATGAATTATCCATTAAGCCAGATATTTTTGACAAGAATACAAGAAAATATTTTCATTCCCTTTTGTACTATCAAAAAAGCCTTTTTTTTCTTTCTGAGCCTGGATCTCTCCCTCTGTATCCATCTCCCACACTCCCACTTATGCATATTATATAAAGTTAAAAACTAGTATAAACATTAATTATATTTTAATTAGATAAATTTAAAAATTTATATAAAATATTTTTTCTCTTTTTTTTAGTCGTATTATCCTGAAGTCATCCGTCCATTGATACCATGATTTTGTTGACTACTTTATCAATGGAGCACCATATAGCTGAACGAGAGGGGACCCTAAAAGCTTACTGCAGAGCATTACCCATGCCACAGCCAGAATGCAAACCCAGTACCACGTTTTGAAGCCTATGACGCAAACTACTTACGATGTTGGCGGCTATTATTTTCAATATACAAGCTTATATATATATATATAGTCATTCGTTTCTTTTCATCAGATTTTCATTTTTACTATATATATATATATAGTAAAAATATGTGTGTATAAAGTATATATGAGTGTGTGTGTGGGTGTGTAAAATTGATAACTTACACTCGGAGAAAAACTCAGTACATTTACTTATGAAAAAAGAAGCACAGGAGGTTTATTTTTCCTTTATTTATTGAATTTTTATACAGTTTAAAGAAGTGTAAATCGTAAAGATCATATCTTTCAGAAACAAGTTTTTCTAAATCATAATGTGGGTACTATTGTAATAGGAGATCACTGTTGTATTATTAATATGGTTTTCTTTTGTACGTTCGATTTCAGTTTCAGCTTTTATATTTTTTCTTCTTTCGCAGAAAAATACTACATTTTTGCCATCCTTATGATGTATGTACAGTGATTTCCGCTTATAAGAATCACGTTTGTTATTACTGTTTTTGATTCTTATAAGCGGTTGATTCTTATAGCCGAAATTTAGGTTTTTGGACAGGCACACACACACCTATATATACATATATTAGATGATTTACCATAAAATACTCTTTGATTTACGTTAATTATCTTTTATTAAAATAATTGTTTATAATTTAAAAAAATACAACTTAATTTTTAGACCTAATAAGTAGATACACATGATTATAGTAAGAAAAGAAAAAAATCCAATATTTGTTACAACATACCTGCTTAACAGTTTTAACATTTCAACTACAGGAAGGGAGCAAGAAAAAGTTTTCTATGGTAGTTTGACGTAATGAAGTTTTCAGGAGGCTGTTTATACATCTTTCAATACTAATAGCCTCAGACAAAGATCCACCTTCTAGCTTACGTTTCACGGTGTGATAACGTGCTGAATCTACTAATGTCACGTTTGCCTAAGTGATAGTGGACACTTCGCCGAAGATTTGTGTGTTCAGGGTCCAGGAAGCCGCAACCAGGATGAGGGAGGTGGGAAAAAAGAGTCCCTATTTTTGTTTGTGAGTGGAGAAAAGTGAAATCGGACCCGGAAAGGGTAAAGCTGCCCCCGGGTCAAGCTAATAGGAAAGTGTTGTGCTAAAGCGTTTAAAGGGAAACTATTATGTTATGTCTAACAAAGAAAGGGGGGAATTTTATGACTATATTCCATCCCATCTTATCAACCTTTCTTTTTTTTTTAAAAAAAAAAGAAAGAACTTCGTACCTTTTGAGGGTTTAAGCGGCGTTTTTGGAAAAATGAAAGGAAAGCGAAGAGTGTAAGTTGATTCTTAAAACCGGTGGATTGATTCTTTAAAGCGAAAATTTTAACATGGAAATAATACATTTGTTTTTGTTTTCCCGATATTGATTCTTATAAACGGTTGATTCTTATAACCACTGATCACTATAAGCGGTGGTTACTGTATTTTAAAATTCTCTTCTATAACGTTCAAACATGGATCATAATAGATTCGAGCCATTTATGTACATATTTTTTTTTTTTTTTTAGTTACACACGGGCACAGAAAGAGGCGCACGCATACATACACACACACACACATAAACACAATCTACCAATAAGTATTTGGACACCCACGCAAATGACGATATCTGCGGTCCTGATATACGTCACGCTCTCCACCGTTAAATATCGTGTAGGAAACAACATTGGCGTTAGTCGCATGCAAGATGCCACGAAGTGCAGAGTTATCTGATTTCGAGAAGGGTGTAATCGTCGGGTATCACAGAAATTGCCGATCCTTAAGCATAGGCGTAGCGTTTCTAACTTTTTTGGGGGGTGTGGGGGTGTGAGAGGCACGAATTGAATTCACTTAGGGCCCTCCTCAGCGCATTGACTGCCAGACTGTCCTGAAAATATGAAATATTATGAATTTTTTAAAAAAATGAAATAGTGAAAGAATTGATGTTTGAGTAGTATTCAAAAGTTATGCAATGAGAAAAAATATGTAATATAAAAAAAAGAGAAAACAATATACCATCGAATTTTTGTTATGGATCATGTCATTGTTAAAAACTATGTTAAGGCTAAAGACATAATTGGAATCTTCAGTTTTACAGTCTGAAAAAGCGAGAAAAAAAAAACCAACGTTCTTTAAAGTTCACTGCAATTTTCCGATTTTAACTGAAATTCTATTAACGTTTAAAAATATGAGGCGGTGAAAGGCAAAGCGGTGTAAGTCAGTAAGTCAAGTGGTGTAAGTCAAAAGAGTTTTACTGCAAAAGCTATAAAAAATTCCACCATAAATTGAACAAATTATAATTCACAATATATATTATAATATTGCAAATAATAATTATTTTCAATTGCACTATAAATTGAACATGGAGATAACATTTTTGCCCTCAAATGAAAAAAGTTGAAAATGTGACTTACACCATTTTGCCTTTCACCGCCTCATATTAAAAGTTAAGTCAAGTTCCTCCCGTGCCCCCCCCCCCCCCGACTCTACGCCTATGTCCGTAAGGGAGATATCTAGCAAGCTGAATTACCTAAAATCAACAGTGGCCTATGTGATTCAGAAGTGGAAGGTGTGCGGTAATTGTCGGAATGTGCCCCGAGTCGGCAGACCCACGAAACTGCGAGATAGAGATCAACGGCTGCTGTCCAGAGAAATTCGGAAGAACCACACCCAACCGATGACCCACATACACTAGGAGTTTCAACAGGCATCCGGGAATGTTGTTTCGATGAATACCATCCTCAAGGAAGCACATCTGCTTGGTTTTCATGGTCGTACTGCCGCCCATAAGCCTTTGATCACATCATCCAACCACGCTGCTGGGTTAATGTAGTGCAAAGCATGTCAAAAGGGGACCGTAGATCAGTGGAAACGAGTTCTCTAGAGTGACGAATCAAGGTTCACCCTATACCGTTCAGATGGCAGGGTCTGACGTCTGCCTGGAGAAAGCCTCCTGTCAGAATGCATTGTGCCCACAGTAAAGTTCGGCGGAGATGGAATTATGGTCTGGAGGTGTTTCTCTTGGTATGGACTGGGACCCTTAGTCCCAATTCATGGTAAGCTCAACACCGACGCCTACTGCACTATTTTGGATGACATTTTGGATGTGCTTCCTACGTTGGGGCAATTTTACGGGTTGGACCCGTGTTACTTCCAGGACGACAACTCCAGCTGTCATGTTGCGAGGTCCACCATGGACTGGTATGGAGACAAAGGGGTTAACGGAATGGACTGGCCTGCCTAGACCCTAGACCTGAACCCTATCGAGAACCTCTGGGACGAGTTGGATCCCCGAAATCAGAGGTGCAACAACCGTCGAAAATCGGTGAAGGAACTTACTTCAAGCCGAGTGGAAGAAAATACCACTAGCCGTCATACAAGGACTTGTGGAAAGCATGCCCCGGAGGGTTGAGGCTGTAATTGTCTCTCGTGGAGGCTCTACCAACTACTGAATATGAATAAATTTTGTTTTTCTTTTCTATCACAGGTGTCCAAATACCTATTGGTAGATATTGTGTCTGAGTGTGTTTACTGTATAGATCATACTCATCGGAAACAATCCATTGGTTTTTAGACAATATTGACACCGCTCACGAAGAGATACTGTCTAAAACCTCTTTCATGCGTATTTTTCTTTTCATGTTATTTGTTCCTGGCTGCAAGTAGCTTTAGTGCTATTACTGGTATTCTCTTTCATCTATTTCTTATATATATATATATATATATATATATATATATATATATATATATATATATATATATATATATATATATATATATATGTATACACTCTGTCATAAAAAAATATATGCACCCAGAAGGAAGTGAGCTACTATCATGAAACTTAAAATGTATGTAGTGTATGAGGAGATAAGCAAATGATTACAAATTCAGAAGAACAGACCGCTTTTTTTAAGAAGATATGGCATGCAAAAAGTTACAAATCAGTAAGTAGTAGTAAACCACATCTGGCAGCTATACAAGCCGAAACACGGCATGGCATCGAATCAATGAGGTCACCTATGACCTCCTACTGAAGATCATGTCATAATATTTGCAACTGGGCAGTTAATTCACCAGTATTCCGAGACGGCTGCAGCTGCCTTCCAAGCACGCCCACGCGTGCTCTATTGGCGAGAGGTATGGTGACCTGGCAGGCCATGGGAGTACGTCATATCCTTGAAGACATTGTTGGGAGAGTCGCGCAGTATGTGGACGAGCGTAGTCTTGCTCATAAATGGCACATGGGCGACTTTATAGCATAGGCAGTACAACTGGCGTTAAAATCTCGTCCACGTAACTGCGTGCCGTAAAAGGGCATTGAAGGACGAATAGAGGTGATCGTGTGTCCCAACAAATCGCTCCTCACACTGTCACTCCTTGTGTAATAACCGTATGCCTCTCGAGAACAAATGACGGATCGGACCGGTAGGCCTGGCCGTCTCCACACGCGTATGCGCTGGTCATCAGTATTGAGACTGAATCGGGATTCATCGCTGAAGATCACACGCCTCCAGTCGGTCACACTCCAGCTTGCCCGAGGTCGGCAAAAATCCAATCGACACTGCCTATGATGTGGAGTAAGTGGTAGGCGTCTTAATGGATGTGGGCCCCTTATACCTGCGTCAGCCAGTTGTCTCTGAATGGTTTCCCTTGATACCACCGGATGTCTGGAAGGTGGTAATTGGCGTCGAACCGATTCTAGCGACGTTGTTGGTGCGGACGTGACCGCTCTTATGATTGCGCGATCCTCGCGCGCATTTGTGTTCCTGAGATGTCCTAACCCTCTGCGACGGTAGACTATCCCTTACGCAATCCATTGTTGCCAACAACGAGCAACTACCATATCGCTCCGACCTAGGTGGTGGCCGATACGCCTGTTTGACCAACCTGCTTCTCTGAGGCCTACTATACGCCTCCTCTCAAAGTCCGATAATTGTTCGTACTGTCGCCGGTTACGTCTCAGAGGCATCTCTATTCACAATACCGTCCATCCATGTCGACAGATTTGTTTGAATAACCCTATGGCACGAGCAATCATGCTTTTAAACTCTCCCAGCTGAGCAGCTCATATGCGCATAGCACGCTTACCCTTGTCTCATTGGCGTCGAAATTTTAATGATTTGTATATCTCTTACCAGAATACATTCCTGCAAAGTTTCGTGATAGTACCTCGATTTCTTCCAGTTGCATATATTTTTTGTGACAGAGTGTATATATATATACAGTATGCCCACTAAAGTCCCTTCCCACCCTCTTAACTTCGGAACGGCTGCTGCTATATTCATAAAAGTGGTGTCTAGGTATAGTAAAGTAGCCATGCGCTACTGAATGAAACCACCTACCGCGCCACCTGGTGGAAAACTGTGGAGTTAGCATTCCTATCTCGAAAACGGAACGAGATAGGGAAAAAAAGTGATTTACAAAATTGTAGAAAATCATCGATTTAGTACGAAGGGATACCTTGTGGACATTAATGCAAAGAATTGAATGGTTAAAACGAGCATTTGTTTTTACGTGATTTCCTACACTGTGACGGGACAAAGGATCTGAGAAAGAAAAATGAACTAATTTAAACAATATACCTTTATTTGAGATGCTCAAACTTCTCACCGTCAGCTGCAATACACATTTGGAACCTCGTTTGAATGTCATGTTGCACACGTTGGAGCATAGAGCGGGACACGTTGGCACAAGCGTCCGTAATGCGTCGTTTAAGGTCCTGCAATGTTTGTGGAGGGGTCGCATACACCTGCTGTTTCAGGTATCCCCACAAAAAAACCAGTGGAGTCAGATCAGGCGAACGTGGAGGCCACTCTTCGAAACCGCCATACCCAATTATTTGGTCCCCGAATTCCTTGACGAGGTACTGCTTCACTGGAGATCTCAGCTTTGGAATACTCAGCCATGACCACGAGCACCAACATACTACAACCCCAAGAAGATGTCTGTTTTATAGCTGTCTCGGGTGAACAGGCGTGACGTTTCTTACATATTTGCATACTGCAAATTTCGAACACCAAGCGCAAGTTGCGTTGAGTTGATGCGACACTATTTTACACGATCTACTTATTGTCTACTCTGTTTATAAAGACAATCAGTACAAGGATGAAACCCTCGAGGTTTGAAAAGCGGTCCCTTTGATTGGGGATCAAAAGCGATGTACCACTGTGCACATTGCGGTGTCGTGTTTTGCCCGAAAGATAATCATTTCTCCTTTCGTTCAAGTTTCGTGACGTCACAGTGTCGGAAATCACAAAAAAAACAAATGAGCATTTTAACCATTCTATTCTTCGTATTATTGTCCACAAGGTGTCTATTCTTACTAAATTGATGATGCTCTAAAACTTTGTAAATCACTTTTTTTCCCTATCTCGTTCCGTTTTCGAGATAGCAATGCTAACTCCACAGTTTTCCACCAGGTGGCGCGGTAGGTGGTTTCATTCAGTAGCGCATGGCTACTTTACTATACCTAGACACCACTTTTATGAATATAGCAGCAGCCGTTCCGAAGTTAAGAGGGTGGGAAGGGACTTTAGTGGGCATACTGTATATATATATATATATATATATATATATATATATATATATAATATATGTGTGCGTTTGTTTATATATACAACTGGTTTCAGAGGTCTAGCCAGTTAATTGCTGTGAATTCGACAATTTATCCTGCAAACGTAACAGTCTCGCAGATTTTCCAATATATTTCATCAGGAAAGTTTTTTAATATAAGATTCAAAAGACATTTCAAGTAACCTTCAAGAGTGCCCTGTCTAATACTTTTAGAACCTGAGGTTAAGAAAATCCATTAGTTGTTATTTTTATATTTTTAGGAAAATGTTGGGATAGAATAATTATGTAGTTATATTTGAAATTTATATTTTTTGACAATTGCATCCTTGTTCGTGGATTTAGGATTTAAGACGAGAGTCACGAAGTGTTTTTTTTTTAATCTTGGCTTCACTTAGTAAAGGAGACACACGTGTAAGAGACTGTGAAACATATATCTCGATGAAAACAAATATAAATTACGAAATATCTGTGTTTATTTGTCATGGTGCCTCAGATAACCCCCTTAGGTGACATGAATGCGAAAATCCAGATTAGACAAAAGGAGAGCGACAGAAGGTATACCAAATGGTAGGAATCAGGTGTATCCTTTTAATCAAATTTTAGTGTTCTCTTTCAGACAGACTTATTTTGATTCTTTGTTTTAGAAAGAAGTTGGTGCAACATAGGATATTATGACACCTTCGTTATTAAAAATTTTCATACAAAATAACTGAAGGTATGTGTATTAATCAAACACCCAGATAATTCACTCTCATAGCTCTAATTTTAGGATTTGGTTTTATCTCTTAATACAAAGTTTTTTAAACTGCTGGCCATTAAAATTGCAACACCAGGAAGGAAAGCAAATAACAAAACTTTACTTATTGTACGTATACGGCATAGTAGGAAGAAAACATGATTAAATTTGTAGACAGTTTGGGGGTATACAGAGTCCAAAATTAGTACACACAGCTGCCGCCTCTGGCAGCTAAAACGGCTCTAACCCGATTAGGCATCGAGTCGTACTAGGCTTGGATGGCAGATAAGGGAAGGTCATTTCATACTGCTTCAAGTCTATGTCACACTTCATCAATCGCAGTGGATGGATAGTGGTGGCTCAGTCTCTCAGCAACCCATGACCAGATGTTTTCAATGGGTGAGAGATCTAGAGCACGTGCTGGCCAGGGCAACAGTCGAACACCCTCTGTGTCGAGGTAGGTCAGGACATGATGGGCAACATGCGGTCTTGCGTTATCTTGTTGAAAGATGACGTCTCCGAGGCCTCGAAGATAGGGCACAGCCACCGGCCTTAAGATCTGAGAAATGTCACGCTAGCTGTTCAAATTACCAACGACGCGAACAAGAGGTGTTCCTGTCGTGTATCCAGTGGCTGTCCATACCATTACACAAGGTCCAGGGCACGTATAACGATTTCGAATGCACGCAAACCACGTGCATTCTTCTCGGTGCCTCCAATCACGGATACGTCCATCATGATGCTGCACGCAGAACCAGGACTCGTCTGAAAAGACGACGTGGTACCACTCCCGCATCCAGTTTTATCGTTGGGCGCACCATTGTCACTGCGCGTCTCTATGCTGCAGTGTGCAGAAGAGCCACAATAATGGTGGCTGTTCAGACAGTCCATGCTGATCCAGACGTCATCGCACTGTCCGTGCGGATACTGTCATGCTGCAAACAAGCCCATTTCCTGACTCAAGGTCCGTGATGTGGCTGAAAGATCTGCAAGGCCGACCTGACGACATGTCTGTTCTCTCGGGCGTTAGTGGCAGGAGGCCGTTGAGATCCTGGATGGCGTTCAGTATGACCCTCCTGAACCCATCGATTCCATATTCGCATGACAGTCGTTGGATTCCGACCAACGCGAGTAGCAATATCGCGGAACGATAGACTGCACTCTCGATAGGCCACAATCCCGCCGTTATCTAATTCCGACACGTGCTGGTAGCCGTTTCTCCTTTCTATACGAGGCATAACACGATCTTCTCCCAAAATCTAACATTAAAATGCGATTTCCGAATGAGAAACCCGCTGCTTAACTTTCTTTTTATACAGAGTTTGAGATGCCGTTTCTCCCTCCTACGTCGTTCGATTGCGTTTAAATGCTTATCATTTACATATCCTAGCATCTTCTTCTTTTCATGTGAATTTGACGTTTGTATCATCCCTCCTTCATGGAGTTGCAATTTTAATGGCCAGCAGTGTAATTCAGACACCAGCTTTTATAGAAAGTTCATTTCAAATTAAACTCGAGACAAAATGTTTACGTCGAATCAAGGAAATTTTAATTGATCATCACTGATCATTATGTCCCATTAAATCTATTTGGATTCAGTTTATACAGGGGTTAAAAAAAGAAATGAAATTCTAGTTATTAGATATGATTTTTCGAATTTCGATTGGTTTTTATACGTGAAATTCTTACTGCGGCGTTCCTTTGAATTTCGTATTGAGTGCAACTTATTTACCCTATTTGGTGTAATTAAATAGGTGGCAACGTATTGATGTGTATTTTGGCAGACCTTATAGAACTATAAAGCAAATTGCTGGTGCCTGGCTACAGACATCATGCGTGCCTAAATGACGAGAAAAGACGGAGTCAGTTTATTTAGCGCATCCAGAAGCCCTGTTAGCAAATGAAGGCTGCTTAGAGGATTCGCCCCTGATTGATGTCCTAACTGCATCGGAGGCCCAATCTGTTTCCAAGACCAGGTTATGCAGTGTTTGGGAAGAGCCTCCTGCTCATCATAGGTCTGGCCAAGCTCCCTGGTATGGTATTGCTCTTTAGAGGTTAGAGACCAATATAGTCTGCCTTGGCTCGTCTTCGGAGTGGACATACAAATAGTATGTGGTTCGAGAACTCTACTAAGGTCTTTTCCCCTTGTTCATGTTCTGCTCTTCCTGCGAATCCTTCTCATATTGAAAACTGTCTAGGAATTGACGACAGCATGCTTGCAGAAGATCAGGATACTGCTGCCTCCTTTATGCTCACACAACAGAGCCTCATAAACCGGGTCTAGCATTTTCTAGTCCAGGGGGGCTTAGCAACAACAACAACAGAAGTATTGATATTTAAATTTTGATCGTATATACAGTTAAAAGTAATTCATCTCTAGTTAAAGACAATAGAGGCAGAAACGGTGGAGAGAACGATAGAGTTGAAAAGGATTAAATGGAACTGGGATATCCGATAGAATCAAATATATGATAAAGTAACAGCGGCAACAGTAGTTGAATTTTGAGAGTACCAAAACTGTGAGGTTAGATCTCCGTTAATAGATTATTCATTGAAATGATGTCATTGTTAAGCCTCTAGTAACTGAGCTGAAACTTTGGGCATTGGGCTTAATCACTAGACAGAATTCATAGGTGCAAAGAGCACGTATCTCGGACAGCTGATAATTGGAAACAGGTTATTTGATTCGACGAATCAAACGTCAGAGTATTCTACACACTAGAACGAGTTTATATGAAATTAATGTGGAGTGTTTTGGTCTGATAGTGAACTGCGGGGTGGAGGACCCCTCTTGGTTGAACAGTCTTATTGTTGTCATTTGATGACCTCATTGACATCTTGAATGCTGCTGGAAAAGTGAATGAATGGATTGTGGGCAATCAGTAAGGTCATCCTTATGGAAGAGAGATTTTTACCTATTACAGATTGCAATTTTCCGAGATAATAATTCCCTATCTATGCAGCTGGAACCATCGAAGTTTTTACATCTTCGTTAATTTTTTCACTGGATCACAGAGTCACCCTATTTTTGAGGGGTTTGGAATGTTTGAGTTCGGAAAAAATGTTTCCTCCACCAACTTTAAAGCAACTTGAAGACCTTACGCATGACGAATGGTATAATATCGCACTAACCACTTCCCAGGAGTTGTAAAATCCCATTTCCAGAAAGACTCGAGCTATTTTTCACGCCAAAGTTAATTCATCACTAAAATTATAAAAAAATATTTTCGTCATATCCTTAGTAATTCTACAACTTGTCCAAATCTAGTTTTATAGATGCATCAACTATATAATTTAACGTCCTTTTCAAGGAAGTCCGTTTTTTCAGATCATCAAGTGGTGGAATGATTTTGTAGAACATATACAAATAAGTTATCTGTTGAGCTGACTTAATCTGGTGATTCTACTCCCGGCTTGACCTTCATATAATAGCTTTTCACGAACCCAAGCCTTGAGCTTAGGCCCAGTTTTTTGTCTGTATCGGGATAACTATGAAGTGCAGAGTACACAGGGTCATGGTATGATGCAACTTCTTACGATTTTAATTGAGCCAGCCAGTTATCTATACCATAACTACAAATGCTACTATGTTATCATTCCTAACGCATTAATACGTTTCATACCGTGTACTTACTTCGAAACGCCAGATTGGGAAAACTAGTGTAAAAGAACATATCTTTTTTTCGCTTCTTGGCTAAGACTCTCGAAACACTTTTAGTGGTCTAATGTTCTTTTACAATACAGATATGTATTATAAAAGGGAGCAATGGAGGAAATTATGTCAGTGCAAGGATGCAGAGAAGTTTCGGTACCTTCAAGCATAAAACTTAAGTTCAGAAGGCTAAAAAATTTAGGAAATGAAAGAGAATATAGTTGCTCCTCTCTGATGGAAATTTTGCTGCTATCAAGTAAAGTTAACTATGAAAACATTTCTTTCATTTTATTCCGCGTTTTATTAACATATATATAATAAGAGCAAAATCATCCAACTTACTATTAACCCAGATCTGCTCAAACTCTTTTCCCTTAAGCCTAACCTTAAAAATTATTTGAAGGTCAATCTTCAAGCTTTCTCCTCTCTTTCAATACCTTATAATCAGTTAGCGTATTGCAACTGTTCATTTACTGTCACTAAATATAACTTAATGAGTATCTATATTTCTTTGGGAAATACACTTTGTTTCAAAATGAATTATAACTTTATAATTTACTACATTATTAATTTCTTTTGTGACCTGTTTCCTGTGAACATTTTCTGGGCACCATACGCCCCAAAAATCTCTTGGCTTTCATCCTGGTCTCGAAAATTAGAATCAGAATGATAAATCAAAAGTATGGAAGCGATAAGTGATGATCTATGTATTGGTCGAAGCCAAGTAGAGATGTCACCGCTCGCGAGAAGCACTGACCATCGTTTCGAAGAATCTCTTTAAGCAGAAAGAATCCGAACAGTCTAAACCAGTGAATTTGTAGAAAGGAAAGTTTGATATGACTGGTCAGTTCAATGTGGTTGAAAAAAAATCTCGGAAGGTATATAACGAAAAAAAATCTCGGAATGCTAGAAAGAGAAAAAATTGAGTTAAAGCTAAGTTGTTTAGTTCTTGTGAGCTCTGGGGTGGAGGGCAGTTGTTTGTTGATTTTTCTTTTGCTCATCCACTCTTTGGTTGTAAACTCAAGCAGAGAGGCAATTAATTACATTTTCTAAATGAATTCTGGTTTTTAAATAGTAGGCAGAAAAAAAATTTTTGTTTCACACAACTTCATTAGTGTTTAAGAAGTAGGGAAGAAATATTAAATCTCTTTTAAAAATTCTTAATGTTGTACTTGAAAAACAAAATATCTTCCCTAAAATTACTGTATTTTCACGAAACTGCACTTTTATATTTGTCCCTTTCTGTGATAAATAATGTCTTAAGGGAAGCAATTGATTAAAAAATTAGTCGCACCAATTTTAGCCTTTATATTAATGTTATGTCTGAAATTGCTACGTTTGTTAATATAAGATAGCAAAGAGTTTTTAAGAAGTACAGATTTAACACAACCGTGCACTGAGAAGATAGGGCAGTTTTAATGGTTCCCGAATTTGAATATCAAATGCAGAATTTCCTTTCAAACCATGCATGTTATTGACCAAGTAACAAACTAGCAGCACTGTGGCCTACAGAATACTATAAAAAAACAAAGTTTTCATTTCATTAAAAAAAGTTCTTATTACCAAGAATGCAGATGATATATCATGAAACTCTTCAAAGTTAGTTCGAAAGGGATATGACATGGCTTGGTGGTACAAAGGTTAGTACATCTAATTAAAAAACGTATGAACCTAGAATTGAGTTTGGCTTTGAGAATAACCAAGTTTTTTTTCGAGGAGCGAAACGGAAATAATTTGAGGTGTGTAGTGTTTTGTCATTAAATCGAAACAATTTCATTCATCGGGAGTTTTAAATCTCCTCCAGTATACTGTCTGTATATTTCTAGTAACGTTAGCGTACCAATAAACACTGTAATATTTACTTTTAAGTCTTTTTATTCCATTCCCTTGAATAGAGAGTCTCCGGATAAGGAGATCTCAGATTTTATATAAGTATCTTAAATATAGTATCTTATTATTCTTCTTATAACTCACTGTTTAACGTTTACAAAATGGCTCAATATAAATATCTTACGATAAAAAAATCCATGCAATAATGTGGAAATATTTTTTTATTTTTTATATGCATATGTCAGAAATTTAAGGTAAATTATGAAATGGGAAATGAAATATCAATATAAGCCATGACATAAAATAATTTTATTTCTCTAAAGCAAATAAAATCACACGACTCTTCATGTTACCATTTTTTTACATACCTACCATGAAACATGTTCTCCGTTCTATTTAAATTGGTATGTGAAGCTGTAACAACGACACCCACGTAAGTTTCTTGGATCTTGAACATCTGGACCAGTTTTCAAAATTTGGTGGGATTTGAAATCTGTTCTACTAAAATTTTGATAGAATATGCCACTCTGGAAATAAGAGAATCATATTCTAGATTACTTCATGAGTAGAGTAATTTATAAAATGAAGTAATCTATAAATTTAAGTAAAGTAACATTGAACAAGTAAACATTTGTGGAGAATTTTTAATTCAACATTATTATAGCATTATTTTCATTCAACTAGCATATATATATATATATATATATATATATATATATATATATATATATATATATATATATATATTAAATAGAAAGAAAATATAAATGTTCACTATATAGACTTGTTTAATAAGGTGTTGAAAGTATTTATATTAAATAAATAATTGCATTGTAAGGTGCAGATTGCAGAACTTTCCTATGTACGGCGAAAATTATAAATAGTTGAAACGGAAAACCAGAGCTTATAGGTAAACCAAAACAAGAATACCAGAAAAAAAGAGTACCAGATTAAATAAAATAAAATAAAATAAAATAAAATAAATAAATTCCAAATGCGTTTCGATGTTTTTATATACTCCGTAAATAGATGTATTTTATAGTATACTTAAACGTCTTTCTATGCATTTCTTTTCAAAAAATAGCCAGGAATAGTTTACAAAACATTAAAGCCAAAAATAGTAACAAACTGGCGATCGACTTTTGCACGACTAATTGTAGAGGAGGGAGGTTAAGATTATGAAGTCTTTCTAAGCATACGCAATAAAATTCAACAAAATCATAATGATACAAGTCACGGAGATAATTGTCTGTAACAGAAAATGCTTATATCACTGTAAATAATTTTTTTTTTAAAATTCTCACAGATATCATGCATAAAGCTATTACATCTGTTTGTAAAAAAAACAGCTTTAACGTATATTTTTCTCGTTTTTTTTTCTTGAATTTAATATTTTTTCATGACTATCTGTAATTAGAAGGAAACGTGATGTATTCCGTAATGTCTGAAGGCACTTTTGAATCCTCTGAAATCCTTTTCATCCAGATTTCTATTGACATGTCCAAAACAAAGTATGTCTTCTCATCTTGACACAGTAAAATGCAGGAGGGAGAAATATAGTTTCTACACATTTAAATTAACGTTGGACAGGGTTAATACATATTGGTGGTAAGAAATAATGTTATTTTAGATTAGTTTAAAATATGCAGTTTATGTTAGTTTCGAAATATGATCATATTTTCTTTAAAATATAAATAAAATTTAGGTTCACTTGAAGTTTCCTTGAACTAAGATGAGGCTAATTCAATTTTCGACCCCCTGTGCGCAGGCCCAAACGAACTATATAAAGGAAAATGAGAGTAAAAATTATAAGATTTCTTTCTCATTTATACATAAGCTTTAGAAATCTTCGATGCCATGTAACAAAATTGCACATTTTGCAACATATTTTGTAGAAAAATTCATTTTACCGCAAACATTACATTTTATCTTGTACATGTTGTTCAAGTTTTAAATAAAAAATTCAGGAATTTATCTGTTTAGAGCACTCTTTCAAACAGGTTCCAAAGCCAGAATAATTTTGCCATTAGGATGGTGGACCGCCTGAATGGCCAGGGCGTTCGCATCCAGTACCCGAGTCTGTGGGTTCCAGTACCGCTGATCTTTTGTAACCGTTCGAAGTCTCCTTTAAATCACAAGTCCCGGTTTGATTAGCTCTCATGTTCCAAAAATTGACCGTGGCGCTCTGACCCAACAATTCAGATGAAAAGTGTAGAAATAGGTGATACTTCTCAATTCAGCAGTATAGTTCATTCCATGAAACAAGCGTTCTCAATGCTTAAACCGTATAACATTTAAAATTCTTCCTTCCTAAGCCCAATAAAAGCTCCTATTAGTTGCTACTTCTAATAGACAAACATCGAATTTCTGAAAAAGTTTTTTTTAGAATTAAAGCTGTTATCTTCTACTATGGAGTGGGTCAAAAACATAAGAAGCATTCTAAACGTCAACCCCTTCAATGGCATTTAGTTTAGTTCAGTTAATTGGTTCGCGTAAGTGCCTACTCAGGTATACTACTAAGATAGGTGAGGTAACAGTTCCTCCATGCACGCGAAGTCTATTATTTTCGTTCGCTTGAACTGCTTATTTTTTATTTTATTTTTTCCCCTAGCTCTCCCTCTCTGTGAGACCACTTTCCACCTTGTCTCCCTTCAAGCAAGAGGTCAAAGGTCCAGTTCCTGAAGTACGGATTTTCTTTTCTTTTCTTTTTACTCTTGAGGCGAAGTCCACATGCAAATTTTATCAGAATTTCTGACGGTGGAAGGAGACAATTTATTTTACATATGATATCTGATGAAAAAAAATCACCTGTGCCAATGTAATGAAAGGAGACATGTGTTAAAATGTAGTTTTTGCGTCTTGTTTTTGAGTTGTCGGATACTAATGAAAAAAATAAGCGGACATTTCAGAAGGGTAGTTGATGTAGATAAATAATCAAATCTCGAGAAACAGATAAACTTCGGGCCAAAGGTCGCGATGAGTAAATCTCATGGGAAGTTCAAAAATTTAGAAAAATAAATAGAAAGGGAGAAAAGAAAGATTCTTAAACTTTTCAACTCTCGCAAAAAACAGGTCATCCACAGGAATATATTAAATTTCAGTGTCCTGTTAAGTGATGACTTTGGAATTGAACATTCTAAAGATTTTTCTACATTCTGTATAATATTTTCATCGGGTTCTGTTTTTTCTCAACAAATTGTATTTATAATCGTAGTTTATTAACTCTTACATTTTTCTCGTTCAACATTAACAATAACACGATTTTTTTTCTTTTCGGATTTATTTTTACATACTGAAATATATGTTTTGAAAAGAGCTGCCACTTTAATTTATGCCACTTTAATTAGTTTCACATACAGGGATATATCTTTTTCTAACTTGTTTTTATTTGGTCAAATAGAGGTAAAAAGGACAAAAAAAAATGTATATGGGTTGTGAATACGGGTTCAGGAATATAAGTGCTGGAATAAGAAAAAAAATAGATTGCAAGAAGAGTTTTTTGCTAAAATTAGTTTGAGTAGTTTGACATTATTAATCTCCTTATTTTACAGTTATATCTTATATTACCACTTAATTTTGTCTTGGTGTGCGGAGATATTTAAACTTTTATTTTAGTTTCAATATTTGGGTGTTCGATAAAGGAGTGTTTCGTGTTAGATATATTTGCGAATTTTCAATAAACTGTGAGGACTTTGAATTTCTACACATAAATAGACTCTCTCTTGAAGCAAGTCAAAGAAAATTTCAAGAGAATTCATTATTAGCAACATTTTTTTTTTAATTAGAAGAAAACTGGAAAATTTTCATATACAATATAAAGTTAAATCTCTTTGAAAATATAGGAATGCATTTATTTATTCCAAATTTTATATATATATATATATATATATATATATATATATATTAATTACAAATAACTATTTAGAAGAACTTTCATTATTTTGCTCGTACGAGTAAAATATTTAAAAAAAATAATGAAAGGTTTTTCATCGATAAAACTGTAAATTAATTAATTTTGGAGAGCAACTTCCTGATGACTGAGTTTCAGTGGAAATTTTTTATCTGCTTTTCAAATAAAAAAATCCTTCCGTGATCACATTTTCTGTGCAAAAACATTTTCTACGTCTCCTTTTTTTACTTCTATCTAAACAAAACTGAAGCACGATATATTACTTTAAGGAGCTTACTTGTAGTTAACATTAATCTTTCAATGTTTGAAGGATCTCTGATCAAATTTTGAATTTATTTTCGAAGCAACTGCTCTTAACAACAAAGAAATTACATCATGATAGATTTTACTCACTTAGAAAAAGAAATTGATTTAGTCTATATAATCATTCTGGGCTCCAAATATTATCACCCGAGATCCCCTATTCAAAATTTTATATTGATATTACTTTTCATTTTAGATATATAATTTGACATTTTCAAAGGAAAGCAAAGATAAGTAATTACCCACTCTAATTTTGCAGCCACTTACAATCGTATGAAGAAAAATATTTATACCTTGTTTACATAAACCTTAATATAATAATGGTTGGTTGGTAGATGTCGTATCCAGTCTGGAGCTAAATAGGTCCATGACACTAAGAAAGCTCTGGCAATAGGGAGAATACTTAAAGGGTATAAATTTGCCCGGGGGGTTTTCATCAATATTTTTTAATGCAGTCAATATCACGGAACAAGTGAAATGTTTTGCTGTTTGTCATATCTCACAGCAATTTCTGTAATTTAGGTAAGGTTTGAAGCATCCGGTTTGAATTTTTTTTCTCTAAGATGCCGAGTTCTTAATCTTACAATGATTTTAGAGATGCATCTATTGGCATTGATGTCACATGTCTATTGAGTAGTTGGGATTGATTTTTCCTTTAGTCTGAATCTCGCCACAACATTTACGTTTTGAAGGTAAATAGGATTGGAAGAGTTGTTATTTAGTTGTGCGGCCCCCTTGGCCAATCCATTAGCAATTTCAATGGGGAGCAGAATTCCAACCTCTCCTCCCAATGGTGCTCCCTGGAAAACTACCTATGTAGGCTAACGAGGCAACGGAAACATTCTTCCATAAGGAGTCAATTGAGATTATACTAATAGATTAAATAAATAATCGGATTTACGGGGAAAAACTATCGACTTTACAGAAACAACATGAACATATTAATATTTATTAAAAAGTACATAAATATGCGATTATTTTCCTTTTCTTTTTTCTCAAATATTTTTAATCTGGTGTATTTACTTCTACATTTTACAATTTAAATGGTAGAACTATTAAAACATTTCTCTCTTCTACATATGATGTAATTATTTTTTGTGTAATCGTATCTTATAGCATATCTATTGTTTCAATTTATTTTCATATTCATTTTCAAAACATTTTTCAATGGCATTAAGAGTTTACGCAAATGTGGCCATTATTGAGTTTAAGTTATTCTTTTTGTATCAGTCTCTCCCGGTACAATCATAACCGTACTCTGTATTCAAGAAATGTTGGGCCAATGTCCTGATTGGGGGGTTTATCTCTAAGAATCAATTTCAGAGTGTGTTTCTTCCTTTAAAGATAGTTAATAACATGGGATATTATAGAGCATAGAGCCCTTTCAGGAATTTCTGAAGTGGGGAGATTTTTAACAGACTAAAACCATTTTAACTAGTTTTCAGCTCAGCTAAAATTATTTAAGATCGTAGGTTTTGGGCTGATTACGTGTCATCCCTGATGGCAGACTCCATGAACTGAACAAAGTAAAAGCTATGCTTTTAAAACGTTTGAATTTAAAGGATACATGAGTATATTCTCTGCATATTATTATGCGTTAAAATGTCTCGGAACCTATTTTCTTTTCACATAAGCAAATATATTGCTAAGTTCA
>OU015501.1:108011484-108016484 GCA_907164885.2 Dolomedes plantarius
GTTTCCCTCTACTAAAAGCTCTCTAGCAGAGGCTTTAAGGCGACAATGGACCTTAAAATATGTTCCCAATGGAAAAATATGGAAAAATATGTCCCCAATGGGGGAAAAATATGTTTATGGAAAAATATGTCCCCAAAACGATTTTTTTTTCTTTCAGAAAATGATTCTACAACTCATCAGCTTTAAATTTAAAAAAAAAAGTATGTTGACCAGATCATTATTAACCGAGTTATAAGCATTTTTTCAAACGTAAACAATGGAAATGTTAGTCAAATTGAAACTTTAAATACCATTTTCTCAAAGCAAGTTTTCATGTCATTTCGGTAAGTTCAAAATGCTCCATGCGTCATAATTTTTCTTGAATTTTCATAAAATTTCATAAAATGATTATTTATATATGTTAGAATAAAACTTAGTAATCAATTCATTATACTATTTTAAAACAAATTAAAATTTGTTCCATAAAAAAAATTTTTTTTGATAAAATTTTGCATAAAGTGACCTATTTTTATCGATTTCTTTTCTAGTTTTTATAAATGTGACTGTAAATCAAATATTGCTACTAGCTTTTATTATAACTATATAAAGCTAGCTTATGACAGAAAATTAGATATCTGAGGAAAAAATTAATACGCATGGAGCATTTTTAAATAGAGTAATTAACAAACTGATTTTAATTAATATCTTAATTAATTACATTCTGATTTTTTTAAATTTAGAATTTCCATCTCTAAACAACACTGTATAAGTATACAAAATTTCATAGCAATTGGTTAATAAATAAAAAAAGTTTTTCATGGTCCATTGTCGCCTTAATCGAGGATTGGACTCAAAACGGATACTGCGGATGGACTCAGCGGATACACACCGGAAATTGGTTGCAAGTATGCCGATGATGACCATTGTAGCTAAAGATGACCCCAAAAGTTATTGAATTTTTGAAGTAAATTCCCCTTTCCTCTACATTCTGATTTTTTTAAATTTAGAATTTCCATCTCTAAACAACACTGTATTAGTATACAAAATTTCATAGCAATTGGTTAATAAATAAAAAAAGTTTTTCATGGTCCATTGTCACCTTAATCGAGGATTGGACTCAAAACGGATACTGCGGATGGACTCAGCGGATACACACCGGAAATTGCTTGCAAGTATGCCGATGATGACCATTGTAGCTAAAGATGACCCCAAAAGTTACTGAATTTTTGAAGTAAATTCCCCTTTCCTCTACATTCTGATTTTTTTAAATTTAGAATTTCCATCTCTAAACAACACTGTATTAGTATACAAAATTTCATAGCAATTGGTTAATAAATAAAAAAGTTTTTCATGGTCCATTGTCACCTTAATCGAGGATTGGACTCAAAACGGATACTGCGGATGGACTCAGCGGATACACACCGGAAATTGGTTGCAAGTATGCCGATGATGACCATTGTAGCTAAAGATGACCCCAAAAGTTATTGAATTTTTGAAGTAAATTCCCCTTTCCTCTACATTCTGATTTTTTTAAATTTAGAATTTCCATCTCTAAACAACACTGTATTAGTATACAAAATTTCATAGCAATTGGTTAATAAATAAAAAAAGTTTTTCATGGTCCATTGTCACCT
Organism: Dolomedes plantarius; assembly: GCA_907164885.2. Taxonomy (NCBI): domain Eukaryota; kingdom Metazoa; phylum Arthropoda; class Arachnida; order Araneae; family Dolomedidae; genus Dolomedes; species Dolomedes plantarius. Next base: position 108,013,098 of record OU015501.1, read on the forward strand.
TAATCGAGGATTGGACTCAAAACGGATACTGCGGATGGACTCAGCGGATACACACCGGAAATTGGTTGCAAGTATGCCGAAGATGACCATTGTAGCTAAAGATGACCCCAAAAGTTATTGAATTTTTGAAGTAAATTCACCTTTCCTCTTCCAATATATGCGTCCGACTATTTCTGGCATTACAGAGAATATATAAGAGGAACGAAAAGCTGTATCAGAGCGATTTGGTTCGAGTAATTATACAGAAAAATTCCAATTAGCAGTTCTGTTGAGTACTGTTTGGGGTTTGAAAATTCAATCCGGAGTCACATGAATGAACATTTAAAAAAATTTATTTTGTCATTTCGTAGAAATTGTTATTTTAGTTAGTTCTTTGTAAAAAACATAAAAAATCAGTTCATGTATGCCTGCTACAGTTTAAATTGCCACAAAGATGTAATTTTTATTATTTATTAAGTCATTCTTAAGATAGCTGTAGAACCTCAAAACCCTAATCTATATATATAAAACAGTTCCGTAACTGACTCATTCATTCACTGACTGACTGACTGACTGACATACAGCGCACAGACCAAACCGCTGGACCTAAAGGGCTGAAATTTTGCATGGCGATTCTTCTAATAGTGTAGGGGTGCACTAAGAAAGATTTTTCAAAAATTCTTCTTGGATTTTTTTAAATAAAATTTTTAAGCTGTTTTTTAAACTTTTTTTACGTTTGCATTTAAAATAATACATTGAGGGTTATAAAATTTATATCACGAGAAAGATCATAAAAATTCCTTCAAAATGAAATTTTTTTCGAATTTTTACCTCCATTTCCTGATTTTTGGTGAATATTTAAAGATTAATTTTTAGAATTTAATTTATTAAATGCCGATCACGTGATTTCTCTTTCTGGTACTTTCAACAAATTTATCGTCACGTGCGTAACAACTAAATAGACAAAAAAAATATTTTTTTCTCTTTCTAATGCAGCAGACGATTGGATATTATCCAAAATAAATGCATATCCCTTACGATTTTTTTATAAATATATATATAGATAGATAGATATATATTTTACATCAATTGTATACATTGATCATCGCATTTATTATAAATATATATATTTATTTTTTGGCATAAATTGCATACGTTGACCGTTGTATTTAATTTGAATGTACTCCGTAGCGAAGCGCGGGTTTTCAGCTAGTTTCCCATAAATATTGTTTTTTTTTTCGTCTTAGGTTCTATAAAAATTATTTCATCTTTCTTGAAGACGAGGGGCAAATATTTCCCTTTAAATTCAGAATGATTAAACAAATGAGATTCATATTCAACATTTTCCCCAAATAAATCTTTTCATTCTTTCCCGATCTTTTTCTTAGGATGCGTAAATCATCCGAAAATATAACGTCGTGACAAAAATGGGCCTATTTTATGAAATCTTTTCTTTTCTTTAGAAATTTCAATGCGCATGCGAATAAAAAAATAATTTTATGCGCCAAAAAACTAATTTAATAATCTTTTTTATAAACTTGCAGTAAAATAATAAAATATTTTAACGAATAATTTTCTTAAACAACCTATTTTGTCACACAATAATTAAATTAGTAATTACATTTTGTTAATTTAATAATATTAATAATAAATAAATTTGATATGTAATTTAATAATTTTGTATCTATTTATAAATATTTTAAGAAACAAACGTTTAAAATATTTAAAAATATTTTTATGTTTAAATACTTAATTCTTCAATCAGCATCAGAGAAATATAGGCTATATTTTCTCTAGGTTTTGGGGAAAACTTTTTCTTATCAAATAATAATATTCTGTCCCATTTTTTGCTTATCAATCTTTAATAATATGCAAAGTTTATGATTGTAGATATAATAGTTTTTGGTATGTATAGGTATAGTTCAGTAGTCAGTTTTGGAATCAATATTTGGAGTTCTCTTATCATAAGTACTCTAAGGGCCTGTTCACATAGAAACCGTCAGCGTTAAAGATTTCGTTTGCGCTGATTAGTTAAATGGGTCAATGATTGGTTTATGATTGATTAAAAAATTTTACGCTGACAGATCCTTATATGTGAGCATGCCCTAACTGCTTTAGCTTTCCGTTCAACATGATTATTATCACGAGAATAATATATTTATAAAGAGTTATTAAACCATCATTATCTAACTAATAAAATTTTCAAATATTTGTTTCTTTTGAGTTATCAAGTTTTGAAGAAGTGTCATGATTTTTCTAATTTTTCAAGAATTTTTATTTCCCATAAAAGCTGTTTTTGAATATTAATAAATTCCATTTATCACACTACACTACACTACAAGAAATTTAGCAAAATAAAAAATAAATAAATAAAAAGAAATCCATTCTTAATATTGCAAACCAGAAATTAAAATCAGATTTCTCATCGTTCTTTAACTGGTTTCTTACATTCCTCATATGGCAGAATCATTTACAAATAATTATTAATTAATTTTATGAAATATTACCTGACACTCAGAATATGAACTGATCATAATCTAATTCTAAAATATAAATATTACATATATATATATATATTTAATACAGAGAAAAGTGATGAATAAGTACACATCTAATTAAATTGTATCTAGTTAATAATCCACATAATTTGAATACCGCTAAATTTCGGCAGATAAATTAATCCAGAGATAACAAAAATATATTGGAATTGGTTTCCACGTACGTGAACTGAATCCAATATAGGTTTTAGTACATGCAACCATAGCAGAATCTCCCAATTAGAGCGGCCTGCTTTCTAAGGTGTTAGTTAATGGATTACTATTAAACTGCCTTACATATATAATGTCTAGCACATAATAATTTGAAATATTGCAGTTAGAACCGTGATATTGATTATGGATACTGAGTACTTATGTTTCTTTGCGCTATTTATACATGGCTGTTTCTTATTTTTAAAATATTTTTTACGCTTAAACAAAGGGGGGGGGGCTGTAACTTAAGACACTGATAACACAAATTTAAGAATGCGTTGTACTTTTCAAGGTTCTTTGATGCCATAACGACATGTTGGCAGCAGATGAGTAATGGAAGTTTTCACGTATGATTTAAAGATAACGATGAAAAACTAATAACTAATTGATTTCATATTCTCAAACTACATCATATTCCCCATTCAAAATTGTAGGTAAAATCCTTAGTAATGATGTAACATTTCTAAAAATCCTTTGGAAATATGATTTAATAAATCATTGAATAATAGAGAACTTTTTTAGAAGTAGAGGAAATTTGTAATATTGATTTTAAATTTAATTATTTATTTCAAAATATTTATTACTACGTAAAAAACATATGACATCATTTTCTACCCAAACATGATTAAGATTCCTAAAGTGAAATGGGGTATATAAT